>VXBA01001415.1:209806-313454 GCA_013399895.1 Serilophus lunatus | reverse complement strand
GTTTATAAAATAAAGGAGATCATTACATTGTACTCCACCCTACAGTACAATTTCTCCACTAAAAGCCAAACTTGATAAATAGGTCTTCTGCTCCAAACTCTACAACCAGGAACAGCTTCTCCAATGAAAGATGGAAGATACCAACTCTTTGAACCTCAGAAGCATGAAAAATCTGAATAGCAGTGAAACAGAAACTGCAGTAACCATCCTTTTATAGCATTGATATTCTCCTAGGTGCTTTGTTTAGGACACACCTACTTCTGTCTTGTGACCCATGTAATAAAATCCAGCTGACTTTCCCCTCCAAACAGCTGTACTTCTCTACCTGAAAGTAGTGTCCTGCCCCAGAGGGAGAGTGTTATCACCAAAAACAAGGAAACAGTTTGAAACAGTTTTCTCCCATAGGAGAAGCTCTGCCTTGAATAGACTACTTAAATACTGATCAGGTCAGAAGAACGTGACAAGAATAACCAAGTATCCATGACATGTGAGGCTAGGGAAGACTTGGGATAGACCACTTGGGGTGAAGGTCGGTTGAAGGTTTCTGAGATGGCTGCATCATTGAACATCACTTTCTCTGTTCTCTCTCTAACTTGAGTTCACCAGTTGAAAGGAGAGAGAGAGAGAGAGAGAAACAGTCCTAACATCCTTCTCATACTAAAATTTCACCATTCAGTAAGTCTGTAAGCTGATCTTGAGGCTCTCTGACCTAGCCAGACACTCCTCATCTGATTTGGGAGAGCAGTCTCTGAGATCTCGTGACACTTTTCATGCTTCCACAGAAATAATGATTCAGACAAATGGGTTTAGGTGTGCAGGAAGAAATCTGGGCTCCTCAAACATTGAGATTATGATCCTTCAGAAAGGAATCTTCAGCCTCACAAAGAGACCAGGAATCCCAGCTTTCCATGTCCATGGATGTGGACTTGGAGGAAGAATATCTTCCAAGGGAGCAGGTGCAGCACAGGAGCCTTTGGAAGAGACCCAGCAGTCCTGCCTTGTAGTGGGGGAGGGTGGAAAATCTTGCTTACAACAAGATGTTCCTCTTCCGCAGAGGAAGGTGATGACAGCTGGAATGAGGGAAGGGGAAAAAATGCAGGGCAGTACCCTGTGTGGGAAAACATTGCTCCCCTGCCTGCCTCACCTAGCTTGTACTCAGAGCCTGCCGAACGGGTCACTGGCTTCAGCCAGACCACAGTGTGGGAAGGGCTCACAGCCCACATGCCACTGTCTTTTGGCAATTTCCATCTACCTATGCTCTGTGCTGGCTCTAGGGACAAAAAAAACAGCTCTTTGATTGAAGGAGTGGGCAGACAACAAAGAAAGAAGTGGGGGAGGCAATGACTGCATCTGTCAGCTACCACTGCTTCTGGGCCAGGGCTGAACATCTTCAAGAACCACATGAGAGGGATGCTACTGCACCGCCTTGGTTCAACATAGCTATCTTCACAGAGTGAGTATCCTACCTGCTTTGAATGGTTCCTTGTCTCCAGTGTTGATTGCTTTCTCTTGTTTTAAGGCTTTCTTGTCCACCCTATCTAGCTTCAGGGAAGAAAAGAGAAACTTAACATAGGGAGATAATGAACTAATACATCATTGCTGTTTAGTAAGTTTTACCTGTTTGGCAACAAATCTGTGCTGTGCCTGTTCCTTTAATTAGTTGTCCTTCAGTCAGGAAAATCAGGGCTGCAAAGTGCTGATATGGTTTTAAATAATTATTTGGGAAATAATGCCTGGGGTTGGATCAGGAATTTTTTCATTTCTGTCAGCAAATACCTGCAAGGCACCAGGCAGGTGCAAGGCTGGGAGACACAGCAGTGGGAGCCCACACCAAGGGATGTGAGGAGAGGCTGCCACTAAAGTGCAGCGTACAGTGGCTTAGCCCTCCCTTCCCACATTGGCAGTAAAGCCCGTGGCTAGTGGGGAAACTGAGGCAAGAAGGGAGCCCACAGAACATGGTAGGGGTCCAAGAGTCAGTGAATTACTATCAGATTGCTTTATTTTTCTGTTCTCTCAGGTTATAAAGAGAACGAAGACTTTGCCCAAACATGAACCAGCCCTGATGCAAGACCCTTCTTTCATCTGTTACCTCTCCCTATACACATCTAAGGAGAAATACATACATCTTCCTTCAATTTAAGGAGAGAGGAGAAGAAAGACACGTTATTTCCAAGAGAGATGCCAGGCATCATGATTCTGTCTTACTTTTTGCAATGAACATGTAATACCAGATGGCATTTGCCTTTCAGCTAGATGGCTGGCTTTTACCTCTATGTGCACCATACCCAGCAAAGGCTTTTGCCACGCACGGGAAGACACTGAACTTGAGGTAAAACCTTGGAGCAAAGTGCATAGCTGCAGGAGCGGCCCAATAAGTAGACCCTTCACTGAGAGGTGTGAGAAAGGAGCAGGCTATATATCAAAAGGGTAGGTGTTTCATCATGTGAGAAAATGGCCCACAAGGAAGTCAGGAGTAAATTTGTTGTTGCTGGGTGGGCTTAATGTCTCCTTGCAATTGAATCATGTATTCACAGCTTTTTGGAAATTGGAACAACTTGAGCTGCTGCAGGTTAACCCATTCATGTACCTGTGGCCTCAGCCTTGTGCAAATGCCTAGTTTTATATCCAAAGTGACTACAGGACACTAATGTGAAACACTTCCCAGGAGAAAGCCAACCCAGTTTCTCAGCCCCTGAATCTCAGAGTAATTTAATTGAACACAGGAGATTTCAAGTGTATACCCGTCCCAGACCTTTACCTCCTGGAAGATCAACCAGGAGGTTATCAGCATCAACTGATAGCTCCTATTTTGCACCATCCAGGGACTTGTTCTCTGAGTGCTTTTCAGCCAGACACAAAGGATTCCCCTCAGAAGTGCGGTGAGCAGGAGACACCTTTAAAAATATTGACCCCCATCTCAGGAAGACAACCTGAGACACTCACAGGTAGTATACCTGTGTGTGGGGTCTGGTCTCAAGGGCCTTTAAGGGCTGGCTGCAGACTGACTCATGTTTTGGATTTCTCCAGTTCATCGGAAGGGAGCTGCGATGCACTGGCAGGGAAGGAAGTCTGAGATGCTCCCAGAAGGGCACAGTGGTGGAACACACTATGGAGCTCACCAACCCCCCAGTTGGGTGCAGCCAGGCTGTATGTGCTGGGGCCAGCCACAAAGGCCTTGTGGGACTCATCTGCCCCACAGAAATGATGCAGGCAGAGGAACTGTGACCACCCAATAGCACTGTCCCACCAGGAGTCATGACATATCCAGTCTGGGCAATCTGACACACAGCTCTCATGCAGATACACCTCCATCATCATATTATATATTATCTAGACATGGGTTTTATTTCTGGATAGGACTGATTGGCCCTTTATTACTACGTAGAAATTTGGTTTTGCATGTTTGTGCACTGCAAATAAGCTCTTTTAATATAAGCTTCCTGATCTTGTAGGCTAAAGCTTTGACACACAACTCATCTTTTGGTGTGTGTTAGCTGACACGTTTTATAACAAGCAATGAAAGACGGCACAAGGAAGCCCCAAGCAAGGAAAGGAGGCGACCTACCCAGCCTAAAATTCACACTGTTCCTCATTTTGATTGTGCATTCATTGCATAATTTTTTTTCATACCCATGGAAAAAACACCATGGGGTGGGTTGATACTAAGAATCAAGTCCTACTTCTTAAAATAAAATAAGTAGATGAAGACAGTGGCTCCCTTTTGTACCAAAATCTTGGCTCATATTTCTGGTTACATTGTTCTCCAGAATTCAAGCCAAGAAGAAATCTCACAGCATCCAGAATAAAGATTAAACTTAAAAACCACAAGAACAGGCAGGTTAACCCCAGCAGAGCCTGGAGATGTGTACTTAGCCTGTATAAATTTTAATTTCACTCTTTGACTTATACCCATGGGATGGTCATTCCTTCCAGCTCACTTATGATTTCATACATGATAATGCTCTCCATTAATGCTGCAGTTTTCCTTTCAGGAGGAGGAAGATGATTCACAGTACTTACTTCCTGTAAATGCAGCAACCATCAAGACACATATTCTGGTGTATAACAGGTAAATTACAGTGAATAGAGAAAAGGGTCATCAGAGGCCATGTTAGTGACAAATTTGTGGGTGTGTGCATCTCCCAGAAAATACTGCAGATGGGAATGAGCTAAACTCTACCAATAGAGTGTTCCTACCCCAAAACCCCCTTCCTGAGACAAGAGGAAGTGCCAAGGCATGTCTGTGGTGAATAAGGTGAATTTCAAAAGTGAATAAACCAACAGCCTGCCAAGCCACACCATGACTGCCGTTGCTGATAACCAGCCTCTGCATACTAAGTCTAATCTTCTTTAATGGAAATAAAGATCATCCTGACCCCACTTTGTAGTTGTGATGGCTCAGGGGGTTGAGCAACGTTCACATATGTACTGAAACCTCTGCATTTCTATCATGGCCATCAGACTCCTGGGGCTGTGCCTTCATGCCACGAACTTGGCTAATTTCATACCTTTTGGAATTTAGTGGCAGACACATTGAACAGAGTGTCAAGAAGAACAGTAGGAGGCAAATGTCACCGTTTCTCTCAAGCTCATATGTGACTCTCAGTCATGCAGCTCAGAGTTCCTCCTGGCATGATTAACTGATTGATTGGTTGGATGTCTCATGGTGACCCAGTCCCAGGTCTGGCAGCCAGAGCTCACTGCTTTTCACCCTGCTGCTTCACCAGCAAAGCATTTCTAACCCTTCTCTCTTCATGTCTCATGTCTTTCAAATAGAGCAATATATCCCATGCCTAAAAATCATTGGGAAATATATTTGTGCATTTTGCAGAAACAGCTGAGTTTGTTTATACAGCTGAGTCCATGTGTGAAGATGAGGAATGAATTATTCACTGCATGTCTCAGACCTTGATGACTAAATTGGGATTTGCTTCTTTATCTTCCAGGGAGGAGGGGAAGTGAAGGCTGAGGTGGGGGAAAAGTCTAACAGAAAGAGGTCATGCTGTGTCCCCCTGCTTCCCTGCTGGGAGCCTTGTGGATGCTATAATTAGCCACCTATAGCAAGCAGAAGCTGGGAGGTACCATGGGAATTACAATCTCACAAACCCTGTTATTAAATAGTCACGCATGGCGCTACCTCACATCTCTCAGGGTTTGTTTACTTTCTCTAATAAAAAGGCACAATGACTCCCAGGCAATTTCCACTAGACCTTTACACGTCTGTGTTAGAAATCAGCCTGTAGCCTCTGGATTAAAACAAACAAACAAAAAAAAAACAAAAACACAAAAAAAAACCCCACCCCAACAAAACCCCCCAAAAAACCTCAAACAACCAAAGAACAAACAAACCAAACTTTTTATGTGCTATTGGCAAGGTCCTGTGAAGGGAAAGGCCCGGTTGTGCACAGGCTGTAAGATGTGCCGTGGTGGTCTCTGCTCCTCACAGTGACTTTGGGGTGCAGATAGAGACATCATTATGGAACTCATTTGGCAGAATGGAAAACATCGAGGATCTTTAAATAACTGACTTCTCTAGGACAGAAAGTGTCTGTATTATCCTAATACCCTCTGGATACTTTTGCATCTTAAAAGATGAAACCTTGAAGAGGTCCCACTTAGTTAAACTAAGGGGTTTCCCATTCCTCTTCAATTTCACCTCACTACTCAGAGTGAAATGGCCAGAGTAGTAGTACTGTGAGAGGAAAGGAGAAAACTCTGACTCCATGTAGCTACTTGCTCACTGTATGGAGAACTTGAGAAGATTTTCTACTGTTTCTGTAAGCCTGCTGTGCACCCTTCTCTTTCTCTATCTTTATATGTGCAACTTATCAATGGAGAGAATGGGTTACAGTTTGTTCTTTAGCAGAAAGACAAAGCGTCTGGAGAGACACGCACTTAATTGTCTCACCCAGAGGTGGAGCCATCCTTCAGGATTGAATGACACAGTTACCTGAGAGAATGTTAAAAATTCTCCAAGATAATAAGAAGTCTCAGCCACCAGGTATTAATGTTCAATATACTCCCTGTCCCACAACACTCCCTCCAATTGGAATTCGAAGAAACTATTTGAGAAAAAGAAGACATCAGAAAGAGAAAAGAGAAGCTGAGACACAACTCGGAAAACCCAGACACAGGTTTTACAGAGGTACTCTCCATTTCTCAGAGCCTTAGTTCCACTGCCAGGCAACTAGCTACTGTGGCATCCCTTGGAAAAGCTGAGGTACCTTGCTGTAGTTGGCACCAGAGTCTGGGATGCCCCAAAGTCCTGCCTTACAGCAGTTGAAGGGTGCAGGTCCCCAGTGGTCCAGGAATTGCCTGCCCTGCAGCATTTATGTCAAGGCTTCTTTCAAAGATTATCTGAGGGGACCATGGAATACTTTTCCTTGAACAAAAAAGTCGTGATACACACTGCATGTATAGAAACACACATGCCCCAGCATGAGAATCAGAGAAACTGTGAATAAAACTGGGTAAGAAAGGAGGAGAGAGGAAAGAGAGAAACCAAACTCTGAATTATTCACATTTTCCTAGCTGAAGTACAATAGTCAGGAAAGCATTTATTTTCTTCCAGCATTAGCAGAGTAAAAAGTTTCCCAAGTTGTGATTACACTGATGCTAACTCTGCAGTGATGAATGGGGGAAAACAGGAAAATAGACATATTAAAGAAGCCTATTTGGTTCTGGGTTGCTTCCAGCAAGTCCCTGCAACATACTATAAGAACATTAATAGAAAATTTTACTCCTTCATTTCTACAAGATTAAAGATATTCCCTCCTTGCTCTAGTCCAAGCACAAATAATTCCCACACAAATCCATTTCATTTACTGATAAAACAAATAAGGCTGTCTATTTTCTGTTTTCTTCCCCATATACTGAACATAAACCAGAGTGAATTGTCACAGCTACAAATGCAGCAAACCTTGTAGGTTTGCTTCATTACTTTATTAACACAGAGAGTTTCTCTGCCCAGGATTCTTGTAGTGTGTCATTTTGTATTTCAATGTATTTGGAAAGTTTAATGAGTGTGAAGAAAAGACATACCCTGTGTTTCTTGCTTGGACTTATTCAGACCCCAGTAATGCCTATTTAAATTTTACACAAGAGCAGATGGGTAGTGCAACTGTTCTCCTGAGGAACATTGGTACTTTCTTTGTCAGCACACATCCCGTTATAGTGCTGGGATCCTTAGGGTTGTTTTTTTACCCCATGTTCATGCACAAGGTCAGGAGAGACAGAAGTTTGTTAAACCTTTCCTCTCATTTTCCCTTTCCTAACTCTTTTGTGATGCTCTAGTCCATTTGAAAAGTTATATCCATGAAACAGTTGCCATGTCTTGGGAAACAGTTCAGTATTGCCTCCTGAGACAGACCTATATAACATTTTGTGAGTCCCATCCATCTCACAACATCCTGGCAGAACGTGATATGGAGAGAGCAAGATTTGTAAAACTCAAGTCCCATGTCAACAATGTAGCCAGTCAGAAACTCTGATTTCTCTGGCTTTTTTCCTCTTTTGCTAGATCCTTTCTGTTTCACAGTCTGCAAGAAGATTCCTCCAGGGAAGAAAAGAAGACCTTGTACTCCCTCTTCCTCTCTTCCCTATGTGAATTTTACAGCTCTTTCAGGGCTCAGTGTGTCACACTGAGACACACACTGCTGCAAATAAGTTGGAGCATCATGAAGGGAATGCTAAAAGAAAAATGGAGAGGAGCTGGAAGGGGATGCCTGGGAAGATCTCATTAATGCATCTGCCCAGCTGAGAGGAGTTTCATGGCTCAACTCTCTCCCACAAAGCAGTTCCCCATCAGCTCCCACAGCAGTACACAGTGCTTGCTACACTCTGAGATGTATTGACTTGTCCCAGAGATCATATTAAAGAGTTCCAAAATATTCACCACACAAGCACAGTACAGACTGCACAATTAAACTCCATTATTTCCTATTAAACCCCTTTTCTTTTTCCCCACATAGAGCTGCTAAGTCCTGCTTCAAGATGTGGCAAATGTTTGCTAAATGGTGCTGTCTTATTTTCCTTAAGGAAAAGGAATTAAAAGCATTTTCATGTAAAGGACACAAATTAACAAATTTGCCCAACTCTATTCACAGAGCTCAGAGTTTACAGCAAGGACATTTTTAAGGAAGGCATTTCTTAAAATACTAGCAATACATTACTGAGGGAGAGCCCTCAGCAGGAGCTACCATTCCCTTCAGTCTCCAAATCATGCTCCAGTTCCCCACCATACCTGCCCTCTTACAATACACACTTGCAGTTATAGTACTACAATTGCCTGAGAAATGAACAGTCTCAAACAGTGAGGCATGTTTGTATGATTCATTCTTTCGTGCTGTTCATCGACTTTTTCCCCCGTGCATCCATCAGTGGTTACATCACTCTCTTTTCCTCACACAGTACATACCTCCCAGGCAAATACCTTTGAATACAAAGCACATCTTGAGTTAAATATTAGCTATACACTAACTGGAGTTTGCTTTCCAATTTAATATCAATAATCAACTTCAAAGTAAAAGATTTTCTACAGCTCATATGAGGAAGCTATAAAAGAGCTGCTTAGCAATCCTCTCGAAAGAAAGCATTTGGTATTGGAAACCAAATTCTATTTTATCTATTTAGACTAATAATTACTTGAAAACTCTTTCACCTTCTAGCTTGAATGATAAAGTAACTGTTATAAGCATTTCAGAACGGGGGAGCAGATCCTAACAAAAGCAAACTCATTTTAGAGTGGGTACATCTTTCCATAAAACCAATGCAGATAAGCATTCCAAGAAATATGTTCATGTGTTTCCAACTCAACTCCTGTGATGACACTTGAAGTCATCTCCCGTCATGCCAGGCTGGGATAGCTTGAGTACCAGAGCTGAGACAGCACCTCAGCGATCCATCAGAAAGGCAGCATATACTTCAAACATAGTCATCTGAAGGCAGCCAACTTAGCACAGGCTGACAACAAAGGCAGCGAAATGTAAAATCTGGAAGAAAAATAGAAAGTATTTTATTACATTGAAGTGAACCGTGAGTTGTGGCCCCTTGAAGCCTGGGACTCAGCTTCAAAATACTGCTACAACCCAGCAGCAGCAAAAGACAGGCTTTCCCAGTTACTTGCAAGTTTTACAGTCTAAAAGGCAGCCCTCCCTTAGGAGTGAGATAAAGAACATCAGTTCTGGAGAGGCCTGTTATTCCACAAATATTCAGAATATGGTAAAATTGCCTGGCAACTGATTGTTCACACAGCCTGATTTTCTTCAAGGAGTCAAGTCTAAAAATTGGTGTTTTGGAAGTAGCTTTGAGGACAGCTGCATGGTGGGAAGTCAGCAGGGGAAACCAAGGAGGTCTCTGGAAGCTGGGTATGGTAAACCCTGTCACTGAAAAAAGAAAACACCTGTTACTGGAGTGGGCTGTAGCTAGCATCACAGCCTCAGAGTGTTGCTGAAGCCACTTTGGTCTCCCTGACCACCTGAGGATCAGAAAATATTAAAAAGAAAATTAGTTTATCCAGTAGAATCTGTCCCTTACTATGTCACCAGGAAAACCATCAGTAAGTAGATTATTTTCCTTTAATGTCAAAGCAAGCAGAGGTTGCCTCTCGTTCCCAAGTATCTTTAGAGACATGGGGGTGTGACACAGCTTCTCACCCTGTTTAGCACAGAGGTCCATGTTGTATGGTGTGATGAAGGAAAATTCTCAGACTTGGAGAATGGGACTTGACTGGCACATGAGGTATGTAGGCCTGCAGACAGTGTGTTTTCTGTGCCTGACTCGAGGAGGAGGTCTGGCTGATGGCAAGGTTGTCTGGGATATCACACGTCTGCAGACTCTTTGAAGCTCTGGTAATGAGCTTCAGAGCTCATTGCCAGATTGGGAATGAGGTTGGGATTACAGCAGCAACATTTTTTTACAGCCTGAATAGGACAATGATCCATCAGAAACTTCCTGATGAAATCTATTGTGTTAGACACATGAGGAATGGCCATGGCCATGCCTTTTTAAGTTGGCTGACTTTGGTCACACTATATCCTTGTAATTTGGCATGAAGCAGGAGCTGTACAGGGCTTCTATCAAAAACCCACTTCCGTGGACATGATAACAACAATCATTATATCAAGCAGGGACAAAAAACCAAACTTAAAAAACTCAAGGATATATCAAAGAACAAGGCAGAAAAGATCAATCCTACCTCATGTTTTTATGTTATTTCTCTTCTGTTTCAAAGTCCTTTCCTAGTGCAGTACAGAGAGTTCAGATTTGATGGTTTTCTGACTGTTTCAGCTCTCCTCTCTCAAGACTGACCTCAGCATTTAAAAAGAGAAAAATGCATATCTATGAGGTTCTGCGAGTCTAAGCATAATGAGCAAACACTCCCTCACTTCATCTTGCTTCTGCCGCTCACTCAGATGGCAATAGGTGGGTCTGGCAAAAGCTTGCAGGTGTGTAGGAATACTGCACAGAAATGGGCCATCAACACCATCTAAAGCCAGGGAAAAGAGAAAAACAGAGTGCTGAGGGGAAAAGGAAAATCTACTTCTCCCCTTGCTACTCCTTAGCAGTGTCACAGCTGGTGAGGACTTCCTAGGAGAATGGGCATGACCTTTACTAGTACCAATGGAAAAATGCTGTCATTCCCTTTCACATTACAGCAAATTAATGGGAAAATTAAAAAAAAAGATCTACAATGCCCAGGATGACAAAGTACACGGGTCAGACAAAGAGCACTGTTGACATTGGCTGTGTTCCCATATTTCTCAACGATTGATCAAGTTCCACTCAAGAGGGATACTGAAGTGGTAGCTGCATGATGAGATTATAGCAGCTCCTCTGTAACAACCAGCAAGATTTTGGTGAAAGTTCTTCAAGATAATTACATAATCAGAATGGGGAAAAGCCTTTTGCTTCATAATCTGTGAATAATTCAGCTACATTTGAGAAGCTACATTCTTCTTCCAGTGTCCTCTTACAAAGCACTTCGGAGTTGAAAAGGCGAGGAGGGAGAGCAGAATGCAGGGACTGCTAAGGATTTTGTGCTATCCCAAGCAAACTGATTTTTCAAGGGACTACAAAGTTTGCTGTTTCACATTCCTCATGGTTCAAACTCTCCTTGAGGTGTATAGTGACACATGTCACAGGGGCTATCTACAATCAATTAGGAGTGAAAATGTCTCATGACCTTTTTATTCAGTGAGCATAGTTTGTGCCTGACTGCCTTTCCTCACCTAAACCAAGGCTGCTTGAATGGGCCAAATCTGGAGGTTATATAAAAGCTACCAAAAATTATTGTAATGTGAAAGGCACGGTAGGATTTTTTATTATTAATATTTCTTAAAAGTGGCAGTCACTTTGCCTTCATTCACAGCAAACCAAATGTTAGAAACTCCTGCATAGATGGTCATTTTTGATGCATTTTTCCATCCTAGAAATGGTACTTGTCTATCAAATTCTCATCTGCTCTCCCTATTTCTGTGATTTTTGTTTCCATTCCCTGAAGTTCCCCTTCAATATAAGCATTAAGGTGGCCTTTCAAGATATTTTTTTTCTTACATGTCCCTCTATCGAAGAGAGAGGTGACATTGTACTGCCTAGTCTCACATTCACAAAAAACACAGTCCTAGGTGATCCCAAGAAACAAACTACTGTCAATTCTGGGTATTACCAGAGCTGTGATCCCAGAGCAGAGGAGGGATCTCACATCCTGACTGCTTCAAGGCCACAAGAGCTGTGAGCAGCAGTTATTATATGTAGAGCTGGTCAGACCTTGTTTTGCTTCACCAGCTCCCTGCTGTCAGGCTGCAGGACATCCTGACCTTGGGAAGAAGAAATTCTGCTTCCTGGGTTTTTTCACCATTCTCACATATTTTTCTGCTGCTCGGCCTCCTGTATTGCAGCACCTTGCCTTTGCTTTCTGTGCTTTGCAGCATCTATGTCACTAGTGCTGCTGAGTTTGCAGGCAGTGTTTTCTTTGTGAGGAAAACTTGTCCTCTAACTATGGAAGGTGAGAGTAGGTTACCCTTTAGCCTCAACTACAGTGTTGCTCCTTCCCTGCATCCACAACTCTTCCAAGCCTTCTTGCACACTAAAGGCTGCACTGTAACTTTAGATGCTAATTTTCCCCATTAGATACATCTACATGCCACTGAGGACCACAGGGAGGCTCCTTGCAGGTGGACATGTCCCTCAGGGTGTTCCTCTCCCCAGGTGCTGGCCAACAGATGGCAGGACAGGGAGCAGGACTGACCAGTGAGTGCTTTGGTTTTGGTCTAAGGCCAGACAAACCACTGATGTTTTTGCAGGTGTCAGGTCTTATCTTGCACCCTAAGAAAAGTCTAGTGCAGCTCTGTTTTCTAGAGTAAGTGCTCAAATAGAGAGTCTCTTGCTATGCTCTGCAGTAGGACTGAGGCTTCAGCCCAGGGAAATAGTGATCTGTCAGATCTGGGAGAACAATCAAATGAGGCCTGGGAAAAACTTATGTGTATGGTAGGAATCACTACCTGAAGAGCAGCATGGACAGTGCACACACTAACCTAAACACTGACCATGAAATAGGGCAATTTGCCCACTGGATTTTGTTCAAATTAGGCTTTAGTATATTTTACACCCAAAATAACTAAGGAGGTGTTCATCTCCTCGTCTGATACCTTTTAAGCAGGTTGTTGAAATTATGATAGTCAGGCAACAAGAGAAAAGGAAGGACTTCATAGTTCCTACACATCGGTGCCCCGGCAGTCTTTCTGCAACCTGGCACTGGGTGCCTTCAGTAGAGCAGTTTAGTGTCACAACATGCTCCTAGTAAATGAGAAACCATGGTGTCCTTTAACAGCAAACCCCATTTTTTTCTAGTGCTTGGAGGCATGACCTCTCTTCTCAGCTGTGAGTGTGAGTAGTGATTTAAATGAAGCATCAAAAGAGACGGGACAAAAAAGCAGCATGGCAAAGCCTGAAGCATGCCTGTGGAGGCAGTAGGGCACTAAGATAAATTAATTTGACAAGATGTACAAAAGGGGTGAGACAGCACCTGGGATTTATTTCATCATTAAATTTTCACGTACAGTGGCCCACGAATCCAGAGCAATGACACAAAGCCATAAACCCCAGCAGCATTACCACTGTTTATCAAACTCACAGCTTTTCCCCAAAAGTTGGTAATGGGACAGGGAAAGAAGATCACAGTTGAGGCATTGATGTATGCTGTCCACAGCAAGTGCAGGCAGTAATTTCATTGTTCACCAACAGTTATGCTTCATAAAAAGAATGAAATTAAAACAGATCAGGCATGAAGGTTTTATTAAACCACTTTCAGAATTTTCTGCAACTTCCAGTACAAATCCACTGATTCCCAAGTACAGCCAGAGATGGCATGGCACCAGTTGAGCCAAGAGCTGAGATAGGATTAAAGTGTTCAGGGATAGAAACCAGTTTTAGCAAATGCCTGAAACAAATGCATAGCTTTTTCTGGAAAGGAGAAGAGCAGAAACACATGATACTTTTGGATCCGTCCAGGTATACCCCAGTGTGCCTTTGGAAGTGAGAATCCTAAGGCAGAAATCCTTTCTGGATCCTCAAAATAACTTTCACCACTATCTACAAAATGGCATGAACTAAAGAGAAATGAAAGGAAGTTGGTGAAAGGGTAGAATCTGAGTAAAAATCCAAATGGGATCTAGAGAGAGTTGGTGAGCAATCAGGTAAATCCCAAAGGACCCATATTTGCCAGGGAAGGAGCCTGAGAGGGTAACTGAAAAGCTCTGATACAAAGCTGGCATCTGTATTCTTCTAGTATCTAACAAGTATGGAATACAAAATTAAGAGATCAGGCTTGATAATAGCTCTGTTTTTTTGAGGTGAATCATTTGTCAAGATCAGCTAATGTATGCGTGGGTGTGACAAAACACCTTTGTTAGAAGCCCAGTAGAAAAAACTTCCCATGGTTGTATGCAGTGTTAACATCTGTGTCCACCAGCAACTAAAGTTACACCAGTGGAGCATATATTTATTCCAACTGGTTGCTGTGAAAAGCCTAGGCTATAATTTAGGAATATGCATTTTTACCTAGTTTTGTTATACTCAAATGTGTTTGTGCTTGACTGCCTTGCCTGATGGTGTGAACAAAAGGCCAAAATTTGTAGGCTTACCACTTCACGCCCATTTCTACAGCATAGCCTCAGGCTCAGCTGTCTCCAAGTGTTGCCAGTGAATTGTGCTCCTGTGGGTGCTTTGATTGAGCTTTGGTTCCTACAAACCAGATGTGGCGATGGCAGGGGTGGGAAGGCAGGAGATGCAGTTTGCAACCTGACCATTCACCCTCAAGAGGGGATACCAGGAACACATGTTGTCTCTGACAAAGTTTGAGGGAAAGGCATCTCACAGGCAGGCCACCTCTCCGTGTTGGAATTCAAAGATGAGGGAAAGGATGGTGTAAGGGAATGAAGAGATGTGAGTTGGATCAATTGCACATAATAAAGGTCTGGTTCTGATCAGGATTTTAAGCTAGGAGGTCCTAAAAAAGCAAAAAGGTCAGCATTATACATCTGCAGTTTAACAATTTGGCTATAGCCTGTTAATTTACCATATAACTGCTGATGATTTGTTCATTATATTAGCTTAATTGCTGTAAGCCTACTGCGTCTGAATCAATCAAAGTTAAAACAATAGAATTATGTTTTTACATAATCACTTCTGACTAGAAAGCAGGCTGTGCAGAAGGAGGCTCCACATGATGTTCTCAGATATCTTTTCAAAGGAATGATAATTAATTCTGCACTACTTCTTCTGAAGGCATAGGAGAAGATGGGAAAAGATAATGGGCGGCGGCGGTTGCATAATCCCTGCCCATTCGGTTTGCTGCAGTACACTGATAATGAACAATTTGAAGTATAAAGCTGCTGTGAGTCCTAGTCCAAGAAAAGCTTAACACAAGCATCAGGACTAAATGCACATCTACATTTCCTGCTCAGGAACTGGATCATTTTTATCCTGATTCACAATGACAAGTCAGACCCATTTGCGATGGTTCTGTGAGGCTGAGTGCCAGCAAGCAGATTGCCTTGGAAAACATATTTGAGTGCAGGGCGAAGACCATTTGTCATGCACAGCAGAGCAGAGCTGAATAATCAGCTCAGCATGTCCAAAACCAAGTTTTCAATCCAGGCTAGCCACCTTAACAAACTCCCAGTTCTAGCAATGAGTTAATCTAAAGGTCCTGAAGAAGAAGTTTCGCTTTTCCTCGCTCATCCTTCCTCACCCTTTGAAGTTCTTCCTGCAATATAGAGAAGTCTTATCATCTCTGCTGAAATGAAAATAGATTGGAGAGTATCTTCCTTTGTGTTTACAGGCACATGCCATGTTCACCCTTTCCCTCCCTCTGAGCTCATTCCAAGAAGTAGAAGGATATTTGTAAGGAACTAGTAGCATACATAGAGTAGCATGTCACATACTTAGTGCATGTTAAGTTTCAGCAGAAAATCAAAGTGTTTTGAAAATCCTCCGCTTTGGAAGATTTCTGAACTTCTTGGGTTTCTGAGCAGAACGCTTTTATTCAGGGAAAATGATAAGCTGACAAGGCAAATGAAACACATTTGATCAGTAAAATTAGATGCCATTCTGAGCTTTGTCCCTGTCCAGGAGTGGTTGGATACAAGATGCCAGAGAAGGTTTGAGGGACACTTCCAGTAAAAATAAGACAAAACTTGTATTTTCAGATTGACCTTAAGCAGAAAGCAGTGGTTACAACAGGTACCAATATGAAACAGAAACTAGATGATGCTCCTAAGCCTTGAAAAAAGCTGAGGCTGGATGAAAGTCACAGAGAAAATTGTCTCCTGCTTTATCCAAGTTACTTCACTCCTTTCCAGTTGTGTTGCCATCCTTTGTGTCTTATCACATGATATTATACCAACATAGCAAGGGAGTGCATTAGACATACAATGAGCAAACCCTAGAATGAGCACACACATTACTCACTCAAACACTTGCCATTAATTTTAATAAAATCCAATTATATTCTTAGATACCTGGTTCATGAATCATGTAGAGAAATTAATTGTTTCAAAATACATGGAAAAATCTTGTGAATCTACCTTATGTAATATTGCAGTACTTGCCTATTTATTATTAATTATAATTTATCCTAACTACAGAACCTGGGCAAAGAAATGCCTGTATTTTACCTTGTTGAAGGTTCCTCCACTTAAAAATAATTTTAAGTAGAAAAATGAAACTACTTTAAATAAAAAATTAATAAATTGTAGGGTTGTTGGAAGTACTCTCAGCATCTCTGAAGGGTCTTGATGAAAAGACTACCATTCTCTGACTGTGGCATGTCAAAATAAAAAAATTCTGTGATTTCACAGGACTTCAGAAAATTGCAGCTTATGCTTTTAGTGACTGAGTAAGGCAACCTAGCTAGAAAACTTTGATCTGAGAGCCATCTTGAAGTTTTGCATTGCTTTAGCAAAATAATAAATACAGACACACAGCAAAAGACCTTGCTGTGGTCAGAAGCAATGCATATAGAAACTCAGGCAAACCTAACATTAATGTTGCCAGATTCATATGTTACAAAACCTCAACCAATGCATTGATAGCAAGCACCAGCACATCTCCAAGGATTCAACAAAAGGACCCTGAGATTAGTTCAGTTGGTTAGAGCATGATGCTAGTAACATCAAGGTCATTGATTTGATCCCTGTATGGGCCATTCACTTAGGAGTTGGACTCCGTGACCTTTGTGGGTCCCTTCCAATTCAGAATAGTCTCTGAGATGGGAGCCTGATTCTGTGCTTTTGAATTTGTTTTCTCAACCTCCATTTTAAGAACAGGGAACATGAGGAAAAAATTCGCTTAAACTTAGTTAGGTGGTACCAGGAAGAGAGGAATTTGCTCCCTGTCTCTCCTGTGCTGTCTTATAATATCCATAAGTTCCTTACAACATAGAAGGCATTCAGGTGCCCCACAGAGGACCAGAATGCTGAGAACCCCACATTAGACCAGACCCAAGTTGGTTCCCTCCTCTGAGGGAGTGCAACCCTTTGCAGAGGTAGCAGTCTGTGTTCTTTCAGGAGGACTTTACCTCTTCAGTTCTGGCGCTGTGTGAACCATGTGCTTTGCACCGGGCAGCCATCCTGAAAGATGGGGTCTAAGGTACCACAGAAATGCAAATAATACTCATGGCACAGCAGGTGAAACAAAGTGGAGGTCTTGCAGTAGGGAAGGTGTTACCAGCTCCTTTGTCAGAAGGCGCTATTTTTTTGAACCCAGTAATGCTGACTGAGTTTAGGTAAGAGGAGTTTGCCATATCATTACAAATGCTCTTCTGGATGTTTGTAGATTTATAATGTCATGATTAAAAGAAGAGCAGAAACACCCCTATTCTAATGTAAATTTGTTAATGCAGTGTGTAGCTTACCAGCTATAAATTAATTCATAAGCCCCAGCCCATATGTACTTGCTGGATTTTGACATTGCTGACACAAGACCAAAATACACATTGCCATAATAGCAATGTTAGAGGGAGTAGTAAACAAGAACTTGTTACATGTACAGAAAATGCTCTGAAGAAAACCTTAAGTCATTTTGGATTTGAGTATGGATACAGCTAGTTTATACCATTAAAATAGTAGCAAAAACCAGAATATCTGTGAACCCAAGCAATTAATTAATTTAGTATCTGATGCCACTAAAATGTAGATAGAGCCCTGGTTACTTCTTCATACTTTTCTTCCATTGTTTTTCCTATATGTCTCTATTCATTTAATAATCAGAGTAACAGCCACACAAGAGAAAACATTTCTGACTAAGGACTTCTGCCACTGGCCTCATATGCAAAGCATGTAAAGAAATGGACTAAGGAGGGCTGTGGCTATGGAAAATGACCCATATTCCTGTTTTATTTTCCCTTCCCTCATTCCTGAACTCTTAATGGGGATCATCTCTTTCTGTACCTTCCCAAGAGTATGGGAACCACAAACATGGAAGTGCATCTCATCCTTCAGTGGATGGATAGAGAACTAAAATATCTCTGTCAGGCATAACTACACCTGGGAATGCAATTGCAAATCCCAATGTTAATCTAAATTAAGTCGCTCATGTCAGCTTTGTGGTATTTTATAATATTTTCGTATTTAAAATACACACTGTGCCTGAAGAGTCACGAGGACTGAAAGAAGCTGGAGTGAAGTGACTCTCAAACACACTGCTACAAGTCAGGAGAAAGGAATGGTATAATAACTCCAAGCATGGACTGGATTTGACCTGGATTACGACATTGGAAATTTACTTTGCTAGCCTCTTAAAACAGAAACACAACCTTTCAAGTCCTGAGGTGTCATAACACCTTCAAGACAACAGTAAGCTAAGAAACAGCCTCAGCGTTTTGGGAATTGTGCTATTCAATTGAAGAGAACCAAAATTGATGCATCAAGTTGGCAAACTATAAAGAAAGTCCTAGTTTGCTCTGTCCTTTGACATATTTTCAGCTTTTGGAACATAAAGCATTAACAGTGATTAACGTGCAGCTGGCACGGGCCAAGACAACTTGTCATAATTCAATACATGGCTATTAAGATATTCTCCAGGGACAAGAGGATTGAAGACAGCTGGCTTTGCAAATTTACACCAGAACTTGTCGAAGTACTATGAGGAATATAAGACATTCATAAAAATATTTCAGAATCCCCAAATCTATTTGAAGTTGTGCCAAAAACCCATACAAAACAAAATCATTATTCAATACTCATTACCATCCTATTTATACAGTTTCTGTCACTCCCTGGCAAACAGAGGTAATAGCATTTGACTTGGAAGACAAATCACAAACCATGGAAAGTGGAAAGTGAATTGCAAGTCATCAGCCTGAGTGTGTTGCAAGCTGAAAACTGTTGGTTCAAACTATTCTGAGAACACTTATGAATAACAAATACATCTGAAGAAAACCAGATCATTTCATGCACAGCTCAAACAGAGAAAAACAGGCTAAATTTATGAGCATCACTCACAGTGGCCAAATTAATCAGCTCTGCAATATGCTGCAACAGCAACCAAAAAAGTATCTAGAATCAAGCATGAGTAAAATTTCAAGTGGCATTCCCCAGCAATAAACTGCAACTCCTTTAATGCAGTTTCAGGCTTTATTTCTTTCCCAGGGATGAAGTAGGAGTCGTCTTAGGTTGTCTGTAGGAACACATAATATCTCTGGTGTTGGATGGTCTCTTGAGAGTGTGCACTTTGTGGAAAAATGATCAACAGTTGGGAATGTTTGAAGGGCATGACACAAAGAGCAACTCAGTCTTAGAGATGAAAATAGGATTAGGACAAGTGTGATTTAGGGCAATTATCCTCATAGCCTCATGAGTGAACATCATGCAAAACATGGTCTAAGCCAAAACGCCACAGCAGTATTTGTGGAGAGAAAATACATCAAACTAATTAATAATGAAGTAAATAAGAGGCATGACAGGAAAAAATGCCACCAAAACCAAGGGTCCTGCAGCCTTTCATACCCCAAAACTTGGGGTTTTCTTTTCACTCCTGTCCCTTATTGTTTTCATACTCATGGTCTCTCAGACCTCTGCCTTCCCCTCACACAGAGTCTTCCTGACTCGGACCTTTCTGTTCCAAATTTTTGCAAACTCTCTGGCTTATGTATTGCTGATTTATGTCTTCCTCTGTCTACACAATCTCAGCCTCTTCCTGATTTATTTGTATGACTAGTGTCTATGCAGGATCTCCACAATGTTCTTATCTTTTTTTCTGTGACAGGATCACCTGGGAACTCTGCAGAATTCCCAGTGCCACATCCTGCTGCCCCAGTTCCCCACCACAATCTGCTCTCGCTGCTCTGCAGATCAAAGTGATAGGTTTGCTTTTGTTCCTCTGTCCCATCTGCTCATTTCCTTTGATGACTTCCTTAATCCTTTTGCCTTGCATGAAAGAAGGTCCATAGATATATATATAAACATACACAAGCAAAATCTACTGTCCTTAGTCACCCCTTTTGGAAGAATCATGCCAGCAGCATGCTTCTGCAGAGACCGGAGAGCCCATTCTCTAAGACCACTTAGTCTCTGGAAAAGACTACCCAGGGAAGTGGTCATGTGTTCAAGTGTTTGTACATCACTTTCAAGCACTTGGTATTACTTGGAGAGCCAACTTTATGATCTTTGTGAGTTCCTTCCAATTCAGGTTATTCTGTCATTCCACTGTAAGGGACAGACACAGGAATTCAAACATGATGAGGAAAAAAATGTCAGAGCATGTGGTGCCTTCCCTCAGACAAAGTAAATTGTGGCATGCAACCCAACAAAGCCACAGTCAAGGTTAGCCTTGTTAAGACCATCTGGTTAGTTGTGCAGATGAAGATATAGGTTTGGGCTGTTTTGTTTTAAATTGCATGATTCAAAAATGATCCACCAAGACCAACAAAAATATGCACAGTCAAATAACCCTGGGAAATAGAAAAAGAGACAGATGGAGAATATGCCTGGCTAATTTTCTTCCCTGTGGCTACTGTGCTGTTTCTGCTAGAGAGGATGTAGAAAGAGGCAAAGTGAATAAATATAAACTGACTTTGTGGGATGCATAGATAACTGTAATATTTCTCTAAGTCCACATGAAACACCAATGAAAAGAAAAAGGATTAGTGAAAGCCAGAAAACAGACTTTATAATTCATTTTAACAGCAAAAATGGATTTTTTTTTTTGATCTTGGTAAAGTTCCTTGTTCAGTTTGGCAAACAAGGAACACTTTCTGTCCTTTATTTAATACCTTTGAAGGGACTTTCTTCTACACTTGAAGAAAAGTTCACAAGAGAGCATTTTACCAAAAAGAAAGGAGTTCAGAGGTTGCTTCAGTGAGGATCAATGGAATTCTTTTCATTTGCCAAGTGCCTGGCTGTGACTGAAGCTGTCTTGCTTTGCAGAGCTGGGAAGATGCTGCTGAGGGTGTGTAGCGCACTGGGATGCATAATGCACAGCACCCATCAAATTACCTCTGAGTCACAGCATTACCTACAGGTGCTACCCAGTCATGGACAGGAAGGTCCATCGACACCTGGGAACCAGAGCAACAGTAATGAAGCACTGCTGGCCAGAACATATCACACAGCCAGGGACAAACCCATTTTCACCCTGTCCTCTGAGTCAGGCAGCAGAGGCCAGGCGATGTGGGCCCGGCAGGTGTCCAGACGGGAGGTGGAGCAGGGAAGCTGCACAGGGCACGAGCAGCGCCTGGAGCAGTCACCAAGCGCAGATGGTGTGTGCCTGGCTGCCCCGTGGGTGCAGCATGCCCTGCTTTCCTTGGACTGACATTCAGCAGGGAGAAGTGGCAGCTGCTCGTCTGTCTCCCCCAGGGATGTTTTCATCAGTCCTTTCCTGCTGCATTCCCCCTTCACCCTCCTCAGGAAAGACTGCTGCCTGCTGTCACCTCCAGTGATTTCCAAGGGGTGGTTCTGCCATCTGAATCATTTAGCTCCTCTCTCTCAGCTCTCCCCAGCCAAGCCTATGTGTTCCCTGGTGCTTCCTTGGTCCTTCTGGCCACTTGCAGTATCTTGGCCTGGGTCAGACCCAGGGCTGTGAGCACAGGAACCAGCAGTGTGCTTCGACCCATGGAGAGACATCATGCTCACAGCAGCATGAACGCTTGAATCTGCTTTTTTGCTGGCTTGTCCCATCACTTTTTCCTCACACAGTGCATTGGGGAAAGGCTAGCCATAAAATCCTGAACGCATTTTTCTTAGCATCTCTGAGTGCTTAGTCAATTGTCAAAAATATAACTACTTGAGAGAACTAG
Source organism: Serilophus lunatus (assembly GCA_013399895.1). Classification (NCBI taxonomy): domain Eukaryota; kingdom Metazoa; phylum Chordata; class Aves; order Passeriformes; family Eurylaimidae; genus Serilophus; species Serilophus lunatus. The sequence goes on along the minus strand of VXBA01001415.1, from coordinate 291,661 downwards.
TTTCCTTTTATGTGCAAAAAGTGAAAGGAAGGGAAAGGGAATCCTGCCTATGTTAAGTATTTTCTTTGTATTTGTTCACAAAGGGAAGGAATTAGGCAGTTAAAATAATAACAAAACCTGTAGCATTTGTTTTGAATGCTGTTTACAGTGGTGGCTTATTTTTAAGGCTTCTGTTCTTCCTCCTCCTTTTCTTCCTCTTGCTGAATAGAAGGGAAATTGCCTAATTTAGTTTCGTTGCTCAGTTTGCCATATTAGTGCATCTCACTCAGAAGAGCATCCCCGAGAAAAATGCCATGGTTTTAATGCCCACTTATGTCTTTACTTTCCTGCTTAGTGTTGATTAGTGAAGTTACACTGAAGATATGATTTACAGGCTGTTTTCCTGCTTTCTGGAAGAATGTTAGGCATTTCTCAGATGGAGAATTACTCCACTTGTAGTTTGACCTCCAGATGTAAACATCTGCTCTGTTCAACCCTTGTAAGGGTAAAATTGGAACATTTTCTTATATACCCACCTATGCCCTCCAGCTGCATCTGTCCCTAAAAGCTATATATGCTTGTCTCTGAGATGTTAAGTAACCCCCATCCATATTATGTGAATCTGTGTGAGGTAGAGTAAAACTGTGAACAGTTATGTTTTGTCTTCTGCAGGTACAGTAGCAAAACAACCAGTGAGTGATGGCAGTGGCCATTCCCATGTTCACAGCCACCATGTTACAAAAGCAGTATTAGAATTGGCTTTGCAGAGTCAAGCTCTGCAGCATCAAGGGGGTGTTATAGTTAAACAGAGCACTTGGAAAATAAAAATATTTGCATTTAAACCATCTCTATGCAGAAGTGTGATTATTGTCATGGAGCAGTGCCTGGGGATAATTTTTCTGAGATGGACTATTGGAGGGACAAGGTTTTGTCTTAGCAGGACTGAGGAGGACAACCAATGGATCTCATTGTAGTGCATGTGGTTACTGACCCAGTTCAAAGTTTTTCTGGTTTCCTTCAAAGATCCAGCACAGACAAGTCCTTAGGCTCTGTTACGGTCATGGGCCCCCAAAGGTACTCTGTGCAGATACTGTAACCTAGAGAGCATGTACTCACGACCAGAACAGACATGACTATTTTCAGCAAAGCATGTGTTCAGTTTACAGCCATCCTTTCACATGTTTCATCTTTCAGCAATTGTGGCGTTTCCCAATTGCAGCTGTTTCTCACCGACCTCAGATGTGCTTTGTCAAAGAATGAAACACTTTTTGAAAGAGTACCAAACCACGGTGGTGGAAAGCCTTGTCTGACAGCTCTTGCAGAACAGGAAGTGAATAAAGTGGGCAGCACATTGAATATGTCTCTCCAAACAAATTATTTTAAACCCATTTCCTCCCTCCATTAGCAGAGTTCTCACGCTGATATGGGCACTGTCAGTCATGTACTCCTGTTGTTGTACACAGCAAAACCAGTGGTAGAGAGCAGTCTTGCACATTAGTAAACACATTACCTTTCCCATCACTTAGCCAACTCACCCTGGGAACAAATTCAGCCCTGACATACATGAGTATTGTTTCCATTGTAGCTATTCTTCAGATATAAGGGACACAGAAGTTAAAGGAAGAGGGTTCCAGAGCTATCTTCCATCCATCTGTAATCTGTTTTTCCTATTACGTTTGTTTTATTAGCCTGCAAGGCTCATTCCTCATCAGAATAGGTCATGCTAATTGGCCATTCACATCCATTTTATTACAAACTTGTACCAAATATGCAACTTACTCCCCCAGTCATAATCACAGCTGGAATCAGTGCAGAGCCTTCCTAGGTATTTCACTTTCAGTGTTTTTTTAAGCTCCTGCTGGGCTGACTTTGGCATATCATGAGGAAGATCTTACCAGTGGGATGAAGGATGACCACCATGTTACACTGGAGACACTGCACCACCCTGAATGGCCCCAACTTGCTGATGGTGAGGAGGTTCAGTGTCCAGGGTGTTCATTGGGAAACAGGTTCCACTCCGCTTGAGAAACCATATTAATGGTGAGTAACAACAATATAGAAACAAAGAGCATGAATACCCTCGGTTCTCTTTTCTAGCACTCAGCAGGAAAACACCCTTGAAAAGAAAAAGATTGCTAGATCTTTAGAACTATGAGTGATACTCCCTAAACACATTTATATAGCTCTGAAGTTTAATTTTACCAACTTCTCAAACATGCAAGAAATATAAAGACACCTGTTTTCTCATTATAATTTACAATAGATAACTTAAATGTCAGGATCCTAGAAACCTAGCAGGGTTGAACATGAAACTAGGAAACTTTAGATAGTAGATCAGATAGTATAGTATTTGCAGAACCACACTCTTCTGTTTTGTTTTTTCCCCTAATGGGAAGTTTACATCCTGATTCATTTCAAGTTAACAGAAACATGGGGCAAGGTATCACTATATGAAGAACCATTTTGTTTTGCAGGTCCGATGGCTCAGCAAGGAAGGACAGAATAACCCATAAGTCAGAGGAGAGCAAAGGGAGAGCAGCAGGACAGCACAGAGTTTTTAATAGGTTCGAATCATCACCCATACATAGGTTCAGCCTAACATATGGGGACACTGTGCCAATATGCCTGGAGAAGGCAGGCATTTCAGTGTGGTCTGGCTAAAATCAAGCCAGCAGGTAGATTTGTGTATCAATTGCCCATGGCTGGTACTTGAATGACCATTTACTCTGTCGCCTATAAAGATTCCTTACAGTTTACCAATGCATACAATGGTTTTGCATTGTCAGTTTATACCATATGTCTGCACCATACTCCAGAGAAACAACCCAAAAGACTGGTTCTGTGTTCAGGTCTTAGGATGTCAGGTCAAACTCATTTGTCTCACTTTAACTCTCATAAATTTCAGTTCAAATTTTCAAGACTGATCTGGTACAAATTTCTAATATTTTTCCTGAGAAAACCTATTGCTTCAATGGATGAACTTTGCAGAAAACCAGTTTTTTTATCCTTCTTATATCTCTCTTTGCTTCTCTGAGCAGCTGCCCTAAGATGCCTGAGGCTGGGAAAAGCAGAGATGGGAAGTGATGGGGATCCTCAGGCACAGTGCTGGGGTAGTGAGACACTGTCAGGGCAGGGGCAGGGAAAATCCACATGCATATAACATATAAAATCTGGCTTGCCTAGAAACCTCTGTCTACTCTTTCATGAGAAAAAAACAAAGGATGTCCAGTATGGAATCACAGCACTGAGGCAGAGATACTAACTTTCTAAAAGATGAACTCAAAAGAAGAATGAGGTGTGCCATCAAAATTTTCAAACAGGAATATTTTCCCTAGCCTTCCCTACTGCCTTTGAAGGTTTCTATAGGGAATAATTCATTTTCCCACTCCAGCTACAGCTGCATCATCTTAATGTGACAGTGCACTCCCATTGGCTTACAAACCTCAAAATTTCCTCTTGCTGGGCACTGGCAGCCCTGCAGTGAGTAGTGTGAGACTGATCTCCTCACTGAGATCTGACACGTGTGCGATACTGACTCTGTGCTACCTGTACATCTCCCAATGCTGTCAGACATGATAAGGATCTACCAAAAGATGGATATAATTGTCAGGGTAAGGAGAACTGGGGCTCTAAGAGGGAAGAAAGAGGTGAGATGCCCCCCAGCAGGAGCCATACATCTGGCCTCCAGATGATTTTATTCTGTAGACTTTGGGTTGCCACTCACCAAATTTCACTGCCTGTGGATTGCCCAAGGCAAGAAAAATTCTCCCCTTACCTACAGAAGTAGGACTTGTCTGCAAACACAGCTATTCACTGTTGGGTATATGATAAGCTGATGATCTGAGCCTAATTCTTAATAAAATGATCCCGGAAATTTTCTGTATCCCTACAATTTGTCTTAAGCCAATCTAATAGAATCAGAGAATCAATGAGATTAGAAAAGACCTCTAAAATCATCAAGTCCAATAGTCAACATAGCGTCACCACCATGTTCACCACTACACCATGTCCCCAAGTGTCCACATGCTTTTTGAACACCTACAGAAATGGCAACTCCACCACTTCCCCGGGCAGCCTGTTCCAATGCTTGACAACCCTTCCTGTGAAAATAAAATTTCTAGTTTCTAATCTAAACCTTCTCTAGCACAATTTGAGGTTATTTCCTCTCATACTGTCGCATTACCTGGTAGAGGAGACCGATCCTCAACTTCAGAGGCAAGTTCTCTAATGGTTGGAGATGCTGGGATTAAATAGCCCATTCATACTTTATTTTACACAGAATTAACAAGGTTGGAAAAGACCGTGGAGATCATCAAGTCCAATCTATTACCTAACTTATCAACCTACCCAACACCATCCCATCATCTAAACCATGTCACTAAGTGTGCCATCCAACCTTTCCTTAAACACATCCAGAGACGGTGACTCCACCACCTCCCTGGGCAGCCCATTCCAATGGGAAATCACTCTCTTTGTAAAAAAGTTTTTCCTAATATCCAGCCTAAACCTCCCCTGACACAGTTTAAGACTGTGCCCTCTCTCTCTGTCACTGGGAGCCTGAGAGGAGAGACTGACCCCTGCCTGGCTACAACCTCCCTTAAGGTAGTTGTAGAGAGCAATAAGGTCATCCCTGAGCCTCCTCTTCTCCAGGCTGGACAACCCCAGCTCCCTCAGTCATTCCCCACAGGGCTTGTGTTCCAGCCCCTTCACCATCCTCGTTGCCCTTCTCTGGACGTGTTCAAGCAACTCGACATCTTTCTTAAACTGAGGGGCCCAGAACTGGACACAGTACTCGAGGTTCAGCCTAACCAATGCCAAGTATAGGGGAAGAACAACTTCCTAGTCCTACTTGCTCCTTTTTGCACATTCATTATTACACAGTTTTTACTTACATCCTAGACTTTGCAAAGAACTTACATTTCCTTCTTTGAACAAGTTGAATGGAACAAATATGGAGTTAAAATCCAGATTCCTGGTAGGGAAGATTTTATCCCAAACTGCTGCTGCAGCCTGGCCGACTGTAAGTAAAGGAATGTAAATTTTCCCACCACAAAGTATCTGCTGAAGTTAGCTGTGGAACAACCCTAACGGTAAGAGTGCAGTGACTCCCACTGGGAGTCCCATGGGAGTTCCCCATGGGAAAACCAATTTGATTTAAATACACTTCACTCTCCTTTAAAAATTCTGTTTACATTATAGAGCTATCATAAATGCACATGAAATGAGACAAGAGAGTTTTCTGGAGAAGGGGAGAGATGCTGAGGCAGGGTGGGGAAACTACAGATACTTTTAAATCACCGAGAAACAAACAAAACCTTTAAGAAGTTGGCCAGTGGGATTGTCAGATAATACTCCCTAAAACCTTATGGAAAAAATGTATTTATGCAAAAGAGATACAAACTGTGAAACAGCAAATCTGCTTTAAATTTTGAAAGAGGTCTATTTGCTTGCAAATCTCTTGTCAGCTGCAGAGAAGATATCAGGAAAGGATAGGACTGAAAGTCAATTTGCTTGCAAATCCTACAGATAAAGACAGGACGGGGATACAATTGAAGAAATAGGTACCTTATTTTCCTCATTTTGTCATTTGGAGCTTACAACGTTTTTCTGGAACATATCAGCAAGTGAGTTTTCATGGGTAAAAAAAAAAAGGATTGTGACTATTTGAACAAAGTTTAGATAGCAAGTTGTCTACACTTTGGCAAACACACAGGTCTGTGGAAGCAAAAATAAACTGCTTAATCTTATTTCCAAAGAAAGAAACAAAGAGAATAAACTCAAACTGCTGGATACAAGAGTAGTCACTGTTGTTCCACTGTTTTGGAACAATAAGCTTTGGCTCAAGCTATGTTCAAAACCCAACAACAACCAGAAACGTAATATTCATAATAGCTATGCAATTTTTTCCAAACTTCTTTTTTTCTACTTTTCTTTCTGTATTTGTTAATAAAAGCTCACAGAACCAGAAAACCATTATACCAGCTTTGCAGATATGCCAAGCAGAAAATTTTGTATAAGAATTGTCTCTTCTCTACATGCAAATGAGTTACTTATTATAGAATGCAAAGGATACAAATGCAAATTATACAGATGCATTTTCATCAAGCATCTTAAAAAAAAAAAAAAAAAAAAAGAGGCTTTGAACAGCAAGATTAGCAGCTGATGTATATGCAGCTCTACATTTCCGTTCTCCCTCTGTCAGACCAAACTGTCTTTGCTCTGGTCAGTCCACAGGGGCTCCCCACCCCAATGCCCAGCAGCAGCTCCCTGTTTTCTCACACTCTTCCTTCTCTTCCTGAGGATATGAAGAGACACCAGCACTCCCATCTCCCAGTCCCCATCTCCAACCCTTGCATTTACACTCACTGCTGCCATTGCATGAGCAAAGAACTCTCTGACAAGCAGCCTGCCACCAAGGGACACCCACATCCTGTCCCTTCACACACACACCCATCTCACGACCTTTTCTGCAACCTTCCTGGCATTCCATGCAGGTCCATGCACTCACCATGGGGCTATGGTCCACGGCTGCAGCATGCATGTGGGCTGCTGAAAGGAAATAATATAGTGTCTGAAAGAAAAGCTTTACCAAGGTGAGAAGCAGAAAAATGATCTGTATCATACATGCAACAAAGGAAATAAGGTTTTATGGATACAGCCCCAACCAACCATATCAGCCAAACAGGGCTAAGAAGTGACACAGGCAGAACACAGCAGTACAAAGCCGAGGAGGTAAAAGAGGAAAACCCCTCAAAACAGGATGGACACTAAGAAACATAAGCCATAGATGGTAACTAAATCATCCACATCCACACTGATGTCCAAAAGCCACCTCACATCAAAATAGCCTCTATCAGTTTCCCTTCACTGAAGCTATTCCTGTTTACCTGGCAAGTCTTCAGCAGGCAGTCTGTGGTTTTTAAGGCAAAAGATGAGGAGCAGCCCCATGATCAGGCTGAGATCACAAAGGTGCCTGTGACTCTCAGATTGTTTCTGGCTCTTTTCAGCCCATTCTATGACATGAGAAGTTATTTCTAGTGATTCGGAAGAAAGAGAGATGAACCCTCCCAATCATTCTCTACTGCTAGATCCCAAACACCTTCCCTCCCCAGTGAGATCAATTCTTACTGTAAGACCAAGAGAGATCTGTGATTTGGCTTGATAAACCATCAGAACAGCTCTTGCCTTTGGGGTCGGTGTGCCCATGAGTCAGAGCTGACTGCAGTGGCCATGGCTGGGCAAAGGGAAGACGTTTCACACAAGGAACAGCCTCTCAGAGGAGCACTGGTGGATGGAATCACACCCCACCCTGAAGAACCTTTGCAACACTTTCAGCTCCCCACAAGCTTTCCCCAATCCAGCCAAAAGCCCTCATGCCATGATTGCAAGTGAGAGAAAATAAGTCTAATCCAAACAGTTCTTCCTTCCAGCAGCAAAAGAAAAACAACTAATCCTAGCAGACCTTGACCAAGGGAAAAAAACGAGGGAATAGCACAAAATTCATGAAACCCGTAAGAAACGTGGCTCTCTTATTTGTGTAAGAAGTAGGCAAGTACTCAAGAGAATGGTCCCCAGTAAACTGTCAAAGGCAAGAGGCAGGGCCATCCTCCCTGCTGCTTTTCAGCTGGCAGTCACACTCCATTCCTGCTGGGTCTGCTCCCCGATCACACGACTGTTTTGGGTTTATATCCCCCTTCTGAGTGACAGGTGTCACACAGCTCTGATTGGCCTCTCCTGCTCCAAGCCCACTCTCTTCTCCGCCCCGTCTCTTCGATGGCCATGCTTTCGCTGCCATCATCCCCTTGAAGAGAAGCACGTCCTCCTCTTCTAGGAGACTTTGAGATGTTGTTTTGGGCTGTTGTGATGTCTGGTTTTCGCCGTCTCTGTCTCCCTTATCTGATGATCGTGTCTAGTGTTTACAGAATTTGCTCTATCCTAGCCCTGTGTCCCAGCAGGGCCTTGACTGCCCTTTCTAACCCCAACTCAAGGCAGACACTGGCCCATGCCTGGATGGAGCTGTCTGGCTTCAACAGGGCTGGCTGCAGGACCAGCACAGATACTGCTTCGTAAGTGACTCGTTGCATCTCTGAGCGTGAGTGTGTGCTGCCATGATTGAATGAGATTGTCTGAAATGTTAGGACTGCCTGGACAAAATTAAGTTTTCTCCTCCCAGAAGCCTCCAGGACATAGGAAGCTCTGACAGCATCAGCTCCTGAGGATATTTGGGTCTGTACTTCTAAACCAGAAAGGAATCCAAAAGCAAACACAAGCAGTGGAGACTGGCATTGAGAGTGATAGTGCTTCATTAAGCCATTCCCATTGGTTGTAAAACTAGTCTGGGATGAACTTTAGCAGTCATGGCTCAGTGAGGAAATGTGAAAAATTACTGCAGAATGAAAGCCCAGGAAGGGAAAGGCTGATTTATCCTTACTGTGTGAAAGCCACACTCCAACTAGGTATTTTATTAACATTCTAATTTTCACATGTATTATTCCAGTCAATGCGGCCTGAAGACTGCAACTATTTATATGTCTCTGCTTGTCAACAGGTGAACAAAGGTGTTACTGATAATAAATATGGTGTATTGCTTACTTCATATTTTTCATTAAAACTTCATATTTTTGCCAGGGCTGGATAGGCAGCTGGCCCCAGAATGATTTTGTCTTTCCCAGGTATGTTGGAGGGATAGTATTTTTTCTATTTTTATTCTACTGTAAATAATTTCTTCTGTTATCCGTTTCTCAAAGCAAAATAGGCTGTGTCAAACCCATAGGACTTCACACACATGGCTAGTAAAGAAATATTATCACTGTTCTGACAGTCAGCTCAGGCAAGAGCAGGCAAAATATCCTGGAGGGTTTGCATCCTGAAGAAGTGTAATCTACATGAAAGACGGAACAGATTTATGGCTTAGGCACTGAGTTAAGAGGCAAAAGGACTGAATTTAATTCCTCACCATTGGCATTTCCTGTGCCTTGCAGCATTACTTTTACTCTTGGTGTTCTCTAGCTCTCTGCCTGTAGGAAGCTGCCCCGACACCTCCAAGTCACAGGGGTTCTGCACAGACAAATTCACTGTGTTTGAGTGCCAGAGAAAAATAGAGCCATGAATAACTTCTGCAGCTTCCACTTGTTTTTGTTTTTAATAGTTTACACCTGAATGAAATGAATGTTATTCATAGTAGCAGGTCGGTAGGCAGTAGATTGAAAAAAAACATCTTTTCCTCTCTGAAATACACAACAGAAACTGTTTAAGCAGCAGCATCTTAAGTTAGCTGTAAATTTGACCAAATGCAGATTTTTGGATGAAAATTCCCAGAGGTTGGGCTGTTTGCCTCTAGAATTATATATCTGGCAGATGTCACACTTAATCTATTTTGTCAAACACACAGCCATAATCAGGGAATGTTATATGAGGGCTAAGCACAACCAGATCACAAAGGAATGTACTGTCTCCAGAATGCTAATGAAAGATTAGGTCTTCAATTCAGCCTCTGAATTTTGAAGAATCTTTTGTTTTGTTTTTAGGTTAAACTAAAGACAGAATAAGTAGTAAAGCATACAAATGAGGCACTATCATGAGAAAATAATATTTTGTTTCACTGCAATAAGAAATCTCATTTACATAAAAAGAGAAATAATTAAATCGGAGCTGAACTGTGTGCTCTATCAATTTAATTGAATCTGAGTTATATGTCTGTGGTTGATTTACTGGGGCTGGTTCCTGGAAAGCATTTGTTATTAGTTATTTTTACAGAAAAAGATGAAACAACATTTCTCAACTGAGCAAGAGAAACACCTCCTGAAACAAACTCCTGTTGAACACAACAGATCAATACAAACAACAGTGATATGCCCATAGATCTGTGGAGAGTTTAGTTAACAGGCAATTTAAAATACTGGTGAAGAATATTGAGAAATATAGCTGGTTACTACAACTATCCACTCTGACTCTTTTAGCAGCTCAGACCATATAACTTCACCACACAACTATCTTCGTTCCTATCTACATGAATGAACAACATTAAGCTCATGAAGAGCCATTTGTCTTTCAGGACTGTTGTTTCCCCATCAAGAGTGTCCATCCAGCTGACTTCTCTTCAGAAAGTGTTCCAGATTTGTCTGGCATTAAAGATTGAGTTCCAATATTCCCTTATTGGATGGTTTCTTTTCTTTCCTGTTAAATTGTAAAAGAAATTGTCTAGGAAAAAAAATAAAAAATAAAAAAAACATTAACAGCTTGCTTCTCAGCCTTTTCTTAGAGAAGACTAGTAGAGTAAAACCACTACTTCCTCACTGTAAGGCACATCCCTAGAGCTTTACACTGGTTTATAGGTCTTTCTGAAATCCCTCCAATTAAGTGTAGACACTTTGACTACACAGTGTTTCCAACTGTGACTTGATCTCACCTCTTCCTGTACACGTGTCTCTTTCAAAGTGCCTGAGCTTTAAGGGGAGGTTTCCTACATGTCCACCTACACTTTTACAAGGTCCCTGGCCTTCCCCAGCTGTTTGTGAATAGAACTTTTTTCATTTTTTGAGATTAGGATTTTCATATCCCCATTTTCAACCAGCTACACCTGAAAAATTTCCTTTTCCTCGTCTCCGCTTGACACAAGAATTCTTCTTTCATTAGTCACAACATTACATCAACACATTCTGATGAAAAATACTCAGACTATGAGTTGTGCAGTATCTAGCCATACTAACAACATTGGTCATCTGGGTCACATGGTAGTGTTTCAAAGCTATGATGAGACTGTAAGTTTGGGACTCATCAAATTGACTGCAGAAGGTTTATCCTAAAAAAAGATGAAATCAGTGATCTCATGCTGTATTTCAGCAAGCCTCACCAGCAGCAAACACACTATTTGTTCTGACCTTGCACTGTGCTCCTTCCAAAGAGTCTTTGGAAGCATATGCCTCAACCTTCCATTTGCAGACCTTTGCTTCAGGTGTGGCCTCCTCTTCTGGCAGGTCAGGGCAAGAGCCGAGACCGAAAGAGCAGAAAGAGTAACCTGAACTATTCAGTATCTGCCTAAGGAATTAGGAGAATAACAGATTTATATTTTTGTGTTTGCTCCTGCACCACCAACTTCTTGGCACAGCTCAAGCATGTGTTTGGGACTCAGACAACAGAATGGAAAAATTGGTGGTGTGCCATCACCATTGTACAATAAATGCTTTAGTCCTTGAAAGTGCAAAGAAGTATACTTGTTGTGCCTGAAGTACTCAAAGCTTGAGTATCCTGTTAAAACTACAGAGAATGCTTGGGCAGAGTGGGAAATGGAGTGTATCCCCATTCAGTACCAAAAACCAAAATATCTTGACTACAAGAGCAGTATTTCCAAAAGTTTTATGTTATTCAAAATCAGTTAAAGCCACCATCAAAGAGCATAAATGTCTCACACTCACCAACAGGCATCTTCATCCTGCTGAATAAATCTAGGCAAACCCCCAAGGGGTTTACGAGTGACTTCATGCGAATGGCCAGTCTAGCTCCACACAAAGAATAATGTCAGAAACGGAATTGTGAATCCTTCACTTCAATTCTTACGTTCAATTCATCATCTAGAAAACACAACACTATTAGGGAAATAAACAACAGGTTCATATGCGACCAGAAACATTTTTTGTGGCAAGAACTTAGAAGAAATTTTTCATTCCATGAATTCAGGAGCAAGTTTAGCAATTCTGCATCAACTTGAATTCATTTTACTGCATTATTTACTGGAAAATATCTTTACATGTTTCTTTGAACATATTTTATTTCCTTAGTGAAATGTTCAGAATTTTGTATCTGAAAGATATTTGCCTTTTTAGTTAGAACAAGATGAAAATATTTTTTAAAAGAACATATAAGGATGTATGACTTTTTCAAAATCCACTGTATGAAAGTTCTCCAATATTTGTCCTCCTAACACTACCAGGAAACACTTTGGATCCAAAAGTTCCAGGAGAAAAGAATGGACACCTCAGTCCAATTCCAGTTGCTCCTTTTAGAATCACCAGGTCTATCACTAGCAAGGTTTCTGGCAATAGAGAGCTTAAAGTATATGAAAACTATATTGTAAGAAGTCAAAAAGAACACCAAAAGAAAAAGTAGTTGGGCTAGCGCAGAAGTCCAGGTCTCTACCATTTGTTCTTTGTCATATATGTCTCTCTGGGGGAAGGAGAAAAAAAAAGTGTATATTCCATAATCCTTAGTGAACAGAATCATGGAATCACAGAATATGCCAGGTTGGAAGGGACCCACGGGATCATCGAGTCCAACTCTCAGCCCTGCATAAGACCATTCCCAAGAGTCACACCACATGCTTGAGAGTATTGTCCAAATGTTTCTTGAGCTCTGTCAGACTTGGTGCTGTGATTACTGCCCTGGCCTTTTCCAGTGCCCAACCACCCTCTGGGCCATGGCTTCAAAGAATATGCATTTTAGGTCTTGACTGGCCAACTATCGACTGGAAACGAAATATGGGAAAATGTCCAAGAGCTATTTTTTCTTCATTAGTTCTTCCCCAGATTCCATTTCTCATGAAATGCAATTTGTTTAGGGAATAATATTTGTGGCAGCTATCTTTTTTATTAAATGTAATTGATGATGAGCATTGATTCAGAAGTGAAAGTGAAAAGGCAAGGAGGAGAACTGGTAGGCACCACTCTCCCTTAAGCCTCAATTCCTATATCAGTGCATTACCTTAAAAGCTCCTGAAAGAGAAAAGACAAGTAAATTTGAGGTAGAAAGGAGCGAAAGGGAAAACAGACAGAAAAAAAAAAAGTTGTTATAGACACAGATTGAAAACTGTGACCTTCCCTCTCCTCTAGTGGAAGAGTTGCTCTGGAAAATGTTAGTTTATTGGTGATAGCTTTACGCATAGGAAGATACATTTTCTGGGTTCTGCATGGGAAAATAGTTAGAAGACGACTTTTCCAGAAGCCGATGTGTACAACAGGTGAAGTACACTTGCAGTTCCTCTATCTGGTCCAATTCTAAGATGACCACAGCCTTTGAAGAAGGAAAAATTACTTTAGTTATCCCCTGACTTACTTTTCTCCCTCTTCTGAAATATACCTTTCAGGCAGAGGATCTATTTGCTCTTTGCAAATATGATGTTTCCCACAGGAAACATGATGTTTTCTGCTTCTTTTCACATTATTCCAAAGGCTTTGTGTGTAGGATGGTTCTGCCTTAAACACCTTGGCCAGTGTCTCCCAGGTACCAAATGCAGTGCATACACAAAGCAACTCTGCCTTTAGCTGGGATGTCCTCACTAGCCACACCAAGGCCTGAGCCTAAAGAGACCTTTTCCAGGTAAAGACAAGCTCATACCCTTTACCTTTGACACATCTTTCAAGTAATATCTAGAAGATGTGACCCTTGTTGCCTCTCTCTGGTACAAGGTACAAGAAAAGGGATTGATAGTTAGGAAAGAAAATATTTTATCACTGGGAAGGTGCAGATACATCTCAGTATCTATGTAACAACTTGATGGGTCTTTAACAATACTTGATGTTAAAATGCTGTTGATCTTAACAGTATTTCTTTTCTTGCTTTGTTTTTTAATACAAAACTATGAAGACTCTATTCCAAAGATCAAAGATGATCTTTTCACGGGAGACCTCCTGTCCATCTGTATTTGTGCATTACAGCAGTTCACTGACAGAGAATTGTTTCTCTGGTTTAATTGTACCTCCATGGAGACCTCAGGGAAATGCTTTAGGATCATCAATGTTGTAGCCAAGTAGAAGTCTTTTTTTCCTACCAGCTTATCAAACGTATTTGAAGAAGATGGCGCCATTTTCTTCTCCGCTGACAACAGCAAAGATTACATTTTAACTTTAAACGTAACTCTTGGGTGACACATTAGCCCCTTAAAACAACCTTCCGAGAAGAAAACGCCTTGGAAGGCTGGCCTGTAGGTACTGCCTATTCTCCTCCTGCTAGGTACTAAGCGACTGATGAGAAATCATAGTTGTTTTTTAGAGCTCAGCATTATCTACTTCCGACTTTTTCTACATAAGTACCAACATCAACTAGGTGAGATGGTCTGCCAGACAGGCCTATTGAGTTACCATGATGTTCCACAGGACATTACTTAGTAACAAACAGGGACTGTCACAGAGGCATTTCTTCACAGAGGCATGGTCTTGGCCAGATCTTGTCCAAGCACTGCTTTTATCTTAATACCTACATCAGTTTTGGGAGAGGCGTGTGGAGAGGAGCATAGGCAGGCAGAAGAGACTTGTGTGGGTTCACAGAAGCCTCATGCTTCTCATGCCACAGAACCTACGAGGCTCCTCGTTCAGGTCCCCACCAAGACTGGCTCTTGCTCATGGCACAGTCTGTCATCTCACAGAAGCTCTGCTATTGTTATCAGGGTATTTTTATCTTTCTAGGTCAAAGGCACGTTGGAGGTTTGCTGACAGCAGATGACGATTGAGCACCAGACGCCAGGCTCCCAGGTGGGAGGTGCAGTGCCAGCAGTTCTGGGAACAGGTACCTTGCTCGGGGCTGAAGTTTGCTCAAAACCCATCCCCCTGGCAAAAACCACTTTCATCCTTTCTTGCTGCATTAAAATAATTGGGAAAAGGGTTGTAGAGGGTCACCTTCATATATGGGACAGCAACAGGCAAAGAGAACAAAAACAGAGCTTTTTGCTATTTTAGTCCAAACAGTGAATGCTTTAGGCATTTTGGCATCACGACTTTTTGAAGCAGTAATTTGAAGTATTTGGTTAGGCAATGCGTTATTCCAGTCGTGAGCTTCTCAAGGAGAAAATTGTAATTAAGCCCTAAGAAATAAGTTTTAAAGGAATTTTATTGCTCTGGGAACCTGACTTATTTAGAATAGAGGTTGTTAGAAAATATTTGTTTTAAATAGGAAATAATAAAATAAATTTGGGCTTATATCCCTCCAATGCAAATGTTGTTTCTATAGGAGATGGAAACCACCATCTTCAAAATATTAGTGTCTGTTTTCTGAAAGCTGTGCTTTTTTAGCTTAATCATGGCTACAGATAGGCAGGGAAAGTTTCTTCTCTAACTTGGAGGTAATCCTTTGCTTACTCCCACTTCTTAGCTTCATAACCTGCATGTGGATACAAATGAATTAAGCTGTCAACCTACACCCATGAATGTGCTGGGGGAAGAGAGCTGTATTCACACTGAAGTCTGCTTTTCAGTGAGATCACATATTTGTAAGAAAGGCAAAACACCCCACACGTCGACAGAGCACTATGTGTCATCTCTCCTGGTTCAACTAACTTGTTCAGCCCAGCCAAAAAACATTCATGAGAAAGTTAATGCAGCAAAGACTCGGCAAGATACCATCATCCATCCATTCAGCCACATATCATTCACACAGTTTTAAAGGTGAGTTAATGGAACAAACTTATGTTCTCCTTCTGCCGCTGTATTAAGCAGAAAAAATACTGTGTATTGCCTTAATAGAAAGAAAATACAATCTGTTTTTAAGATCAACCCTATGAGATATACACAACTGTTAAGCTAAAAACACCAATCGTGTTTCACCCATCTGAATAAAAACATGACTCATTTTTACCCTGCTTATGCTGCTACCAACTGCTTCCTCAAGCCCTGCCATCCTGCTGGCAGGACCCAGGTGTTAGGAATATTCCTAGCAGTGACACACCTCCAGCTGAGCAGGGGAACCTGTTTAGCCTCGAGGTGTTCACAGTTGTGCGAAATTTTGGAAGACATGAGTCTGACATACTGTTTATTGCTGAACAAAACTTCTATGATTTATCCCATTGGAACTCCCCTTTCCAGTACAATTGCTCCACTGCAAGGACATGCACAATGGGCTCAGTGATCTGGACTACTGCTACCAGGAGGAAACCTATCAGCATGTCTGTTGTTTTGCACCTAAATGATGTGTATGGCAGCATCTCAACACTCCGGAGCAGATCAGAATTTACCTTATGTGTGCCTTACAAGCTCTCCCAGAGTGCTGGCATAAATCGAGATTAATTCAAATGGGCTCAATGAATTCACAATGCTGAAGATAAAGTGAGCAAGCAAAGGGGCATAAACTGCTGTGCCTGGGTACAGATTTTCATCTAGCAGGCTGGAATTACCAGATCAAAAGCAGTCTGAGCTTCATTCCGTGCATGCATGCCTGCTTGTGGAAACACATGCCTGCTTATGGGAACACAGGCCAGAACCTTAAAACCATGGTAGCAAGTCTTCCCTCACTCACACCATTTCCCTTAGCAGGAGTGTAAGACACCATTCTCCTTTCAATTACCTGTGAATTCAAAGCTTTTACTGTACACCCTGGAGCACTCTTCACAGGCAGAGAGCACCAGAGAGTAGAATAATGAATAGCACTTTGCACAGAGAAGCAAGGCAGTGGATGGTTCTCATACCTTCCTCTCAATCATTCACTCAAAAAGGCTGAACTACACTCTGTCTCTACAATATGCTTCATGTATTCAGCCCTAGAAATATTTTAGGACTAGCAACTTCATTCTTCCATTCCTCTTACTAGATTTTGGTGAAAAACTTAAAGGAAAGCGAATTAAAAAAATACCAAAGATGGAATTACATGTATAATACATATGTCCCAAACAAAGAATAAAGAGAAAATTTTATTATAAACTGGGTTGTTCATCTAGTTACACACCAGATTATTCTGCTTGAGATAGTTCTAAAACTAAAAAGGTGTGAAACCAAGATTAAACTCTGGAAGAGCACAATTGTGCAGAGATTTCCAGTGTGGGTTCGACACCTACAACAGAAAGTGAATGGGACCTGCAGGCTTTTTTGACTTCTCTGGACCTCAAGTTCCTTCATAAAATAGAAACGTCAGAACTTATTTATGTTTTCAAAAGGCTGTAGGAAAAGTGCCCTTGCTTCGTCTGATGGTTTATTTAAATCATTATGCTCTTTTCAACAGCAAAGTGACCATCTTTCACAGCTAGAGGTATAAGAACTAATTAATAGACTTGCTTTCAAATGTGTATGTGTCAGTACAAGATTAGGCGTGATCATTTTAATGTATTGCCCAAAGCACTTGGTGCTTACATCTGAAATGATCAATTTTTTTATAGAACAGCCCAAAGGAGGCCCCAGTCTGTGGAAGAAGCAGGGCAGGTAGTCAGGATCCCCACCTGTGCTGCTTGGCTGAGCTTTGTACTCCCCTATGTGCCTTAAAATCCATAACAAGAGCCCTGCCAGGGCTTCACTAAAGCTAGAATGGGAAATAATGAGGATGGCAACAGCAGGGAAGAAGACAGAGCTGTGGTCTCTCCTGAGGAACTAACCCTGCAGCTGGGTTGAGAGGACAGGGCAGGAACATGTGGCTGGTGGATGTAAGGCAGCTGGGATCTGAGAATGCTCCCACCACAGCCTCCAGTCAGATCAGGGGCAGATAATACGCTCATATTTGAAATGCAATGTCACTTTAAAATTCCTTCACTAGAAGGTCAAATTAAATTATAGCTCTGGGGAAATCCCTGCTTTTTAATTTACACAGATGCCTAAAGGAATAGAGAAAACAGAAATAAATAGTAAAGCACTTATACGCAATTAAACACAATATTTTAACATTTCCTTTTTGTTTGTTTTTTGTAAGGGCATAGCTATAGATAAGATTTGTGGCTATGAACATCATTTTATCTCCTTTACTCTCCGCAGAAAACTGACATCTTTCTACTGTAAGCTTTCTATTGCAACATAGTTAAGAGTTGTCCAGATGAACCCAGAGCTGTATTGCTTTTCTTCCCAAGTCAAGGCTGTTATTCATTGTTTCTCTACACAAAAGTCTTGCCGCTTTTGTAAGAAAAAAGTAGCAACAGTGTTTGCATGCAAACTATTTCTCTAAATTCCATATGTATGAGCATTGGTTCAGCTATGGAAAGCNCCACCCTCCAAAAAAAACCAAACCCTGAAAAAAGAAAAAAAGGAGGTGAAGGACTCAGGATGAAGACCATTTGAATATAAAAAATCATTGAAAAGGAAGAAAATAAAAGAAAAATTTCCAAAAACTGGTGATGTAAAACTGCAAGGAGAAAGAAAAGACAGTTAAAGCTAAGCTCAATGCAGCATTATAAGGACAGCAGCAGGAGGCTGCATCAGAATTCAAGAGCAAGTAAGATGATAGTTTTTCAAAGATGGTCTTAAAAAACCATTTCAAGGTTGTGGTAAGATGTGACATTTTGGATACGCTTCCATCTCCTTTCTTACAATTTCTGTAACAGCTGCACTGAAATTAGTAAATACAGGCTAAGGATCAGGCCTAGAAAGCTAAAATAACACGGCCCTAACTTCTCTAGATATACTTCGTAAAACCTCAGCCTAAGGCTTCACTTAAGGCTTTGTTGTCCTTGTTACATGTTCTTCACCCAATGCCAAAGCCAAATTCTCACTCCAGCCCAAGGGCAAGTCCCAGTTCTCTTTTATGTAAGTGAGAGAACAAGCCAGTTGCAACAGTGAGCCAGCAAAACCCACTTAACACTTCCTATCACAATATCCACCTGCTAGCAGTTTCATGCCAGAACTGATAGCCTGCTATGACATTTTCCTAAACCGGAGTTTTCCTGCAGTAAAAATACTGTAGCTCAGCATCACTTCCCTGAAGATCAAAGTATCAGCTTCAACACTACTACAGCATGTGATATTTCAGAACTGTTTAAGGCAGTCTCCTGAAAGTTGAGTACTAGAGAAATGTAAGGATGATTGTTCCTTTAGACTGCAAAACCCCGTAGCAGATGCACTCCCAGGTGCATTCACAGCTTGCACTCTCTCTCACACCAACCATGGACCAGTTTTTGAACCCAAAAAGCAGATGCAGCTCTCCGAGACCCTGAAGAATTCTTCATTTCAACTTCCTCTCCCAGCCCTCCCCCTCCTCTTTCCTCTTAATTTAAAAAAAAACAAATAGCAAAAAGTCTGAAATAGTGAGTCAGTGCTAAACAGCTCAGTTTGTTCGCTGTTCCTTCTTCCTAAGAGATGATGAATGCTTACTGATAATGAGCCTCAGGAAAATAAGTTTAATTAATTTACTGATGCAGAAATCTGATAGGTTCACACCGCTGTTGCACGAAAGTACAAAAAATTACATCTCAATTCTGCAGAAAGAAAGGTTGTCTGTAGTTTAACTAAATGAAAGTTTATTTCTGCTCACACAGAAGTAGCCATACAGCTCAGTGTTTCAACGCCTGCTGAAGAGGAAAAAAGACGCCCTGGATTTGACCAGTGCTGTTCAACCTACAGGTTGCTGCTGCCTTCTAGCCTGTGGGGGCCTTCTCTTCTATCATCAATTCCCATGTTGGCCACAGAAGAGTCATACAAAATATATAATTTCCTATTTTTCTAACTAAACACACAGATGAGCAAACTCAAGAATATTTAGTTTTCTTAGTTTACACCTTTGTTGTAAAACTACAACTGAACATTTGGTGCAGTCTTTTTTACCTCTCCAGTGTAGTCCATGCTGAGAGAGACCTTCAGTTTTTACTAGAACACAGCATTACGAAATGATTTTAAAGATCCATCCAAGGAAATATTGGCCATGCTGTATACAAAAACCCCCATTGCCCACAGCTGAATCACTAAGTCGTCACACTTCTTCATTTTTTTAAAGACTCACTGTATTAGTGGTTAAAGTGACTACAAATGAATTTGGTGTTTCTCAACTGCAAACAAAAAAACCCTCCATTGGCAGAATCTTCTCCAACACCACTGTTCTAAGAAGACTAGTGAAAAATGTCACAAAATTTTCTCCACAGTTCAGCTGTTACTTATACTTCCGTGTATTATCTTTTCCCAGCAACCCAAACAATGCATTGTTGCCAAGTCACCCAAGTAATGCATTGCATTGGAACGTACTTCAAGCCATCAGAGAACTGCAAAGGGTGTTGTAGAGAAAAGAATTTGTTTCACAGAAGCTTGGCTGTTACATGGAGGAGCCTCAGCCACTCAGGTGGGTCAACAATAACCTCAGCAGCAACAGCCCAGGTGCTTATTTGTCCATTCTGGCAAACTGAAGTAGAACTGATTGTGACTTGGGATATGCACAGAAACAGCAAATTTCTGATTATGAAGGAAAAGGATAATAATGCTCAACTCCTTGCCTTCTCTTATTCATGAGTGACTACTCACACAGTAATGAAGATTATACTCTGGAAGAACTGCTTCGAGAGCCATGGGAACATACAGTAGAATCAGGACTCTGCTTTTGATAGATCATCCACAAGGAAAACAGACTGGGTATTCTTTAAAAGGAGGTTGTTACAGAGCCAAGTGTTGGTCTGTTATATTTGTCTGGGATGTAACAAAAAAAAATACTCACATCTTACATAAATAATGTATGAAGACAGATAGACAGACATCTACACAGAGGGGTATATTCTTTCTCATACAGAAAGAACTTCAGAGCCAGGCAGGATAAATCATTTGAAGAATTAATACTCCCGAGTTTATCACCTTTGTAAGCACAAGCACAGCGGCTGCAGACCCACTGAGCCTCTCTAGAGGGACCCAGATGTTCCTCCTTGGCTGACTGAGATGTGGGGGGAACTGGAAGCAAACATCTGATAGACTCCGACCTCCAGCCAGCACACAATCACAGAAATTATTTGCTACGTTTCAATCATTTACTTTGAGAAAATGCATAGCAGAAAGGTGATGTAAGGGTTAATCTAATGGTTGCTGTGTCCTAAAAAAAGCAACTCAATGTCTATTCTTACTCAGCCCTCAGTAACTTTAGGCCTGTTGATCACAGTGTGTTTTAAGACCCAGCAATTACAAAAAATGTAACCTACTTGTCTGCTCTTAAGTAACACCATTTGGCCTAGAAATCCCTAAGAGACCACACGAGAAACCTCCATTCATGCTTTCTTTCTATACCACATTGATGTTACAAGAATGGTCTTATAGTACATTCAGGTCAAAAAAATTAGCTCCTATTTTCTGGTAACTTTTATGGTTTGAAATAATGCAGGAGTTCCTATTCTAATAAATACTTTACCCCTACTTTCTGAGGGAAATGCTGCAACTCTTGCTATATGAAACAAGTGATATGAACCGGTAGGAAATTATTTGCTTAGAGTTTTTAACTGATTGAAGGTCTCACTGGAGATGTAAGAGGAAATAAAAGAACCCTTACACTACCTACAACCAATGTCTCAATACAGGTGCAAAGTAAAATGGGCAATGAAAAATGGGATAAAAATCCATTTTCTTATAGTTGAAATGATAGACAGCAATAATTATTATCCACTGGAATATGTTCACTCATTCCAGTAGTAGGTCTATGTGTTACATATCAGTTCAATAAGTACAACCGAAAAGTATAAGGTACAGATCATGGCCATGTCTATTTTTCAAATATTCATTATGTAAAGGTCTGTGGGAATCATGGAGGGGTTATTGGAAAACATTTTGAAGGGTGGACTCATATCTTTCATATCTTCTACTGTAAGATAAAATGACATATCAAATTCTAGCAGGCTCTGTTCAGTTCTTGGTCTGCTTCAGCTTTTATTTTCTCTCTGTGCTGCGTTTAACAGAGCAGTTTGTACTAACCAAGGGCAGGTCCTTCAAGCTCTCAGGCTATGTCAGGAACACTCACACTGTCTTTCTTGTGTGTGCTTGTTGTATCAGGACTTTTGGCTGCAAGCTCTGAAGTGAGGGCAGACCCCTGTTATGGCACAGACACAGTACTTGCTGACATAGGGTCTCATCACTTCTGCTCAGCCTCTGCTCTGCCAGTACTACCACCAAACCCAAGAGGTTTGCCTTAAATTGATTGAAGGCAGCAGGATTTAGCTGTAAAGAGGAGGCATATACTGTTGAGACAAATGGTTTGTCACATCTTACATCAGTCTAATCACAAGGCAAACACCTCGACAGCACTACCCAAAGCAGGAACACATCAGTAGTGAATGAAGAACCATCTCAAAAGAGCAGAGAGTAAAAAAGAAAGCAGGAAGTCTTGGGAAAACTCTGCCTCCTTTGTAGGGAATTAAAGGGAAGAAAAACATGACTCATCTTCATAAAATTGATAACCAGCATGCATTTCAGATGTAACCCCAGTTTGACTTTCCATCCCATATCATGCCTTTGCAGAAAGATCTATCACACACAGGTGCCATTTCACCTCTAGCTGATCCCAAGTGTACAGGTCCCCTGAAGACTGGGCTTGCACAATGAATGTTGCTGATGTCGCTATTTTACTCTTTTGGTCATCTATTACCTATTTTTAAGCCTCTCCAATAACCAGCATTTCCAGCACCTTCTACATGCACGCTATTTTTAGAAAGCGCACTTTATACTTACGCTTACATCTGTCATCAGGAGATCTACAGCCAACATCTTATTTATGTTACTGTACTTTCACACATTGTCAGACCTGCATTTCAGCTGAAGTTTGATGCTAACATTGGAGGTCATGTCTTTAGTAGCATTTGGACAGGCAGCCTCCTAATGCAGGCTCTGAACACTGATCCCAGCCAGCTACAAGTGCACTGACCAGGGAAGGAGTCATTGCCACCCAGCCACCCTCCCAGCACCAGAAGGACAGGTGAAGGAGACTACCAAATGCTCTCTTTGAAACAGTGAAATGTGGTAGGAAGGGCTAGAGAAGTATGTTTTGAAAGAGCTAGAACTCACCTTCACTAGCCTTTGAACAGTTAATGAGAAATGACTAGACATAAAGCTTTTTCTTTGTAATTAAAAATACAATTTTAAAAACTTAGAACAAAAACAAAAAAAAAAAAGCAAGTCTAAGGGGTGGTTACTCAAAATTTGTCCATTTTAAGTAGAACATTGTCCTTCTACAGAAAGTACAGTCCTTCACAGGAGTCTCCCAAGAGGCAAAGGGGGAAACTCATCACAGCTGACTATGAGACACAAATCAGACTTTCCTTCAATTAGTATTAGTGCAATGTGGCTATTAGTTCTTATAATTCAGAGACGATCTGTGCTCTACCTTTTATATCTTGCCTTGAGATTGGCATGTAAGGCTAGGCATAGTCCAGCAGAAAACCAAAAGGGTCTTTCATTTGCTTCTTCCTTGTAAGCAAGCAGTTGAGTTCTGATTTGAGACAAAGAAGTGGCTCTGAGAATGAGTTATGCCCTTGTGAGAGAAAAAAAAAGGAGTGCCAAGAGCAAATTTCTACCCTGAACCCAGCCTCTGGCATGTCTGTCACAAGCATCACCTCCTTAGCCAGGGAAAAAAAGGAGGAGTCCCAAATTCCTCCCACAGTGAGACACGTGCCTCATACTGCAGCCACCACAGTGATGCTGCTGCCTTACACCCTTCCAAGATCAGTAAATAAAGGACAGTGCAATTTTTGACTGCTGATCCATAAGCCATACACAGAAACCAGTTGTGTGTGAGCTGCAGCTTTGATGGAACACTTTACCATCTTTCGAGTGAAGAGGAGCTCTTCTGAATCCTGATTTGAATGCAATTGCTTGTGTCAGACTATGCAGCCTGGGTCATCTGCTTGGGGAGGGCTGGCCATCAAGAAGCATCTCCCTCGGCCCCCTGGATGTTAAGGACATTTTTTCTTACTTGGATGTTAGGAACAGGCTCCCCAGGGAAGTGGTCACAACACCAAGCCTGACAGAGTTTAAGAAGTGTTTGGACAACACTCTCAGGCACATGCTGTGTTTCTTGGTGTGTCTTGTGTATGACCAAGAGTTGGACTCTATGATCTTTGTGGGTCCTTAACAATTCAGGGGATTCTATAATTCTTGTGAGTCTTCAGTGAACCTCAATGCATTTCCTAACAGAACTCTGACCTAGTCTGCATTGAAGGACAGAGGACAAGCAGGTCCTTGGGCAAACTTGAACCTGGGACAAGGACTGCAGGCATGGGTAACCCAATCCCAGGAGCCTTCTGCAACTTACAGAGTGGATAAAGCCATATCTTCATCTTAAGTGCAGACACAGTCATTAGCCCAGGGGAGGAGACAGAGGCAGAGAATGATGGTAATAAGAGCAGTCATCCTGGATCAGAGCAAGCATCTGTTTAGTTTAATTTGGTACCTCCTACATTTCTGTTTTTGGGAATTACAGGGCAGCAATAAACCTACCCACAGGATTTTTAACCATACTGGCAATTCCAATTCCAATTAGCAGGCTTAGAAATCAGTACAGAAATTACACCAGGAACTGCCTATGAAAGATCAGTTTTGTTGCATTGCCAGGATTTCAGAATAAGTTCTGTAAAGATATGCAGACTTAATGCTTGTTCATTGCCATGCAGTTCTTTAATTTTGCTCTGCCTAACTCTGCGTAACTCTCATCCACAGCACAAATTACTGCATCACAAGCTCAGTGCTGCTGCTGTCTGGCAATTGGTGTATCTGGTTGAAGGAAGGCAGCAAGATTTGCCCCTAACCACTTAACCCTTTTCCTGGTTGGTGGTGTTGAACCCTTACCTCCCCTTGAATGACAGGTTACGGAAACTATCACAGGCAGGACCCTGTAGCCTAGGATAGAGGTGCATGGCTGTTCTCCTGGTAGGGAATTTAACAGGTGCGGGACTACACGATGATCTTTACATAAATGATCCTGTGTAAAAGTAAGGGTGTTTCATCTAGTTTTTGGAAACAATGCAGTCCATTTTAGTCATGGCAATTGTTTGGATCACTGGGAAGGTTTCTTTATGGAAGTGCGGGCACTGTTTCCACGGCTCCTGCCTGCTGCATAACCTCACCACGGACATCCCCTTTTGTAGGTAAGCTTGACTGAGCAGCATCCCATGGGGATCTTGGTTCAATCTCTCTGTAATGCTGATTAAATACAGCAGATGTGTGCTGGATCAAACAACCTCTCCTTTGTTCCAGTCAGGCAGTCTTCATCAAAATTCGTTCCCCCAAAATTCACAGGCAGGACCCTGTACACAGCAAACCACACTCAGCCCTCAGTTTTCAGCCCCAGGGTCAGCTTTTCACCGTTTTCTAAAGAACAAAATGTTGAGACTAGAAAAAAAATGAGAATGTCAGAGCTGAGCATAAGAATTGTGCCAAAGATCATCAAAAGTTTTGCCCTGCCCTCTTTCCATAGCATCCACCCTGAAACAGCTACATCATCCCCAAACAGATTTTGCAAGCAGGACAAATTTGTGTCATTGTAGCACCACACCAGGCCTCACGAATTATCGCCCTTTTCTGACACTTTATGACACAATGAGAATGACATCATACCCCTGAAAAGTATTACATTTTCACTGATTCCTTTGTCTAATTTGAAAGGGCAAACTATAAAAATATTCACCTGGAAGAGATGTCATGGGAGAGAGGGGCAAAATCTGTCTGCCTGGTTTAAAGCCTGGGTCTCCCTGGAAATTAAAACACTTTTTGAAATGGAATAGCATCATGCTAGAAAATAAACACCAGAGGATTCAAAGGCCAAGACATATGATTACCAGCTGGAGAACATTTTTTGAATCTCATAGAAGCTTTACAAGGTAGGTAAAAGTTATTGTTCTCCTCTGTTGTATGGAGTTCCATAGCTACATTTCATCCTCAAATATCCATCAAAAGGCACCAAAGCTAAAAAGTAAAGCACTCAGAAAGTTGGTTGGAGGGAGAAACTTATGTAATCTTAGCTATTATAAGAATCTTTAATCACATGACATCATGCCACTTTTTTTCCTAAGCCTCAGTTTTATACAAGAAGGACCTACTGAGGCACATCTTCCTCTTCTCCCACACACTGAACGTCCATATCTCAGCTAGAAAATGTTGTAACTGTTTTCCTGTGGTACCCTGCACCAAGTCACTTCAGTGAGATTCAGCAGGATGCAGGCATCCAAAAGAGTTCTCTGTCCTTCAGCTGCAGAGGAGCTCATTGGGTTGTCCCATGGCATTCAGTGAGCAGAGAATGCAGAGGCTCAGGTCTTCACACCAGACTCTGTGGCTGCCTTCTGGCAGCAGAGAACAAAGGCTCAGCCCCATTTCAGATCCTGTGCAGGACATATGTCAGTGCTCATGCCCTTCTGCCCTGTCCTTTCCTGGACTCTGCCTAGAGAAGGTTGCTTTACTCTATGCCTCTCACTTGCTGACTCCTTGCTTATCTTGGCTGTTTTTCTAGTTTCAGATTTGCCCCAATGCACTTAGCTCCCTCACAAGCTCCTCTGTTTTCTGTAAGTTCAGCATTCCTGTGTCCTTGTCCTCCTTCCCTCACCGCATCATTGTCTTAGTGCTTTCCTCACCAAGTCCTTGCTCCAGACTACGTCAACCATTCTCCTTAGAGGAAGTCTTTGCCTTCCCTTGAATTTACACGTAGCCTATGGCTTTGCCTTATGAAAAGAGAAAAATAATGTTGTTTTGGGGTTTTTTTCTTAGGTAATATAGCAGGCACAGGCAGCTGCAGCTGTCCCTCAGCCAGCACTGCATAAAATAGCCTTCTCTTTATCCTCAAAGTTTCACATGTGGGATATCCTGGCTTCCCTTCAAGTCACTACCAATAATAGGTGTAATGTATTCCCTTTCCCAGGGCATTGCGCATGGCCAGTCACGCTGGGCTCTGCCCTCAACACAAGAGGTGGATCTGAGTTCAGCCATTCCCCAGACCAGAGAGGTTCTTGTTTTAGCAGCGCCAGCCAGCACTCCCGCTGACTTAAACAGCTGCAGAACGAGTCTGCAGGAGCTGCTCTAAGCTCTGACAGGTACAATAACCATCACCCAGAGCAACATGCTCCGTACCACATATCCCAACCAATGCAAGGTACATGCAGGATGAATGCTGAGCATTTTGGGGAACCTATCACCACACAAAACCTGAGCATTTTCTAACTTGTCTGTATGGCATGTTTCACCCAAGAAACATATGAAACACTGGCTTTCAAATTAACCACTTTTAACCATCTTGGGTGCAATGAAGCAGCTGTGAAGGCATGTCGCTGGACTGAGCAAGCCCATACATAAGGTGTTTATTCAGTTTCAAATCTACAGGCATAATATGAAAGAAGCAGCTGAAGACTAGAAGGAGCATATTCCTGCAGACAACAGAGAATTTCCCTAAAGTGGACAGATCATATTCTTTTCTCTGTCCCTTCACTCAGTTCCTGTGCAGGCAGAAACAAACGGCTTCACTTCTCCAAGCTCCAGTTTCACCTGCTTCTGGATATAGCAGAACATGCAAAGAAGAATTTCCATAAGCAAACAGTTCTTTTCCCTAAGACTGATTTTATTTGGAAGTTTGACTCCAAAAGCCCCTAGTGTACTCCCTGTAAGCTAGAGAGTCTTTTTTATTTCTTTTTTTTTTTTTTTTTTTGAGAAAATCCTATAAGCATCTATTAAGTGTCTCCATTGCAGTATTGTCTTGCCAAGTTACCCACAAACAACCTGACAGCTTGTAGGTTGACAATTGCCCTAGGTCCTCTGTGATGCTGATTACCATTTTGCTATTCCCTTGTGGTCTCCTGGATGTCTTAAACCACTTTGTCTCAGACTGTGGAGTTTCTTGATGATGGGGCTTCATCCATACAGTACTGAGCACTGCCATGCTCTGGGTAGAAAGCAGACAGTGATATTACATCTTCTCCTTAGGTTTTACATGGAGAACTTCTACGGGAACATTACAACTGTTCACTGTTGCAAAAAATGACACCTTTCCATCAATGTATTTCACTTTTACTAGTCTGTTCCAGCTGAGAGCTCACTGACACAGATCAGGTAATAAACCATTGTCTGAACATCAGATGATGTGGCAGAGAGCTGGCTCCCAGGAGGGAGTGTTACGCAAAGCAACTCCCACCTTACCTGCACTTTATTATCAGAGCAGTCTGCTGACACTGCACCTGCTGCTTCTAAAAAATGGTGGAGGAAATCTTATAATATACCCAGCTATTACATTACAACCCACATGTCATGGAGCAAAGAATTGCACAAAGCCCCCAGCGACAGATTGCTGAGTTATAAATAGGTGCAGGACCTACATAACTGGAGTGACTTGTAGCTGCAGAGCAGATCTCCAAATTAATGACATTTATGAGGTTTCTGGCTGCAGCTGGCTTGCTGGCTGCGAATAACTGGCTCTGCAGAGTGGGCAGCAACAGCTTCTCTCCAAGTGACAGCAGAGCAAGTGAGACAGTAACAGTAAATCCAGCCAAGGAAGCATGATGGAACATGTGCAAACCAAATGAAAGCATACAGGTAGGGTAAAAATATTTTAGGTAAAACACTCCACTTTCAGGGAATGTTACGTTCACAACACAGCCTGTATGCAATGCCAAAGCTTGTACTGTTTATACACAGCAGTGACATAGTCCCAGGAGCAACATGAGTAGAAAATGAAGGAGTTTGATCTATTTGCTCTATCCAATCCTCATATCTTCTGCATGCTGAAATGGTTCTGACTCCTCCTCATAATCAATTTATTTAAAAAAAATAATTCTCCATAGAGCTTTAACCATGTGTTTTACACCTGGGATTATCTTAGTTGGTTAGGGTAAGGTGTTAATAACACCAAGGTTGCAGGTTCAACCCCTGTACGGGACATCCACCTCAGATTCAGTCTGGAAGGTCCTTGTGGGTCCTTAACAACACAGAATATCCTGACTTAAATATCCACAACTCATGTCCAGGGTTCACATTCCCTGAATCACTGCTCTGAGCCACAGCTCAGTATCCCACTTCAAGCACTCCCAGGAGAAGCAGATTTGTCACCCACTGTGTGATGGCTGGGCTGGAAGAGCAAACTCATTCTCGGTACCTGGTGAGGTGCCCTGTAGAGGAAGCCACTTACTCTAATCCATTGGTTTGTTTTGACAAGAAGAGTCGTTAGCGATTGAGCAGCAATTGCATCCACTGGACTCTTTATTTTTTTGCCAGAATAACAAAACCAGAAAGTTGTTTTAAACATCAGTATTGTCACATTTCAGAGTTTATAATTGCTAAAATAGGGATTATTTTAGTCCTGATGAGCTGCTCCCAGCAGCATGCAGGTTTCAACACAGTACAGTGTGACACATTAACAAATTGGTAATAACTTTCCTTGGGCTCATTCTTACCTCAAACAGTACATAGTGACTGAACTAATTTAAAAAATCAACCAAAATCACAACCTAAAACCCAATTAAACTAACTTAAACCAGCTTGTATTTACTGTGAGACAACAGCAAACCAGCAGATGGCTAAGACAGAGTAGCCAAGGAAAAGTAATCTGCACTTTTCCAAAGCTTATGTAATACAACTTCATATTTTGGCTGAGATTTTAACACCTTCCTATCTCCAAGAGTTTGCAGTAGCATTTCGCCTTCATGGGATAGATCTCCTGAAGCCAATTCTCTCACTGAGGGAAGCAGACATTAGTACTGAGAAGTCTTAGATGGGATTCAGCCACATTATGCTGTGGCCATATATAATCTTCCTGGCTGTAGTCCATATCTCTATATTCTTATCCTGAAATACTGGTTGTCTAAATAACACGTCAAGTATACTCTGGTTTCTAAGAGAGTCTTTCTTAGGCATTTAAATTTTACATGTTACGTAGGAACTATAGATAGCCGGATTTAATGGAGATTTCCCATATGGCATGGATACCAGCAGTGGAAACAGCCAGTAAGGGTACTTGAGTCTCTCTAAGATTATGGGCCTAAATGATCCAGCAACAATCCACTGCAGAATTTTTATACCCCCTAAATATTTTTCTTGTGTTTTATGTAATCATAAACATTCTACACATGCAGCCTCATTCTTTTTTAATTTTTTTTACCCCAAATTCTTGATTGTGAGTCCTTCTTTTAGCAGGAAGTCCCCTGCAAAACAAATTCTTGGTTTACCAGTAGTCAAATACTTCAGAGGCTAAAAACCAAATCAGTTTTTCATCCTCAGTCTAGCAGAGGCACTGTGCTTCTTTTCCTTTTCCCCACTTTTCTGGTTTGGATTTTTTTCCAGAGTTGTTTTGGGGGGAGTTTGTTGGTTTTTTGTTGTTGTTCATGGTGGGTTTTTTGGGTTCTGTTTTTTTTGTTGTTGTTGTTGTTGTGGTTGTTGGGAGGTTTTTTGTTTGGTTGGTTGTTTGGGTTTCGGGTATGGGACTTTTTTTTTTTTGCCTTTTAGCCCACTTTCAATGTAAAATCCCTTCCTCTCTATAGCCTTACTTACTTACAGTTAATCCTTTTACCATCTCTGGATCCTCCCAACACTACCATATCTTGTTTCTTTCTAATTCAAATTCAGGAACAAGCATGTGATCCTCTCTCTTTCTCTCTCTTTTCCTTTTCCCTCCTGGCATCCCTGAAATGTCTTTTCTCTCAATGGATCCACTGCTTTCAGCTTCCTAATCACCTCCCAAAGCCCGTCACACACAGAATCACAGAATGGCCTGGGTTAGAAGGGGCATTTAAAGATTATCTAATTCCAACCCCCCTGCTATGGGCAGGGACACCCTCAGACAGACCAGGTTGCTCAAAGCCCCATCCAATCTGGCCTTGAACACTTCAGGGATGGGGCAGCTACAACTTTCTCTGGGCAACCTCTGCCTCTACCTCACCATCCTCACAGTAAAGAATTTCTTTATAATATTCAAATCAAATCTACCCTCTTTCAATTTAAAGCCATTACCCTTTGTTTTATCACTGCCTGCACGTGTAAAAGATCCCTCTTCAGCTTTCTTGCAGGCCCTCTTTAGAAGGTTCTCTAAGGTCTTCCCAGAGCTTTCTCTTCTCCTGTGCACTCCAACCCACATGCTTTTGCGTACTGAAGGCCATGACACTTTCATTGAGTGTCTTGAGTTGCCTACTAACTTTGACAGTGTCTAGCAAGCTTGTTAGAGGAGATGGAACAGAGCTTGGCATTGCATGCAACAAGGGTGCCTGGAGGAGCCATGCAGTGGGCATGCTTGGCCAATCAGCCTGGGAGCTGGGTGCACCAAGCCAAGTACATCATCAGGCTTGTGAACCCAATACACAGTCGGTTTTCAGGAGAGCTTAAATGCCTGCTGGAGAGCTGACAGGCTAGAGCTTTCAGAGTTAATGGCAGGCCTAAAAATACTCCCCCCCCAGGAATATAGGGTGCATAGCATAATCACTAGGACTTCTCATTTCCAATAGAGTCATAAGGTGTTTTATCTATAAAAAACACCTGATCTCATGAAAGTTTTCAAAGAAATCTTCTGGCAGTTCCAGCTGCTATTGAAGTGCTTCAGATTAGGTTTCATACAGAATGTAAGAATAGAAATACACAAACAAGACCAAACCCTTCCTACAGAAATAGTACTAGCAGTGGCCTGTAATAAATATTGTCCATCAGCAGCCTGAGCTCCTCATTCAGTTACTGCGCATACAACAAAAACTGGGACTGAGAATGGTAGAAATATAACACAAAGCAAATTTTGGGAAGGTTATGATGGGGCAGATAGAGTTTTGCATCCCAGCTTTCCCCACAACGTCACTTGGCGGCAGCAAACCACATCCTCCAGTGGCTGGAGCTTTTTTTCCCTGTAGCTCACTGGAGAGCAGCTCTTGGTAGCATAATAAGCAGCTGAAGATACTGAAGCCATTGGCTATATGTTAGGTAAGAAAAATAACTTTAGCCTTCTCTAAATCAATATAAAGTATCAAGCAGCACATTAGACACTGGGATTAGAAAATTTGGCCATTTCCAGTTCTGCCACTCATCTGCTGTCTAAAATTGGTGACTTGGTTTCCCACCAATGACATTTCTCTTCTCTCTTAAGAGCCTTCAAATGGTGACAACAGTGTGCAATCAGAGCTTGTATGCTGCTAACTGGAATAAGAGGAGGAAAGGAGGAATTGTTTCTTTCCTTATTATTTGCCCTGTTGCTTTTAAGGCAACCTCATCTCACACATCTTGAAAAAAGATGGAAAAAGGCTGAAGCGTAATTGTTGTCTTAATCTACAGCTAAAATACTTGGTGGGGGAAAAACCCCAGCTCTTTCAGGAGTGATTGCTGCTAACATCTCAGTGAAATCTAAAGCAGATTGGCCCCAGTGCATAGTCCACCTCAAAAATACAAATTTTTAATCATTTGGGCCTCAGGCAATGTGGGCTAGAAAATTTGTAGCAGGAGCTGACAGAAAATGTCATGTTGTTCTGTGTAGGGAGGACAACCAAAAATAAAATAATATCAAAGCTGAGACTACTGCATCATGCTCTTTGGACATTGTTTTGATCTTTCGGGGCACTGGAAGTAAGGTTTATAAATTATAGATGCTATTTGGAATGGCATGTAAATACCACAAGACAGAAACAGGTTATTAGAGAGAAAGCAAAGAATAAAGAAAGATGGAAAAAAATTGAGACAGCAGAGGGAAATGAGTAAAATCTTGGCTGTAAGTGTATATACAGAGAGGTTTTAATTGGAAGAAGTAGCTTTTACCGTCAAATACAGTGCTACATTGTCATTGACAACCCACCAACAAATACAAATGTGTGAGTCTATGCTTTGAAAAACTTACAAGACAGATTAATATGTCATCATCTCCTACAGACGTCCAAATCATGCAAGTAATCAGAGGCAACGAGCTCTGGAAGCATCCCTCACAAACACAGGTTCCTCATTCAGCATTACAACCATGCCTTTAGCAACAGAATCTTGTTTTGCAGGTTTCAAATTGTCACAACTGAAATAGAACCATATTTTTCAAATTACCAGCAACGATTTGAATAATTTCCTGCCTCATAGAAGCTTATCTTGGCTAATTCTAGCAGATAACAAGGAAACACAAACATAAAAAAACCCCAAGTGGTGACACTTTGGTACATGCAATTTCTTTTACTATTCATTTTGAAATCACAAATAGACATCCCAAAATGCTGATCTAACCCTACCTCTTGCCATTTCACATAGCTAAAAAATATTTGACAGTGAGATGAAAAAAAGACACAAAATTATGAGCTATCATTATTTAAGAGCATTTTAATAAGTAACCTAGTAATGAAGATTCCACATTCAAAAAAATATTGAATAATTTTAAAAGCTCTTGGCTTGAAGACAAGAAGTGAGCAACTGTACACTTGAAACAACATCAAAATCCCAAGCTGTAACAGGCAGCCAAATGCAGAAGTTGTCAACTAATAATACCGATTTACATCTAAAGTAATAGATAATTGAAAAAAAAAAGAAAAGAAAAGGAATTTAGTACTAAATAAAGAGGATTGGGTTTTTTTTTTGATGATGCTGAGAAAGGAAAACAAAACCAAAAGAGTGGAGCTGTCTGTAATAATGAAAAAAATAAAGCAGTAGTTGATAGTCATTCCCCTGATACAGAAATAGGTAAAAGAGCATCAGCTCGTATAATATGGTGATGAAATATGGTATGAAATGGTGATGAAATATCCTGTGTCATAAAAATAACAGGCGAAGGTTAATGAAAGCTACAGCAGATTCAAGTTTTAAAAAGAGCTGTCCAAAGTGTTCTTTAGATCACTGAAGATGAATCTTTAAACTTTTAAATGTTGGGGAAGCTCCAGGAGAGGACATAAATTGTAGCAGAAAGACACATTTTTGACCAAGATGAGAGGATGGCCGGTGTGGGGCTTCATAACAGAGGTTTTAGAGTTTTTTACCCTTCTGCAATAGCTTGCCCTCTGGACCAAAGAGTGACAACAATACCAACCCATGTGTCACTCATCGAGTGGCTCTCGACCTGGGCTGCCACCAGATCTCCAGTAGCAGTACTCAGTAAGAGAGCATTTTCAAACACAGGTGGGTTTTTGTAGGCTTCTGTACAAAGTCATCCTCATGCAGTGTTATTTACTACTTTTTATCAGTTGCAGCACAAACAAAATCACTCCTAATCCAGGGTTACAAATGACAGAGACATCTGAAGACCAGTAAGGAAGGAGGGTGGGCAGTGATGCTTGTCAGCCAAGAACAAGAAAACAGCTCCTGCTCTAGGAGAGCCAACTGAGTAGCTTTGTTTCCCTGAGGGAGGAGCCCAGGCCACTCTCACCAGGGAACCAGCAACTATTAAAAAAGTCTTATATTGAGAGCACTTATCAATCCTCTGTGACTTACTGTGACCACTATAATTAAAGCATGTATTAAAGGGGAATATCAAGAAGCCAAACAACCTCTCATTTGGCTCTGTTGCAACTACTGCTGTGCTCAATTCTGGTATCCACATGCCTAGAAAGCAGTGGAGAAACTGTAACGGGTTCAATGAATAATGAAAACAGTTAAAGAAGAAAGGATGTACACAACTCCATCTGTTTCATTTATGAAAAGAACATTACAAATGTTTTCTTCACAGTTTAATCACCAATTTTCACGACTGCCATAACTAATAGTTCTTACATTCAGCAACCAAAAATACAGTGGGAAACAACTGAGAGAAATCGAAGCTAGGCAAATTCCTCCTATAATTAAATTCCTCCTAGATACAAAACACAAAGCAAGAGTGGAATGACTGACCATTTGAAAGGACCTTTGCAAACACCAGATCTAGTCACTTGCATTCCTACATGTTTTCTTAACGATTCTGCTTGTAACTGTGAACATTAAGAATGGAAATCAATATAGTTCCCCCATATATATACTTTTAATCCATTTTGAGGTTTCTGTACTATCCCATGAACTCATAGGGATATATATTTGTACATCTATTGTGCTGATTGCTGGAAAAGTAGTTTCTTGGCAGTAGCAGATATCAGCATTAAAATGCAGTATTTGGCCCAACTTAGCAACAATACCTGAAAAGGCACGAAGAGCTAAATTCACACACATCATAGAAATGGCCTTTCTACCCATCTTTGATACATTTTGAGAGCAAGTAGGGCATATTTTCGAAAGCACAGTGGGCTGTTCCATTTGAAGACAAGAGCTGTGTGTATAAGGCTCCTTAGGAGTGAGACTTTAGCTGGACTGTGCCATGAAAGTTGTCAGTTACTTCCAGCATCATCCAAGCTGCCCTGTCCTGCTTCTGCACACCACTGTGCCACGAAGCTGGGTGCTTGTGGCAGCACTGTCATCTTTTTCCCCCAGCTCTCTCAGGTTTTAAATTCCAGAGTAACTACTGGCCACATTTCCATTGCTCCCTGTAGAGCGTAACAGAGCACTTAAGCTGATAAATTTATTTTGAGCTCTGAAACATGCGTGTTGGTAGAAGAAGCATAAAGAGGGAGACGTCTCACTTTCCTTGTAGATTTTCCCAAGAAAGTAATTTCTAAGGTCAAAGATCTTTTGGCAGCTGGGGAGCACAGGAACAACAAAGTTCACACCTGAAACCTAGGCTATATATTAACCTGTTTGTCATAGCCTGGTCGCACTTAACTTACAATCCAGCAGATGCTGGGACATCTTCCTTCCTCCAGAGGCAATCCAGTGTGCCAAAGCTGAAACTGGCTTTATTGTGCCAGTCTGACAAAGCCGGTGAGCTCCTTCAGTAAACCACTTAGATCTGCTACTTCAATTTCTTGAGTACCTAAATGAGACCTCAACGCTTACCTGAACAAAAAACACACTTGGTCCATTTCTAAGTGCTAAAGGGAGGCCCAGGGTTGCTGAGATTGATGCCCTGCCACCTCCTCAGCTCTGATGAGCCAACCACTCATCCTGTTGCCCAGTTTTCATTTCCTTGCTCCCTAGGTGAATAGCAGAACTCCTGTCTGTAGGTGGGAACCTTAAATTCAAGGTGGAATAAAGGAGCTGTGGCAGAACTCCAGAAGTGTCCTGACAGTTGCATCTATCACTCCTAGCATTTCCCAAATAAGCCATTAACACTTTGTGCCTCGCTTTAGTCATCTCCAAAACACAACTGGAATGTTCTGTGAGGCATAATAAATCTAAAAGCTTAATGCTGTTTGATGCACAAGTTACTTAACTATAAAACACCTCTAGTCTGTCCCTAAATGTTTGCAGAATGCAATGCGCAACTCAAGGACTCTCAGAAGTTATTGCAAAACTCTTTTATCAATGACTGCCCCAGTGACTTTAGTGTCCATAAGTCACTCAAAGCCTGAAATACTCAAATAGAACTATCTTAATAACAGCTGTCCTTTAAGACATCAACAGCAAAGCAGGCCTTGATAAAAGACTATAGGAAGATAAATTTTCACAGAAAGGGCTGTCCTATTTAAACACCAGACTAGCAAAAAATCAGAGGCAAGTAGTCTGGCAGACAGATGGGAAGAAATTTCATACCTTTTCCTGAAAAACAAGAATAAGGTAAAGAAGAAAGCTCATGACAGCCCATATGACTACAGTCTGTCTTTTGAAGGGGCCTAGGATGGCAAATGACTTCACTATTGTGTTTAACCTATAATATCCCTTAGTGTGATGATAAAAAGAGCAATTTGATTTTGGAGCTTAAGAAAATGCTGTAGATGCTTATCCAACTTTATTTATAATTGCTACTGTTCCTAGATATGGTTATTCTAAGGAAGAAGTGAATAAACTACTTTTCAGGAGGAAAAGGGTTCATCACCAGTCTATTGCAGGTGGACCAATTCTGAGCAAGGCACAGTGCAATCAGGATCACTTAGCAATTCCAGCCAGGCAATGCCTAGATTCAGGATAGAGTCAAGAACCAGAAAACACACCCGAACAAAACAAGTAGGTGAGCATCTATCCTCTAAAATTGTCACGAGGGCATTGGCAAGATTATACTGTTGGTCCACACTTACAGATTTTTGCATTTCAGACCCAAGTCTCAGCCATATTTGCCCTTCTTTGGGTCTGATTCTATGCTGAAATAACTCAGCTGAGCATTTGTTTTTGAGTTGCTGCAGAAAATAGGAGACTAAAGCTGGTTTATAATTGTAATCTGTAGAAGGAATAAAAATTGCCTTTACTTGCCTGTGAAGTGAAAATTTGAGATCTTAAAAATCAAGGCTAGGCCATCAGGAAAAATAATCTAGAAAATAAGACTCTAATTGTTTTATCTCTACGTGTTGCAGCGGAGAGCAGTGTCTTTAAAGGCTGTCTATTTAAGAGGGGTGTGTTCACTCACTGCTGCTGTGAGTCATGGATGGACAGTTTGAATGTCAAGGGCAGAGGTTTCATGTGCACATTTACCCTGCTGCACAGAATACTCCTAGGACATTGCAAACAAATGGAAAGGGACAGAGTGTATAAGTAACCGCTGATCTCTTCCTGCCCTATTAATTCGAAAGCATACACTATGTTGTTTTTTCTTAATGAAGTGCATATATCTATTTTATGTGCCTGTGTATGTTGTTTCTTCTTTTAGCATGTCAAATGCCTGCAATTCAATCACTGGGAGGGATTTGCCATGATAGACCCAGGAAACACTTCTGTAGTCTGCAGAGGGAGAAGCTCAGGATTCCAGTGCCCATTTTGTAGTGGTGCTTCTCCTGTTTTTGGAGGTGAGGAAGAGTTATGTTATTTTCTAATAAACCTTGAGGCCAATATAAAAAAAAATCACCATGAGCAGAACTCTGCTCCAATATTTGTGGAGTTCTTCTCCCTGTTCTTGCTGCAAAATATCCATTGTATATCCTCTGATAGTTCAAGTAAATTAAGTGCCATTTCAGAAAAATGGCAAATACAGCAGTCAGCAAAAAAGATGAAGTATGCATCTTTATATAAAGCTTCATTTAATGTCCTTTGAAACCAATGTAAAGCCTTGCATTGACGTCAGTGAGCTTTCAGTCAGACTCATATCACTGTAAATGTACATTCAAGCTTTCCAGTACTAGAACTCATGTAATAAAATCCATTTTTGTTGTATTGAACAGTGCAATCAGGCTCTCTTTTGATCAGCCACAGCAATCTCCTTCTGTGGATTTTAAAGCACATTATGAAGGGAGGAAAGTATCATCAGCCTTAATTTACAAGTGAGAAAGAAGAGGCAGGAGGAGACAAAATGATTAGCAAGGCTGGCTAGTACGTCAGTACTGAATTGAGAATATAACACACGCTTCACAACACCAAACTAGGCTCTTATTAGATAAGTCAGACTGATAAAAGGATCTTTTTTGTTACTTAGATATCAAAAAATCCGTCCTCTTTATCTTCCTAGGCAGAGCTTTCAGAAGGAACGAGCTCCAAAAGCTTCCAATACAAATTCCAATCAATACAGAGGTTAATAAACCACAACCAATCAAGCAAAAATGCCCCCCAAAAGTCATTAAAAAATTAAATGGTGCAAAGTCCCTGTAAAAATCTTACATGACCTCTGCATAATTCAAAATCCAGCTCAGTCCACAGTGTAGTTTCATATGTGAGCCCTTCCTTTAATCTGGCAGAGGATCATGGCAGCTATAATTTGGATATTTCCTGGCCAATTTCTCCTCCTGGGGGTGGACTCCCTGGCCAGATGACACCTTCCACGATGTACCATTGGCTTCTTTCTTCCCGAATGGGTCATCTCCACATCTCAAAACATGTTCTCTCAAGAGGAGGTGGCCTCCCATTCCAGCCATCTAGCAATGGAAAGTAGCCACAACTCCAGTTTCTGCAGAAACTAGAAATGAGGGGACAAAGCTCTGTGCACAGCATCAGCCCTGCTCAGCTGTGGGGTCACTCATCCCTGTATTCATCTGCCCCAGCAGTTAGTGACGCCTCTGTGGGCTTGCCTGCATGATGCTCTACTGTTTAGGCACACAAACATGCCACTGGGCTACTCAGCTATGGGACTATGCTGCACCCTGTCTTGGGAACTGCACAAGTNTCACAACTGAAATTTTCCATTGCTGTGCTCAGGTATAACACTGTGAGCTGACCATACACGGTGCACAAGCATAAAAACGAGTAAAGCCCGATGAATTTATATTAGGTGAAGCAATTATATAACTTTTTTTTTTTTTAAAAATCATATTCGTTCAGTTAAAGCACCTATCTAACACTTTACACATGATTTACCCTGCTTAAAACCTACAGCACTGTCTTACACTACTGACAGTGATTTGCAAGTAGTTTGCTTTCCCTAAATTTCAATGGACAGCACGAAGATAGCAATATCAGATTGCTTGCCACAAATCTTCCTCATTTATGCAGAGAAAAGCCTGATTAATTAATCAGTCTTTATTTAAGCACAGAAGAGGAAAGGAAAGTGGAGATACACAGGCACGCCAAAAGAGACTCTGCAAGGAAATGCTATTTTTAATATAAAAGATTGGCTCGCAGTGCAGTGTTCAAAGTCAGAAGGACTTAAAAACTATTTTCTATTTCTGTTAGCAGAGCTGGAGCTCACAGCTGCTTGTGCATCAGCAGCAAGCCTATTTATGTAAGCTGCCAAGCACTAATGTACACAAAATCACAGCGCTCACAGTTTGTAAACAGGCAGACAATGCTGTAGTGCCAGGGACACACACATGCACATTCTCTAGCTCCTCTCTGAGTGGAGTGGGAAATGCCGTGTGCTGAACTACCTGAACTTTGCATTCAGAGGCGCCTCCACAAGTCGAATCTAAAACTGCCAGATAAATGTTCCCTCAGATGCTTCCGTGCACATTGGCGTGACATCCTGTGGCAGGTTCAGTTAGGCTCAAGTGCTTGGTTTTACCTATGTCTCCCTGCTGAAGTACCACAGCCCCTGTCCTTCCCCCTGCTCCCAACCCTGGGAGGACGGTGGCTGCCTCATCACAGCGTGCTGCACTCAAGGCCACAATAAATGAGCAGGTTTTGCTTTAATCATCTCCTGGGTTAATTAACACCTGTCTTTTCTTGTTTGATTGACACTGTTGCACCTCTCTTATTGTCTTCCTTGCTGGGGGATGCAGGCAGCATCTCAAGCTCTCCCGTTATTTTCTCCTGCTGCCCTGCAAGAGCCCAGGTTCTGCCAGGGGACATGGAGCACTGCCATGCTGTTCACTGCTTGTCACATAATTTTTAGAATTTGACACACATATCCTGAAACAGCAGAGCATTCTGCACGTGACAGGACAAGCTACTGCTACAGTCCTCCTGTCCATTGCAATGTCTGTTTCTCTATGGTGCTGTTATGTTTAATTCTAAAATTCAGCCCTTCCTCTTAGGTATTTCCCATTCATCTAGAGGGCCACAAGCATTAACTATCCTCCATGTTAGAGGAAAACGTTCCTTCAGGTTTTCAAGCTGTGCCTTGCCCCAGAGAGTGCATCAGATTACTCAGAGACCTGGCTGGCAGCTTCACTGGCATGAAACACATGAGATCCCTTATGCAGATGGCATCTGAGATAACACTGTCTGGTTGGACCTAGGGAGGGCAAAATCTTAAATTATTGTAAAAAAGGTCGTTGAGATGCAGCTAGTGAACTGAAAACGTCTGGGGAATCAGCCTATGTCCCTTTCTCGCTGGGTGGTGGTGATGGAGCCTATTCACACCTCACGGATGAGCAGTTTTTCCATTAGAACAAAAAATATAAAAGGCAACTCTTATTTATTTGCAGGAGCACTTGCATAAGAACTACCTGGAGCAATATTAGGACTGTGTCTTCACAGAATTTACTAATGAGGCGTAAAACATGTACGTTGTTCCCCTGGGACTCGTTGAAGGGCTGGGGATAGGTGGGGCCAAGACTGCCTTTCTTGATGGCTAGGTGGGAAAGGGAGCTTTGCCTACTAGAAAGGCTTGAGAATCACTGACGGAGTGGGCTGTCAATCAATGCTAGGAAAAACTGTATCCCCTTAGTAAATGTATTTGGACTAGATTTTCTGTACGTAAACTCAGAAAAATTGCATTTATTCTGATGCCACCAATCCACACACCTCATAATTTGCACAGCGTGGGGGAAGGAGAAGAAAATCCCCACACTGCTGCTTGCCAGTCAAAACATAAGACTGATTTCTCACTACTGGGATATCATTAATTTTCTGCAAGACAACAGCAGTGTTTACTAATATACAGGAAGCCATGCACATACCCCTGTAGGTATTTATTGACTTTGCTCATCAATAACTGTTACGTCTAACTAGATGTCTATGCATGGAAAATGCAGAGGCACCGCTTTTTTTTGGCGTGCTACATTGTAATGGTCATGATGAAAGTATGCCGGTGGCTGCTATTAGAGACATCATTCCTCTGATTTCCGTATGGTTGAAGCTCAAACATTTTACAGATCAGTATGTAGTGTCTCAATGTTTTCTAGAGGCAAGTCAGTCTCCCCCTGCATCCATGTGCTTTCTCTGCTCTTGGAAAGGCAGCACCGTCATTATCTCCTTCGCTTTTCAATCCTTCCCTCTACCCACAAACACTTCAGAGGCATTGAGTAATTCAGTAACTGCTTTCTCAGTGCTGCCTTCTTACCCAATCCACTGTGAAAGCATACTTCCAAACAAGAGCAAATAAGAAAATAGCATCTTTGAGGAACTAAGGGAGACCAAATGCAAAAAATATAGGGTCCCTTGATCAGCAGGAATACACACAAATTGAGCCCCACATACCTCAACACGTGTCAGATTAAAAAAGTCACACTCAGGGAATTGGTAACTTGCACTCCATGAAGAAATGAATGTGTTTTAATCACCCACTGGCAGCAACTAAAATAGTGTCTCTGCATGAGCGGAAAAAGCAAATTAATTAGTTGCTAAGACCTTTCCCAGGAACCACATTACCCTCAGACATAATGATCTCATCCACTGGTTGCTGGCTTCGTGGTTCTCCTTAACAACTGCTGATTCTCTTGGTCCTCTTTCCCTAGGAATGCTGCATTTTTCATACATAGGCACATAATTGTCGAGGCCAAATGGTAACATCCACTCTGTTCAAAGTTATTGCTCCACAAATACACCACCGTGTTATGGAAAACATCCCAACA
The DNA here is from genome assembly GCA_013399895.1 of Serilophus lunatus. Lineage (NCBI taxonomy): Eukaryota > Metazoa > Chordata > Aves > Passeriformes > Eurylaimidae > Serilophus > Serilophus lunatus. The sequence continues at coordinate 250,038 of VXBA01001415.1, read as the reverse complement.
CCCACAAATCTGTCTTGTTCCTCCTCAGTCAGGTTTTACAAGACTTTTGGACTACAAACAACAGGGAACTGAACAAACACATGCACCAGGCAAGTCAGAATGCAAATATATACCAAAAGGTTTCTACATTATCCCCCTTGGAAACTTTGGTACCGAATACATTGTGGAAAGTAAAAGACAATGTTCTGACCTTATTGTCCCATCCCTTGCTCTTTGGTCAGAGTCTCCCTGTCTCTTCAGCAAGGAGCAGCCCCACCACTTGAATTTTCCTTTAGTGACCTCCCACACACAGAGCTCCCTCCAGCCAGCCTCTGCCTCACCCATGCAGCAGTGGGAAATGCCCTAACGGATGCTGATCACAGCAGCATTTTAACACAGTACAAGATATCATCATACGTGGAGGCAGAGGGGCCTCAGCATTTCAGCTGGCAGCAACACTGCTCTGCCACCATGAACAGCAGGATCTCACGCCTCCAAGGGAAGGGGAAGAGGAAGATGAGAACTCCTCACTCTGTGGTCACAGTCTGTTGTAACTCTCCAGGAAAATACAGCGTAAGCTTGGGGGAACTCCACCCTGCCTATTTCCTGTTTCATCTCCACAAAGCAGGTGAAAACGTGGACTCGAAATCATAAGAATCTGAAGTAAGATGATGACAAATGCTCCCAGCTTTGCCTAGCCACAGTCAGAAACCCATGTCTTGGAAGTCTGAAGTCAGTTTGAAGACCTTCCTGAGCAAGCCAGCGCCTTGTTTTCTAGAAACAGGGCACCGGTGTATAACCAAAAACCCAAACCCAGACATCTACCAGCAGTCCACACCTCTCTGTCAGGTGTGTTCCACCACAGCCATTGCTTTAGCCAAGACTAACAATGAATGCATGAAAACTGACACCGAGTTTCATGACCTTTAGCTGTGCTATGATTTGCACTTTCCTGCAGTTACTATAATGTAATGAATTCTAGTTGTTATATTTTGATGCTATTACATGTAATCAGTTAAGACATGAGTTTATGATGAGACTGTACTTTACACCAGTTGATGGCTATTTAGTTTTATGTGGCATCCAGCATTTTAAGAATTTTAATTCCAGCTTTATTCCAAGATGCAACATTTATAATAAAAGGCTGGATTCCTGTCTCCCTTCACAGGTGTCAGCCTGTAGGTCTGGGCAACAACAGCCCCCTGAGAGCAGAGGCAGCGAAGGAGCTATACCATATCATCTTTGGATCACCAAGGTTTGAGTCAGGAGTGTCTGCAAACTTGCCACAGGGACAAAAGGCTGAGCAGATAGTAACACAGAATTTGGTAACTCACTACTGGTAGTTTATTTATGCATAAAATGATATCTCACCCTCCTTGAGCACCTCTCTTTACAAGAGGAAGCATCAGGAATGTCAGGATCTCTTGGGGAAGCTCATCATTATGTTAGGATGAACTAGAACATTTATCACAGTATTTGGTGCATTTTCAGGCAAGGGACAGATGTGCTAGACTCAAGACTGTTTTCAAGCCACCTTTTAAACTCTGCAAGACAATGCCATCAATCCATCAATTCCTCTGATGGAAATGTTCATTTGCAACTGCCCATTTCCACCCTTTCCAATCAGCTAGAAAATGTTGTTTCTTGGGCAATCTCAGTCATAACCTATGCCCTCTTAAACAAGTACCTCCTTCGGGATCAACAAGGAAGAGACATGGAGAGAGGACTGTGGTTCTGATTGTTATCCAAAAAGCTATTTATTATTTAAATATCTTAAATTTGCTCCTTTCAAGATATTTAACTCTTTCTCACTCCAAATTTTATGCCACGAAGAAACACTATTCAGTACTGCCTGGCAAGAATTACTACGGCCCTAGTTTGCTTCAGGATTTATGAAAAGGCAGCAGGTTTGTTTGTTATTTTTATGGAATACTCAGAGATTGCAAGTGATCACTGAGGGCAAGACTGCTATTGCTAAAGAACTGGCAATAGCTCAGTTTCCTTGCCCATGCACACAGACCAAGAACAGCAATGCTTTAAATTGATATTGTGAAGACTGAGCTGCCATTCATTAAATAACTTACATATTTAAGGAAAAAAAAAAAGGCAAAAGCATATTTTAGTTAGAGGACTGCAAGTTTCAGGCTACAACTAAGTTTAGTGATGCTGACACTCATTCAATACTGATGCGTTTCTCATAAGCCACAGGTATCTCTCTGCTTTTGGAAACTACTTGGCTGGACTGGATCTGATAAGTGGCATGACAATACTGATGGCCACCCTTCTGCTGAGCCACGTGATAACCAGAACCCACAGAGTTAACACTCAAAAAACACCTAATTAGTTTCTCAGATAGAAACCATGCTGTCCGTTAGAGAGGGAGGAGATCACATGAACATGGTGCTTCAGAAATTGAATTTATCAGTTCATAGTGGCTTAGAAGTAAGGCTTCTTTCCAACTTAGAAGTTGGAAGTTGGAAGTAGAAAGTAGGAAGTAGAAAGAACTTCTTTCCAACTTAGAAGTTAATTTAAGTTTTTCATTGGAATTTCAAAACCCAGCATTGCTATCAGGATTGCAATACAGTAAGTATATAAAAACCTCAACACAATTAATGGAAAAATGTTGTAGAGAACGTTAACAAAATAATTACATTAAATAATTATCCCTTTACTTGCATTCAAAAAGAAATCCCTTAAAAGCTTACTGAATAAGCTTGAAATAAAATTAGTCAATCAGCCAGACAGTATGTGATTAGGAGGACAGAAAGCAGGCTGGCTAATTGTTTGTGGAGTGTTATTTCTGTGGCATTCAACTTCAGTCACACAAGAAGATAATGAAGGAACAAAGCTGAGCAAGTGCAAAATAAACAGGAGGAACAACCAGTAGTGGAAAAAATACACTATCAGTGGATTGAGGTGGGTCAAACTGTGAGCATGACTGATGGTCACATCGCCATCCATGGAGTCAGGGACTATAAGCAAGTAGTAAAACATTGGTGCTAAACACGATTAGGCTTAAAAATTTGGATTTGTAAGTGACTATTTTCAAATAAATAAAGAGGTTTTTTTGTCTTGAACTGCTGACATTGGTGAGTAATTTTAAAAGCATGGGTACAGAGAGTCAGAAGTATTTTGTAATGACTCCAACATTGTGATTTTGATAACTAGATTGGAATTCGAACTTTCACTGATTTATTTTCTGGGTTAGAGTGGGGCTGATAAGGAATTAAAAAGGACTACCTTTTCTGAGAAATATTACATTCTGCCTAAAACAGGGTAATCAAGTGGTCAAAACATAATAAGAAGGGGGATCTAATAATAAAAAAAAAAAGTTATTTTCTTAATAAATTATCTTGAAGTTTCCATTTACAGAACACAGCCAGAACCTGGGGACAGGAGTGAGAGAAACCAGGTCTGTGGAAAGGGCATCAAAGCTCCTAACTCCCTGAAAGCTTCAGCTTCAGGTAGCACCTGCAGGGCTTTTGAGATCAGCAGTTTGAAGGGGTTTCACTTTGCAGGAGCTTAGAAGCTTTGGGGACTTCAGCTCCAGGGCAGTAAAGGGAAAATAAAATATTTTAAAGGAGGTTGACCTATCAGTCACCTGGACTTCGCTTGAGGGCACAGAGCTGTAAATGCAGAAGTGCCAGACTGTCCCTCAAGCTACATCGCTTCCCACAACTCACTGGGATGGGACATCCTTGAGAGCACAGGATGCCCGTGCCATCTGTCCTGGGTCACCAGCCCAACAGGTGGGACACCTCAGCTGTACCCTCCTTTTTCCTGGTTTCTGAACTTCTGTTTGCTCATCTTTGCCATGCTGAATATTTGGACAAATTATAACTGTGATCTTCAAGAAATCACACACATCTTTCCTGAGGCCACTGTTCAACACTCCCACGCAGAAAATGCCATGGCACAAAGACTCTGTGTCTTATCTTCTCAAAAATTTACTCAAACTGCTAATTGCAAGGATGATTTGGAGGAAATAGAACCCAAGGGAATGGCCTGAAGTTGTGTCAGAGGTTTAGCTTGGATAGGTGAAAAGAGGTATCTCACCCAGGGAGTGGTTGGATGCTGGAATAGGCTCCCTGGGGTAGTGGTCACAGCATCAAGCCTGACAGAGTTCCACGAGTGTTTGGATGATACTCTCAGACACGTGGTGTGACTCTTGGGGGTGGTCCTGTGCAGGGCTAAGGGCCGGCATATTCTGTCATTCTGTCAAATTAGATTGCTGAATGCTGTGATCACAAGTCTGTAAAAATTTTGCTAGCAATGTTCACAAAATGTTACAAACTTCTACAAAGCTTGCCTCAGAGGAGTCAGCACTAGTATCACCCGTACAAAACCAAAGCTGCACAAACAAGACACAAAATTCAGAAATTTACATTTTAATAGAGAAATGTTGCTGGAAAATTATTTTATTGTTTAAAATAATACTTTTTACCTCATCAGTGGAATTATCTATATGAAATATAACAAATGTCCCTGATAGCTGTCCTGCAAAAACCTTAGAGATGCTTTTAAAAGAAATGAGAATTAAAGTACGAACAAAAGAATATATATCTGAATTATCAAGACATTGAAACCTCTTTAAGGCATAATTTTCTTGCTTCTAACTCGAACTTAGATGGCAGGTTCTCCACAGGATTATGCTTTCACCATAAGTATGAACTGTTTTGTTCTTTTTGGCACATTTTCAAGTGATTTTCTGTCTTGTATTGCACATCTTTGTACCAGCTTTTACTACTTGTTCTCTTTCATCACAGAGAAACCAACTTCAACATGATGCTTTCTTCCTTTTATAATTCCCCTGACTACATTAGACATCCAGCCTCCTTTAATTCAGCACTCATCATCCCTAGTTCCTAAATCCTTTTGCTTCATCTCTGAGTGACCCAGGATAATCATACACAAAGACAGGGGGGAGTCACAGGGTTGAAAACGGAACATTTTTCTCCCAAGATTAATTAAATGCTCCAAATCATAAAAGCCACGTGCCTTTTTTTTCTGGCCTGGTGTTCAGGTATACCTTGATTTCTTACCTTGCAATGGAAACAATATGCTTTATCTCCAGCTCAGAATAAGCACAGCACTTCAGGCCCAGCCAAGCATTAGGAAAGCAGAGCTGATAAAGTCAACCGCAGACAATTTGAAGCCTGTGGCTTTTGAACGGGTGAACTTTGATACTCCCAGTTCCTTGAATTGCTCTTTGGCAATTCAAAATACTATATTGACTTCCGTTGCAAAATATTGTTTCACAAATTTATTAATGTTCATGCTCTAATAATAAGCATTCCTATCCCTTTGTCACATGCAGGATGTCAAGTATGTTCAGGGTGAGTCCAGAGACGTGCATCGTGGCGGGAGTGGAAACAGATGGTCTTTAAGGTCCCTTCCAACCCAAATCATTTCATGGTTCCATGATTTTCTGCTTAAGCCACACTTCAGCATATAAATGCCTGTCTGCCTAGAAAGAGGACCAGAAACAAGGAAACCTCCCCTGATATAGCAGCAAAGTGACATTCCAGGTAAGGAAGATCAGGCCCTGCTGTAACCACTGCACAGGATGGTGGCCAGCCTTGGGTCAGGATGTCTTTCAGTGATGGGCTGAAGAAGCTCACATCCCTCAGAATGTGAGCACGGCATTCCTACAGCCACAGCACCACCACTGGCAGCATGATTCACTCTTGATATTGGCTTGGAGTTGACATTTTTTAGGACCCCCAGCTGGGCTAGACATTGACATAGAGATCCAACACAGAACGTCCAGGTCAAACATGTCTCAGTTCAACAGCAAACAAGGAATTTAATTTCTCAAGACTACAAACTAAAAGTTTCTTTCCCGTAAGTCCTTCTCTTATATTTTCAGGATATCAAGTGAAGGCTTTTACTAGTAAACATAGCTGAGTGTTTCTAGTCTGAGTGCTCCAGAGAGGATCAGACAAACAAACACTAGGAAAGAAGAAAAGAAATACCCACATAGAGTATGTCGTAAGAAACTGTCATCTGGAAGCAAAGCTTCACTCCCCTGGAAGTCTGGCAGGCTGAAGAGACTGAAGTAGTAGTTTGGGAAAGCCTGAAAGTCTGGGGAGCCTCCTTTTTTTTTTTTTTTATGATCTCTTGTGCGCATTAAGACCCAGTTCTTAATTGGGATACATGTCTATTTGGACCCTTCTTTGCAACCACACAGTCTTGGTAGAACAAATACATTGCCAGTACCTGCCCTCCAGGCAAGGTGTAGCTGCCATGGAAGAGGTGTCTCCCATGGACACAGACATTTTCCTTTCCTAACCATAGCCCCATAAAGTCTGGTTTAGCAGCAGCGCAACTGTAGAACCCATGCTGTAGGACAAATTGCCTGAAGACAATACAAACAGGACACAGGAACCTCTTTCTGTTTTTCCTCTCCCTAATCCTGCCTGGCTCCAAACACAAGTGAAATCTTGGACTAGCTGAAAGATCAGCAAGCACATTTCAGGACGTCAGCACACCATTCTGGCATCATTAACAGATCTGGGTCACACTCATTCATGATGCAAATAGTGGAGGCAGGTGCTGTGCACAAGTGGTCCTGCTGGTGACCCTCACCAGCCTCAGCAAGGCTCCTCCACACCCTCATAGTGCTTCAAAGACTGTAAAACAAACAAGGCAGGCAAAGCTCCCCTCTATCTCACATTTACTATTTGGGATTATTATCCACTGAGAAATATTGACTCTCCTTATTGGAAGAAATACTATCATTTCAAAAACTACTTGCATTGAGCCATTTAAAAATGGTTAATTTACAGATGACAAAAAAGTTTTGAGGAAAGTACTTTTTTCCAACAGCAAATTTACTTCATCTTATATATGCATTCAGAAGACGAAGTCCTTTTGTGGAGTGAGCAATTGAACAGTTTCCACACACAAAAGGTCAAAATAACATGCTCTGACCTTATCAAAAGAGTTTCTTTCTGGTTATTTTCTAAACAAAAATGTTAGTAGAATTATGCATTCTATGCAATGCCTTGTCGTTAATGAAATTAATAATTTTCCTAATAAAATTTCAATTATTTTAATTTTTCTAATGAATAAAATCAAAACATTTCAAAAATTCTCATCAGTTCAAGTTAAAAGAGAATTACCTAAGAATACAATGGAAATAGAGCAAACCAGCTGCACAAAGGGGTGCTCAGCCTTGGCACCTACCCAGCATGGAAAATTTTAGCCCCAAATAGCTCAGGTTCAGTAAAGTTATAAGGAACTGAAACCTGAGCCTTCTCATGGTAAGCAAAAAAAAACCCACAGTGAGATTAACAGAGTTAGCAAGGGGATGACAGAGTGCCCAAGTCCCCTCTGTGGGGTGGTGGAATTTAACTTTGCTGGTGAAAGGGCTGGAGGGAAGCCAAAATGGTTCCCATGTGGGCAAAACTGCTGATGGGCTGGACATCCAGTCTTGTCTCCCAGCAGTAGAATTCCAGCTGGACCCCATCAGCACTCAATGAGCCAGACCCAGGCCCTTCCTAGGAAGCTGAGGATCCAGCAGGTTCTCAAAACCTTGGCACATGATTCTGTTGCTTTCTGCAGGTATCCAATCTCAACCCAGCTCTTCCCACAGTCCAGATCAGGGACTAGGGTAGACTGTTGGCTATGTCTATCTTCCTGTCTTTATGGTTACTGTTTCCATCTCTCCGAATGAGGCCAGGATCACAAACAAAGGCATAAACCAAAACTACTAGTTTGCTGCAGCCCGGCTCCCAGGACCCACTTCTTTCCCTGGTCAGCAGCTCATTTCAAGAGGTCCAGCTATCAACCGCTAGAGACAGTGTTCACAATTCCCCACCACTTGGCAGAGATCCACCATTGTCTCTCAAATCCAGATGAAGGGGGGCTCTCACCGTTGTGCCCAATTTTCCCTGTGTGTGCCCATCCTCCACTTCTTCACATCTCCCTTACTTTTCAACAAAGTGGTTATGTCTTTTCTACCCTCCAGTTGTTAAAAGCCTGATTTTTTTTTCACCTTAAAGGTGAAAAAGCAAGTAAAGAGAAACACCATCTCCAGCTGAAACAGAAAGTAGAATTTTAATAGGCAAAACATCAATTTCTTGGGAGTGCAAACCATATGCCTGGAGTTCTACAGAAGGAACCTGTCAGACAAAAATATAGAATATGAGAGGTTGAAGACACAAAAATACTATCATACACTTCCTTGAGATCTCAGAATGATCCAGAAATTCCTTTTGCCCAGTTTCTCCATACATTACCCTTACTCTGACAGATTGCACTAAATCATTGTTCCTCTGCTTCCTTGGGTACAATGCATCCATCCGAGCAAAAGCAAGGCAAAGGTAACAGGATTTTATTTTCTTAATTCTCCAGTGGTTTATCCAGCCACATCCAGCCCAGTCATCTCAGGAATCCCATCTCAGGAATCGGAGGGCCATTAGGTTGAGCATACCCTGCATTGGATGGCTGCAAGGTGATGAGCAGAGAAAAGCTCAGCTCTACAGATGCCTGTCTTGAGATTTGCTGGTACCGACCAAGTGGGTGCAGCTGGCTGCCAGCATTCAGCCCACACATTCCTTCCTCCTCATGGTGTGCCATAAGATGCTACTATCTAACCCTGTGGTCTTCAAAGCCAGTATGATATGCACGAGTAAAATGAAGAAAACAGTTGAGGAAAAAATTCCTAGCTTTCAACAGGCATTATTACCCCAAAACAAATCTGCCTGCATGATACTTTGTGATCTACGTACCACATGGGTGCAGAAGACAAGATCCCCATTTAGCAGCCAAAGCTGTGGCACCATCACATCCATGCTTGCCCTGCACTGTGGTACTTGGCTTTGCACAACCTTCCTCTTGTAACACCAGGTAGGCAGCACTCTGCATCCTGATGCACTGCACAGCCTGTGCCCTAAGCTGGAACTTTCCCTGGAGCTAACGTCAGACCCCCGCTTTGCCTTTCTTGTGTAGTCCCTGACTTCAGGCTCCCATCATGAGGGTTTTGGGATGAATGTAAAAGTACTGAGTGCTGTTAAAGACTCAGTTTTCAAGAGGATCTCACATGTATCTCGAGAGAAAATTTCTGCAAACACAGCTAAGACTGAAGACACAGAAGACAGCAAGGAAACGTAAACCTGGCTCATTAACAGCACTCGCTATAGCTTTGTGCATGTGTCCTAGAGAAAAGGGAAAAAAGAGTAGGGAGGAGCACAATAGCACATGCCCTTTGCCTAACAGTCCTCTCTGAATTACACCCCCTGGCTATAAAGCAGAGGCTGTAGCTGTGTGATGCCGTGCCAGCTTTGTTTGGCGGGATGAGGGAGTGCAGCTTCCACCACTCAGGTGCTTGTGCTGCACAGCTGATGGTCACTGGCACAGGCAGCAACCCCATCACTCTCTGTAAGTCACAGGAGATTCTGGTACAGTGGTTCATCATTCACTGGTTAACAGTCGGACTCAATGATCTTAGAGGTCTTTTCCAATATTAACAATTCCATGATTCTATGACTGCCTGCAGTGTGCTGCCAAACCAGTGGTCTTGCTCAGCCTAAATTCAGGGTTCCACAGATATCTGGGTGCACCCTGGCAGTCTCTCAAAAGGCTAAGAAACCCCTCATGCCCTGGGTAATCTCTGCCATGGATGGGCAGCCCAGCCAAGTGGAAGTCCCTTCGGGGCTGTGCTGGAAGCTCGTCTTTTCCAAATACGTCAAAAACAGAAGGCCAGGACTGGATGCAGGTTTGCTGAGATCAGGGCTATTCTGGTGCAGACAGGCTATTTGCTGCTGATAGGGAGGATTAATGAGCCAGGCTGCTCATCCGTTGCAATTAGAAACAACACTACAACTATTTTGGTGCCATTTCTCTGCAGAGTACTCAAACAGCTTACCAGCCTCTTCTGTACCTCCACATAATCATGGCTTTGTTATACATAGGATGGTAACAGCTATAGGTACAAGATATTCTGTGTTTGGACCTAAGGTGCACAAGACCATTTGCTAACGCTCATACAGCAGAGAAAAGGGTTTAGTGAATAGCACTAATAAGCCTTCAGTGTCACTTTGTGGAAGCTAAAATTGCTCTGATATTTTCACTGCATGTAGGACAGCCAGACACAATGAGGACCTAATTTGCTCCAGCTACAAGGAGAAGGGCCCCAGTGTCTTAGGCTAGAGCTAATCACCACATTTATCAGCAACCAGCTCAAGTTTTAAGAAATGGCTGTGTGATGTAAGTAAAGTAAGAGGAATTCTAGCTCCTGGGCTCTGTTCCTCATTCTGACCTGTGACCATGGATATCCCTCTCATCTGTCCCAGGTGCAAAATGGAAGGGACGATATGCATTTAAAGGATGAGGTCTTGCCTCCTGCTTCCATGTTGTTTGTTATTTACAAGTGCAGGTGATACTTAGAGGCAGAGATGACCGCAAAAGAAACCAAATCCTCCCTTATATCCATTGTACTGTTTCACACGCACCCTTTGGAGCTGTAAACTTTTTATCAGCCTAGATTCCCTGACAAAGGTTAAGCATTTATAACTGTGCAAAAAAATCCTCAATGAACATCAAAATTCAGAATGGGGACTGGACTCTCTTCAAACTTTCTGAGATTTTTACTGATGCTTCATGGATTAGAGCTCAGCCAAGGCAGCTGGCAGCAACAACTCAACCGAGTGCACTAGCTTTTCCCTTGCAGGCGCTATCACAGACCCAGCCCACCAGAGCTAGGCCCAGAGTGGTTTCTCCATAGGTTGCACTCCAGCTGGACTCCATGCCATGATCCAATGGTTACCACAGCCCTCATCACTCAAGGAATGCATCTGAAAACCGAGGAGGGTTTGGAGAAGGGGCATAAAGCATCAGTATGCCACTCAGCACCTGTTTGCCCCACGTGGGTAATGAATCCCTATAAGTCGCTATCAATAACTGCATAAGTTTGGTCTCAAGTGTTGAGGTGTTACAAGACAGAGCAAAGCATTTCAAGACAGATGCACAACACTGCATCAAAGCTGGATGCCTTGAATAGCACTTTCAAACTTATGCTAGCAGGGCAAAGCTTGTTTCAGGACTGTCAGATCTTGTTCAGACCTCTGAAAACGTGAATGGCTTTAGGCAAGCTCCTCAGCCAGCTGCCAATATATCAGTTTTTCACACCAGCATCCCCTTCCATCGTCACAATGGATTTTAACAAATGACCTGAGCGTGCCCCTAGGGGAAGCCGGTGCCCATGCCTCTGACTAGACATTATGTACCTGCATATGTCCTGGACCAGAGAGAGATCCAGCAGCTCTCTGTTCAGAGTTTCTGCATCACAGATAAACCTTTGCCCATCCTTATAGCAACTTACTACTCCACTCTACAATGTGATCTTCTTTAAATGCTCCACTGGCAGCTGCCAGAAGTGCAACTTGATATGAAACCCAGAAGTGCCAGACACCTCCTTCATCTCCCCATGACAAATAAATCTTCATGATAAATCCATGCTCTCCAATGTCACCTCTTATATATAGACAATCAAAAAAGCTAAGGTACAGAAGTGTGAAGACAAGGCATATGAGTCAAGTTATATTTAACCTCTGGTTTAGTGATTTTATCTATCAGAAATGGCTACATTTTCAACTTTACTCTCCGATTTATGTCAGGGGTTTTTTTTAAGTGTTTCTGTACTATGCTGAACTCTTCTCCTCCAAGATACAGCCACTCATATCCTCAGGAATAGCCCTTTAGGTTATTTTTCCTCAACACTGAAATGAGCTTAGCCCTGAGGCAGGAGCTCACAGGCACTCTGCTCCATCTGACAAACTCACGTCTCAGCCTGGGAAGTCACTGAACAGATGGGGATCTCACAGTGGAGGATTTAAGCCAGACTGGATCCAGGCAAATTCAATAGGACCTCAGACTGTTTCCAAGGTCAGGGACTGCATACTCCAGCATACTGGCACCATAAGGATGCATAAAGCAGATCAGTCACTGAGTTAGCAGCAGCATTTCTGGATGCACATTTGCTAAGTTCTGCTACAGCTCATGGAACATCTGATAGGCCTCCCCACCATGGCAGCACCAACTAGAGACTGAGGTGATGCTCAGCAACTGATTGCAATATGCAATTTTGCCATGTCAGCAGTGCCCTTGTTTCTAGTAATGAGGCAGTTGCAAGCTGGAACTGCTGCCAGAGAAGGTCTCTGGCTCTGGGCTCCCTAAGAGAGATGCTGCTGGGATAAAAACCAAATCAAACCAGAGGCCCATCCGAGTCCTTGGAAACATCCATCCATCCTGCTGCAATACACCTTAAAAAAGACTGACTTTAAATTGCATTCCTCCAGTCTGAGGAATGACAAGACTGAAAAAGGTGCAGAAGGCAGCTAAACCAAGACAATAAAGGAGCCTGATCCTCCAGATCACGCTCCATTGGGACAAGGGCCCAACAGAAAGAGTGGAGACAGCAAAGGAAAGAAACCCTTCAGCAAAAGGAGCACTGGACTGAGCAGAGGGATTAATACTGCACCCAGCGGTGGGAGGATGAAGATGACAGGAGCTGGTAGCACCCAGACCACTCCTAAGAACATGGCAGGGCTTGAACTTTGTTGCCAGCAGCTTCACACTCATGGAGAAAACAAATGGCGCCAATTATCAGCTACTGATCATTTGAAACTGACCCACCAGTAACCTCCTCTGAGGTGCCTACAGGAACAGCAGGCAAACAGGCCACAGGAAAGCAGATACCTGCTCATGAGACAGCCATCTCGTTATATCTCTTTGGTTACCTCCTTAAGTCAGCCAAAAGATAGTACACTTTATTTTTGTCATTCCCACTGAATCAACATCTTCAGTTCCCAGAGGCATTCTGGTTTTCCTACTGAATCAGCGTCTTTAGTTCCCAGAGACTTTCCTGACGCTGGTAGCACACACACACCGGGAGCTGGCTTCACCACAGCTAAGTATGACTAAAGGCCAGAACACTCCGCCATCTACTTGGCCCTTGCCCACTCTCCTTGTGGCTCCCATCTCAAGCTCTTCAGCTCCTGCCTGTGCTTTTGAATACACGCCCTACAATGAGTCATTGGCAGATCTTGTGGCCATAAAGTATCAACGTGCTTCCTACATGATTTTTTCAGCTCAAAACAATCCTAGCTTGTACTGTGAAGAGTGTAGGGGATGGGCCTTTTGTGCATCCTTCCTCAAAAGATTTTGACGTATCTGTGAAAGGTAAAGCCATGGGAAGCCTCAGAAAATCAACTGCCAAGACAAAAAGGGGGATTCAGTCAGCCCTCGTGTGACCCAGAAAAATAAAGCATATGAGCTGCTTAGCGTGCAAAGTTAAACAGTATCTTGACTCAAAGTCCAACTCTTAAAATTGGGACAGCTTGCAGGATGGATGAATTGAACATTTTTAGCCTTAATAGAGCTTTACAGCAGGTCTTAACAGTCTCACACACTGATAGGTCACCATTTGTAATGAGAAAGTAAATTCATAACCAGAAGCAGCACTAGCTCCCAGCATATTTTCTTGCTTTGCAAGTTGGATTTCAGAGACCCACTCACAGGAACTGGATCTCAAGGGCAATGTTACCAGAAACAAGCACTTAGGGGAGAAATGGAAAATAAGTTATGAGAGAACCAATTTTCCAGGACCGTGCCTATTTTAGCACGCTTCTCATACAAGCACACAATGCTGACGCCCAGCAGGGAAAAGAAGGTCCTGTCCTTGCCAACACTCTCATGCACAACAAAGACTACTAAATGATTTCCCCAGTTTTTTCAACCATGCCTCATCTTGGAGCAGCTGAGGGGGGTGTTGCAGCCAGTAGAGAGAGCAGTGGATGAGTGATCAAGCCTCAGTTCTGATGTTAAAAGTCAGAAATAACCTTTCTGGATGTTCCTGTGCCAGAGACGCCAATATCTAATTAAACCCCTTCACAACTGGCTCCCATCCCTTCAACCTTTCTCTCCTAGAAATGAGGGGCAATAATTTGTTCTTCTTTAGAGCTAGGAGCGTGTGGTGTTAACATAAGGGCCTTCTACTGACATACAAGCATGTATTTGCAGTGCATCATCATATCTGGTACCAAAAAAGGAGGCATATGCAACAGGCATGGTTCCTGGGTGGTCTAACACTCATAAAACCCTAAGGGAATTTCTCTTGCCCTCAGCATAAAGATGTTAAGTGACCATTAAGTGACTAATTTCAAGAAATTCTCCCTGAAAAATCCCAGCATTTCCCTTCAGCCTGTCCTCCTGTGAAGCAATTCCCAGACTACCATTTCCTAGCGTTGGCTTCAGTGGGACATAACCCTCCAGAGGTTCTCCCCTTCAGCCCAACTTCAGCCCCCATCAAGGGAATGGGTCGGCACAAAGGAGGGGTTTGATCAGCTCATCTCTGCTATGGGCAGTCTCACAGCAAATTCTGCTTACTCATAGACTCGCACTGCCCTGCCCCATCATTTCCAACGTTATCACACTGGAGAACAAATTCAGGCATTGCTTCTCACCATGACAAGGACACAGGCTGATGGAGTTCCTGCAACAAAAACTCCAACCCCACATCCATGCACGCAGCAGCAGCCACGCTGCTCAGTCTTACTGAGGTAAACACTTTGGATTCTCTGCTGCCATTAAGAGGCTGCTCTGGCTGCTCGTTGGCTTAAGTAAGAACTAAACACAAGTACTTACATGGCTGCAAATTTCATCCTAAACCATAGCAGTATGCGGCGGGCGGGGCTGAACCAGAGACGATGCAATGCTATGACTCATGTTTGTGCATGCATAACCTTCCTCCCTCTCAAGACGTTCACAACAGCCCATTTAGAATAAGAACAAGAAAAGCAGTAACATGGAAGATCGATTTTGAATCAAGTCCTGCTTCCCTTCATGCTGAATCCCAGGAAAGCAGCTTGCACACTCTCCTTGCTGAATAACCAGCTTCCTTAGCAGAACATCAGCACTATTACACAGGACTTAAAACCACAAATACAGGTTGCAAGGACCAACTTTTGAGCCAGCCCTCAGCCCTGCTACAAGCTGCTTTTGCTTCTGTGGCAAGAAACAAAGAGGTTTTCTAACCTCCCGCCTCCTATCAAACAACTGGCACCTGCAATTCATGGAGACCATCTGGAAGAGGTTGGGCCCAAACGCAAGGAAAGAGGGGAGGGAGTGAAACAGAGCATCTTTGCTAAGGGACCTCTTTCCTTCCCAAAGCACAAGGCTCCCAACCAGCAAACGGTACCTTCTCTGTCCAGCCACTCTCTCCTTAGCCCCAGGAGCAGTTACAGTCCACAAGGTTAAAGGTTTTGCACCATGGGCAACACTCACTGCCGAGGGCATTTTCTGCGAAAGGACCAATAATGATCATAGAGAAGAAAAAAATTTAAAAAAAAAACCAACTCCAGTAGAAAAATAATTTAATAAAGGGATAAGTTTCAAGAAAATATCTGTATAGTAACAACATTTTAAGTAAAATGTTCACAAAAATATACATGTCTAATGTGCTTATACATTAAGTTTTCTGACAGGTCCTGTTTTACACTTGGTTCAGTCCATTTAGGAAAAGCCTTACTGCTATCATACTTCCTGGGATAGATCAGTCTGCACAACAGAATCATATGATAAATGTTTTCCAACTTGTTTTAGGCTCATATCGATAAACTTTGGAGTTGGTAACAGTCCAGAAGAGATTGGGTTATACCGTGTCATTAAAAAGTAAATACAAACAAGGAAAGCAAAAGCCAGCCACCCAAGGGACACCATCAGGCAGAAACATCAGCCTACAATACACACCACACAACACTGACACAGCTGGAAAAGTGAAGGGATGAAGGGAAGATAGGCAAGAGGGAGTGGAAAATCCTAGGAGGAGGATTCCCAGGAATTGTGAACTGCTACACAAGGGGTCTGTAGAGAAGCCAGGAAAAGCACACACGTGACCAACATATTTCTAGAAACCGGACTATTTTGTAATATAGAAGATAAGCTAATTACAGGAATATGGAAAAGAATCAGTGGATAATGTTTATTTCTTATTTTTCCAAATGGCAGCTGAGGTGTAGAAATAACAGGTCTGTCCCAAAGAACCTTCACCAATAGTGCTAATTCAGTCAAATAGAAGAGAAAATTCCGGTTACAGAAATTGAAAGATGCAAGAGTAGAAAGTAAAGAAAACATGTTCCACCAGGAGAGGACAGGAACAAAACACTGAAGAGGAGATGCTAAACAAGAGATATCAATTTTGTCAGAGGCAGATGTACAATGCCACAAAAAACAAACCAAAAGGAACAAAACAAAAACTTAATTCCATAGAAAGAAAATGAAAAATTGTAAAGAAATAAAAGGACACACATTTTCCAAAAGATTTTTTGTTTTATAATCAAATTTTTTTTACATAGACAACTGAACACACCAATATTTTGTGCGAAAAATATTTTTAAATAAACTTCTCAATTTTTGTACATTCTGATATACATATGTAACAAGGTTTATGGCACTGTAACCAGGATCAAAATCATATAAAGGAACGAAATAATTGCTCTCATTTATCCTTTCCGAACCAAGCTGGCTGCTGTTGCACTATTAGACTAAAAATTATTATTAGTGGGCAGCCAACTCTAATTGGTTTGAACACTCAAAACAAACCCCAAATTATTATTGCACAAGAAGCCAGTGAAGGCATATGGCATAGAATGATCGAAGTCCCTTACTGTTAAAACCTTACACCCCAAAATAGAAAAATAGAACTGGAACATGAAACACACCAAATAAACTTTTTTTTCTTCTTTAGTTTGAGTCAGGAGTGTGAAAAGTGCCTTGCAGACTTTTTAAGCTGCTCTGATTTCCTTTGCATTGGTGAGCATTTTGCTAGGTTATCTTTAGCAAAGCCTTTGCAGAACGAAGGCCCTTACGTTTCAGGGAGGTTTTTTTCTGCTTTGCTTTGGCTGTTTGTGTTTCGTCTTCAACTTAGGTTTCTTCAGTCTATGAACCTGCACAGACTACTTAGCCACAAACTCTACAAGTAGCTGGAGAGGTGGGAAAAATAAAAATTAAAAGAAAAAAAGCCCAATATTTCTTCTTCTTCTTCTTGCTTTGATTTTAAAAAGTACTCCTTTTGCTCTGAAGCCTCCCTGCTCTGCCAGTGTTTGAGAAGGAAACCACAACAGCATCCCAAATCCGGCAAAGTTCTTGGATCTTTTAAAAACCTTTCCTTACAAAAAAAGGTTTTTATTCACAAAATGTTTGCCACAAAACTCCCCTTGAAAGCTAAAAAGAAAAACCCACAACCCACCCACTGCTGCCCCAAATCAAGTGAAGAATACTTTAACCCCTTCATCGACCTCCTACTTGCAGCTTCACCGTCACACAACAGTCTCGACGCCGATGAGCTTTGGTGTGAGGATTCGTGGTGTGACGCCGTTGTTTAGATCTTCTTCAAACTCCAGTAACTGCCCCATAAAGTTAAGGTTAGGGGAAATGATTGGTCGTTTGCCTTTTACAAATTTATAGGCATCCGTCATGGTCATGCGTGTGTGCTTCATCAAGTACGCAATAACTATGGTGGCAGAACGGGAGACACCAGCCTGGCAGTGGATGAGGAGACCCTTTCCACACTGATGAGCTTCCTCTGGAAACGAGAAAGACAGAAATAAGATTTTTTGCCAGTTTGTAAATTAGAACAAGTTCAGTGCAATTAAGAGTAACTTAATGTGAAAAGTCCCTTAATTTGATAAGAGCATAGCAGCGTCTCCTCCTCTTCCCCTACATCTTCCTCCAAGGTTTTAGAAGTACCAAATGTGAAACATCCAGTTCTGTCTGACACTTAAATCCTCACATCCACTTTCATCTCTTTATTCGATGAACTGCACACTGAGAGACGCTGCTGCGCTGCTCACGCGCGCTGCAAGGCAGCATGTATTTGGGAGGTCAAGGTCCATGACAAAGCATCTTGGGCTCCTTTTCTATCTCTGCCACTGCATTACACTGGCATCTCAATCTCCCTGTCTTTCATAGCAGGGTACCTCCTTTATAAAAAACAGTTATTTTCAGATTCAATAACCACACATCTGTTACAATGCCCTGTTCTTTGAAGCTTTTACAAAGCTACCGTAGTGGGTTGATTGACATGAGCTTCAATGGGGCACTTCACTGTAGTGCCTCTGCAAAAGCAGGAACTGGATACACAGACACGCACTCTCCACCAAGATATATCACTTAGAGGAAGGCAACCTGGGAAGCATTTAGGAAGGACAGAGTCCTTGTAACCACATGTTAACAAGACATGAGAAAGAGGAAAGTCACTACCATACCATCCCAATCTCCCACAGCCTGCTTTTAAAACAAGAGATAAAACTTTCAAGATGTGACACTTCAATCTACTTCTTTTGTTTTAATCCACAGGAGGAACACGAATTTATTTCGCAGGTTTTGGCATGAATCCAACCCCACCACGAGTACAGTTCATCCCACCCCACATGCTCAACCTGTACTGTGGAAGCATAAACGAAGCCAACTTCCCTCTGGACATTTTTGGCAGTTAGTATTTCAGAAAGCTGAAACTCTCTAATGCATTTTGACACACTTTCACAGAAAGTTTCTGATGATTTCACTTCCTATGGCTTTAGTCTTAGCTAAACCTGGGGTTGGTTGTGGTTTTTTCAAGACATATTTAAAGAAACATAGGCCAACAATCTGCTGTTTAAACACTTCCAAATCTTACCAAATGCAATTTAAAGTTTACCCAGAGGAAGGGAAAGCTTTGACTAGTTATTTCCCCAGCTGGCTAAATTTGCTACAGAGGAAAACTGTCAGTGAAGAAATATTTGTTTATTAAAAACAAAGACAGACCCCCAAGCTGTAATTATTAAAAAAGAAAGTAAAATGGGTTTTGAAATACTTTCTAAACCTTTTCAGAACAAAGCTGCTTTCTCTGTCCTTGATAAGGTCACAAACCAAACACTATCTTTCAGTGGTTTTGAGAGCTCTAATCCTGCTGGGTGCAGAAATATCTCTCTTACCCCCAAAGGACCTCAACAGAGCTTTGCAGTCTCTTTATATAAGCTTACTATATTGCATCTCCCCATCTTGTTGAACTCAAAGTTTAAAGTTTTATGGAATTTCTCCACATAGCTTTTTTCCCGGGGGATCAAAGCGAGGTTCCCTTTCCCCCACCCCACATGTGCATAGTAGCTTGGGGAGTTGACAGCTCTACTGGTAGAGCTGAGGCTGTGTTAGGAATACTAGGGAAAATTTGAGTTTAAGTAGAGAGTCTTTAGTCCTTCACATTGTAGAGGACAAGGGCTCCCAGTAGAAGCTCCCAGAGCTAAGACTCAGGCTTTAATACTGCTCTCCATCTGAACTGCAGCGTAATCAGTGATCTCTCTATTTACCTTCACTCAAGTAGCATGGCTACAGACCTCACACATCAGCACACCACAACCCCCTGCCAATTCAAACACAGCCAGGCAAGGCTCATGAGCTGTTTGCCAGCCCTGCCCAGGCACACGGCAGGGGCGGGTGGGCTCAGAACAATATGCTGAGCTTGGACCTCCTGCCCTCAGACCCAGTCCCACAGCTGGAGCCCAACCCTTGCTAAGCCTGAGAGTCCCTCCACAGAGCCTGCATAGAAAAGCTTGCGTTTCAGGAGCTGTAAACCCACCCCTGACTCAAGGGTCATAAACACTGATGGCCTGAGGGCAGGGAAGATCACGGCTCTGCATCCACTTCAGTATGGGGTCAGTCAAGGATCTACGCTGTGATGCAGCACAGAAGCACACTTCCCTTGTCTAATCCTCCACTATCAAGCCTGAAGTACTGATAAAGAGATGAGCCCAACCTTGGCACAGGAAAATAAAGTTGTATGTCAGTGATGCCCTCAGCATACTTCAGAAAACCTCTCAAGGGCATGTATTTGTGGTGGGGAAGCACATGCGGATGTTCATTATGCCACAAAAGCAGCATCCACAAAAAGAGGCAAGGGAAGGTTCTGAAAAGCTTTGGTATTACATGCTGAAGTCCTCTCTGATCAGCTTTGCTTAAAGTGGCCATCTGGCTTTAGCCTAGCTGACCAACCAGTGCTGACTGTGGCCCTAAACTTGGCTGAGGGGTGTGGTGTGTTGGTCATGGCAAGGTTCAGAACAACATGGGCAATGTTGCTGGGTCATTTCTTAAGCAACCTCTGCAACAAGCTGCATGTCTGTGGTGAACTCTCACACAGCCTACAAGCTTTAGAGGCTTATTAATGCAAATTTTCATCACTATCCACCCAACCACACACACACTCTGAAGCTATATATCTAATGGTGGAACAAGCAAAGTGTGAAAGTTTGTCAGTTTTTTCATTAAGTTCGGAAAGACTGAGCCATTGTTAGGAATAGTTACTATGAAAAATTGGCTGTAGGCCACTCTGGAAACTAGGAATGCAAAGGAATCAAGAAGAGAGGATGAGAAGAGTGTCAGTTTTCTGAGTTTTTCTGAATTTAGAAGCCTGAAGGTAAGCATCACTATCAATGGATAAAAATTGTAACCCTAGGCTACTTAACTGGATATGCTAGAGATGACAAAGAAAAGAAATATGAGGTGCTCAGCATTTCTGACAACCTCAACAAAAGTAAACATGGCCTTACTCAGCCTTTAGAGTAGCTGGCAAAGTACAGGATTCATTCTAAATTTTTACAACAGGTAAAAGTAACTAAAAAGAAATCCCAAAAAACAAACAGAAGTATTTCCAGTCAAGGTTAATTACCAATAAACTCAAAAGCCTCTTCAAAATACTGCCTGAGATTCTGCTTGTTGCTGTCAGTGGCCGGGAGCCGCTTGTAGTTGAACATGCCTTTCTCATAATGGTACAGGGGCAGGTGGGTGGTCACATTGATGACATAGCCTATGTTCATCCTCTGCATTTTCTCCAAGTCCTGAGCATCGTGCTCATTTCCGAGGAAGAGGAAGGGCAGGATAGGGGTGAGCTCAGCGTTCTCTATGTCTGGTGTGGTGGGGATGGACTGAGGTAGCACAGGGGGCACAGCAGAGGCACCACCCCCTCCTCCTCCCTCCGGGCACTCTTGCAGCTGGAGGGAGTTATCGCAGAGGTTTTCATGGTTCTGCTTGAAACCGCTGAGTCCTCCTGGGAAGAGAGACAAAGTAGATATTTTGGTTAGATACTCCAAGGTTGGCAATGCTTTGGACTCACTTTTCTTCAGAGCACATGCTGGCACCACCAGGACTGGATCTGGCTCTACTGTCCCCACTATCACTGTTATAGTGACCAATGCTGGACTGTCAACAGCAAGGGTAGCAGGAATCAGCAGCAGGCATTGTCCTCCCCTCTGCGAGGCAGACAGCGCCAAGACACAGGCTCACAGACAAACACCTCTGTGCAACACCAGTGTGCTGGGGCTGCCTCACCTACCAGCCCATAGGATAAAGAAGGTATTTTTCCAAGAAGGAGAACATCACCAAAGCTAAGGGCAAATGGGCTATTAGCACACTAAAGCAGAGCAGCAAGCCAGCTGAGACAGTCTTAGCTTTGCCTGCCCACAGCAGATTTGTTTGTGGGAGCAAACCTTCAGGGCATCCCCCCATCCAACATCTCTAAGGATGGCTGCAGCTCACCCTGGCATTACCCCAGGGAATAGCACGTACACATTATGCACCCGAACAAAAGAAAACTGCTCCTTGTAACCTAACAGAGACTGAGGTGCTTACTTAACATGTGGCAAACAGCTCTCCTTTTGCTGCCCTAGCTGCTCAAAAATATCTAGCAAGAGTTATTTTTAGGACATTAATATGGATTGGGAAATGAATCTGATGGGGAAGGAGAAGTAACTTTTTCAGACCATGCCTCCCCTTTCTCTATTGCACGCCTTGATGGCTTTGGCAAGCACCGTTTCCCTCCCTCTCCATTTTTTTTTCTTTCTGGGGAGGGCAGCTTCGAAGAGCTGGAGGGAGCAAAGCGGACCTTCTCTCCACACCTCATTCTGCAATGACATCAGCTCCAGGCTCCCCACCTGCCCGGTTTCCATAGCAATTACACAAAGCACACAATGACATCAGCTGGCATGACATCAGCTCTTTGAGCACAAACAATACAAGAACTACTACTTTGTGTGAGGCCTTTGGTAGGAGGCAGTGGTGTTCCTGGGAGCCGCTGATGTAATGCTAACAGGTGGCTCCTCCGAAAGAAAAAGGCGGAAAGAGGAGGAATGCAATGATATGCCTCCCCCCCAGACCTCACCCATAAAAGTGCACGTTGCTGTTGTACCAGGACACTTGAAGTCATTCTCTGCCTCGAGACGAGCCAAGTGTTCAGACTCAATTGCACTTTGTTAACTGCAAGCCAAAAAAAACCCAAGAGGGGGGAGAGCTACTCTGAAATTACTAGAAAGAGCTACTCCAGCCAAAATAAATGCTGAATGTCACCATCTCAATAACGTTATTTAAAAAGAAAAATAAAATTAAAAAAAAAATAAAAGAGAGGTTATTTATCTCTTCCACACTCTTTCATAGTGTCCTAGCGAAGGTTTTAAAACAAAGCAAAACATGCTGTCACTCAGGCTCTGGATCAGACACAGTAAAGGGTTTCAATGCCTACATTTTGAGTGCTGCAATTCAAATGTCTGTAACATATCTGCCCATAAGGCAACACCCAGCCAGGGCCGTTTCGGTGCCCTATGCTGTACTCCATGGGCACAAGGCACTCAGACGGGGTTACAACCATCTGAGCCCCTCCAATGCAGGTACCCTTTTTAACATCCAGATTGCACTTAAGTGAAGCTCACACATGCATAATACTTAGGTGTTTCTAAAAAAAAAAACAACCTAATGAGACTAATTCCCAAAACAGGTCCATGCAAAGTTAATTACGAGCAATCAAAAAGAGTCAGAGGTCAAAGAGAGATGGACTTTCCACATGAAGGTAAATGCAATGTACAGGCTATTCACATGCATCTGTATTGCTTTCTCAAGCAGCTGCTATTTCAGCATCTAAAGACTTCATGTAGGAGGGGTAGAGGAGGTGGGAGAGGAAGAGGCTGTAACTCAGACAGTAGGCCAACATATAGTTTGTGCAAGCCTGATCTAAGAGTTGATTCATTCAACTCAGTAAGGTCCAAGACATATCACTGCTACTGACCAGAACTCCAGATCACAAGGAAGCTAAAGGCATGGATGCAGAGACTCCACTCGTGGCTGTAACAAAAGCTGTTTTGTGGCTGACGCTGCCCAAGCCTTCCCCGGGGCATGAAGGAAGCATTATACAGGGCAGTAACAATGACTGTGGCTGAGAAGCACAGCCTAGCAGAAGCCTCTCACTAGCACAGAAGTCAGCTACACCTTAAAAGCAGCTTTCCAGATGCTGTTTACTATATGCAGAAAGCCTTCATCGCTTAGGGGAAGCCTAAGCAGAGAGGCAATACAATATATCCATCATGAAAGCCCATTAGCAAGCATGGCAGAGCCGTTCGAACCACAGCCATGGAGCCCAGACTTGGATGTGAAGGCACCTCCAGTCAAAAACCAAAATGCCAGCAGTCAGACAAGCCACCAATGTACACTTCAACAGAATGTCATGCTCATGCCATGTCTCTTCTGGCATTAAAGACACTACACAACTGTAATACCACAGTACAGCAAAAAGCCTGAACTGCCCAGCTGATGCAGCCCACACATGGATGTAGAGAACATTCCAAGTGCTTTTGTTCACACTCTGCTCCAAAACAGCTGCTGAGCAGGCATTCAGAGGGGCTGGACCTACACAAATCCAAACAAAGATGAACATACAAGGAAGCTCAGCACTGTGGGAAACCCAAGATATTTCTTCCATAAGGAAATGAATCAATGAATCAGAACCCTCCCTGGCAGATGGCCTTGCCTGGTATCTAGCAGGACACATCATAGGACCAAGGGCTCTTGCTCATCACCGATGCAAGAACCAAGTATTTTTGCAGTTATAACTGCATGTCATCTTCCAGCATCCTGCCCTGCCAGAACAGTTAGTGAGTGACAACAGACTTTGGATTGTTCGAGACTTCAAAATTTCAGGAAGCTTCAAGGCAGCACCGTACGTGCTCCAGCTATTCACACTTGTTTGTTCGAGTTCTTTGCAGACATCTGCCCGTAAACATTTTGCTTAATGCTCCTCAAACTCCCCCGCTGAGCAGCACCCAGGCAGCAGCTGCACACAGATTTCCCAGCTCCAAAGCCACTCAGGAGTCCAAGGCTCACACCAGTGCTACGAGACCAGGTGAGCAGCTGGACAGGTGCCAAAACAGCTCTGAACAAATAAAAAAAGACAAGCAGCACGGTGTTTGCATAAAAATCATGCTAAACATGTCATTTGCCATCAGAAGAGGGCAAACATGATGCAAAACAGGCACAAAAGATAGAGCAAGAACTAGGCAACCACCTTTTATGAGGGACCATGACCTTGTAATAAAATCATTTTCAAAGAAAGAAAAATAAACCTTACCTGAACGCATTTATAAAAGTGTATTGGTTGTTTGGGGAGTTGTTAATTTTGTCTGGGGATTTTTTGTTGTTGTTTTGTTGTAGGCTTTTAGTTTGGCGTTTCTGTTGTCTGTTTTTTGAGAAGACTGAGAATTTAAGTACACAGAGTACAGTAACACCTGTCCTCCTCCTCTGTCTCTCCTTTGGCACCTCCTTTAGCCACCACTGCTGCTCTGTAGCTGTGTGACTGTATGCGAACTAGGATACAAGTTCACAATATGCTTTGGTAGGTTCACAATATGTTTCCTATCTGGAAATGGGCTCTTACCCCACAGTCAAGGGGATAAATGACCTTGTTCCCTCTACAGTGAGAGAGGTTAGAAAGGCAATGAAATATCCTCACAATAAAGCAACACCTTTGCATTACCTCATCTGTTTGGACATACTTTGTTCTGAGCGTGGCAGGTACTGGGTGTTCCTGCTATGATTGCAAACAGGAACATACTTTTATACATGACAGACTGCAGATGTGGGAGCCACATTTAGATAGAACACGTGGTCTCAGGAGACAACCAGACCTTTTATACAGCTTTCAAAGCTGTCCAGGCAGATTTCTGGATCTGCTCATCCTCGATTACAATAGCACAAAGCCATCTAAAAAAGAAAAAAAACAAACCAACCCACACACTCACACACCAAGAGCAAAAATCTCAGGACATTGGGAAGTATCGGCAGATATTTGGCCTGTAACCTCCCCTGCTCTGGCTGGCGGGCTCTTGCAGGGTGCACAGCAGAGAATTCAGCAATACCACAGTTCTGGCCACCACAAGCTTTACTCGCTCAGGAATGAAGCCAAGCTTTAAAACACCCACTCAGCATGTGCCCTGTCAGTACCACCACAGCAAACTGAGCCCCTGCGGCTGCATTTGAGTGTGTTTAAGGTTGAAATGTTACAGTGAGCATTTGGGGAGCAGGACAGAGACACTCAGATAATTGGCGTGTATCTGTTTAAGACGATGCTTTGAATTTGTGCAAGTACAGCCTGTTCCTTTAAACCTGTGACCTCATTTATTTACATTACTGCAGAAAAGCACTGCCAGAAGCAACAGCTGATGACAGTCTCATGTATTTTTCCACTAAGACAACAATTAAACTGCTCCTGTGTTATTAATGAACAGATGACTTTGTGTCAAGTTGATTCAAAGCACAGGATGCCTCAAGGTTAAGCAAACGTGACTTCAGCATGTAAAAATAGAGGTTAGGTATTGTACAGATGTCTTGCCCACCTGGTGCTCTCCTCCTTCCTCAGCCTGGCAGGGGGGTCCAGGTCCCATGGCCACCTCCCACCGTGCTGCCACTAGTGTCTGAAGGTCCTGATACAGGACGGCATTCTGGTACTGAGCCACCACCACCTTAATGCCATCATTTGGGCTGCTCCTGTACCGTGGGCCTTCTACCAAGGAAAACACTGCTGTACAGGCTGAAGCAGAATTCTGCCATTATAGGTCAATCCAGTCCCAGGATATGGACAACCACCTAGACTGTCTTGTCATACCACCCCACCAACACAGCTACATATGCAGATGCAGGTGTACTGAGTAGCAAAGGCACTAGCAGGGAAGGCATAAAGGCACCCACAGGGCATGAGAGCTATGACCACCCTGCAGTAGAAGATTGAGCCATCGCACTTCTTCACTGCTGTTGCTGGCATGATTTTAGCCAGAGCAAACATGGTTCACGGTGTATGCTGGGGATCACGCTCTGTTCATCCTGGTGCACGTAAAGAAGGGATGCTCGGATTTCCTGATTAACATAAGACAGTCTTTCTTTGACCAAGCAGGGCTCTGGTTGCTCTGGTGAAGCACTAGAAGTGTGGGAAGTACAACTTAACAGGGCTAATCCAAGAAGGTCACTGCACAAGTGTTCCTACTCTCCAAACAGATGTCCTTCTCCTCACCACAGCTGCTGGCGAGCAGTGCTCAAGCCTTGCCCTCATTGCTGTAGGACTCACTCCACATGAAAGCTCAACATAACTGAAAATGTGGGAAGGGCAGCTCCCTTCTGTCCAAAGGGATGAGGACTTATTGGAGCACACTCACTTGGGTGACATTAGGAGTTGCTCCTTTGATTTCAAGGATATTGTGGTGAGATTTGTTTGATTTTAAACACTGGAGGGAGCTTTACATGACATCAAGCTGACAACAGGGAGGAGCACATCCTTCAGCAGTACAAGGAGGCCACAGTGACACCAGGACTGCTTTACACCTCACCATTCCAGCTGTTAAAGAAAGGGAGAGAAAAAAACCCTGCCATCCTTTTACAATATAAGTATCTGCATTTAACTCAACAACTTACATTGCCCCCCCCCCCAAAGATGTAATAGCTGCAAGTTTTTCTACTTTTGTTGCTGATAGCAAGTAGAATAGGTCAGACTTGCTGGTCCTGCGAGTTTGTTTCTCACGTGTCTGCAGGATGCTCAAAAGACCCATCGCAGGGTTTCTTCCCCGTCACCCACATGGCATTTAGCATCAGCCTTGCTGCAAAAGATTAAGCTTTAAACAAACATAAAAAAGTAAAAGTAAACAGTTCACAAAGAACAGCTTCCACCTCAATACACTCAATCTAATCTAGTCTCAACCTCTAATTGAGCTGCCAACGGCACTTCTAAAAAAGGCAAAACTCCACATTCTGAAGAACTTGCAAGGTCAGTTTTTTTCCATGTGGGAACTATCCCAAGAGGTCACTTTGTACACACGTTCTGGCCTAGAGGATTTACAAGCACATCCTTGACACAATGGCTTTGAGGTCCCTTTAGAAGTAAAGAGTGTGACACTGGATAAAGAAGAAGGGTTTCCACTCAGCACCAAGGGACGTGCACATACGTTTTCATGTTGTTTCTAATTTTGTCTTGCTATGGTTCACTCCCCTTGCCACAGCCCATCCTTTCCTGATGGCCTCTGAGGTCCCTCGTCTCATCTACTTTTATTTTTTATTTTGACACCAGGCACAACACAGCCAGCTGTCCTGGGGACACACCCCAGGGAGGCAGGAGAGAGGTCACCAAAAGCTCCTTCCTCTTCCAGGCTGTGCCAGAGATGCTGGCTCTGCCCAGCTCTGCTCTCAGCTCCTCCTGTCCCAGCACCCCCTGCCCTCAACCACACCGTCACTTCTCTGTGCCTCCCACACTTCAACACACAAATGGCTGCTTTCCACTATCAGCTCTCACCCCTTCACTTTTCTTCTTCTGAGGACCACTACATTATCCAAATTCATTCCAATTAAAAATAAACAACGTTCCCCTAGGGAACTTCTCTTGGTATTTTATTTTTTTATTATTTTTTTTCTTTCTTTATGCTTTTTTAACTCAGATCCTGGACACCCAGGCAAATCCCACACATCCCTTCCCTGTGTTATCTTTACTCACTAGCTTTTTCAAGAGATGCCGCTAATTTTTGGTCACTAACCCACCAGCCTGTCCAGAAGCTGCTCTAAATACTTCCAGACCACATCTCTGCATTCAAGACAGTCATTCCAGCCTGTAACTGGAAATCTTCCCTATACTACGGGAGTGCTGACTGTCACCTTTCCAAAGAAAAAACTAAAGTATTCATGGGAAAATAAAACCAGCATCCTTCTAAGCACTGTGTTATCCTTGGGGAGTGGTCAGGAAGGTGAAAGAGAAGGCCTGCTCTCAATTTTGGCACAAGGACTGAACTACATAAGAAAGTAAATAGGAGCAAGACAAGAAACCCCACATCTCAAACACACAACGGTGACGACTTCGCAGCCACAAAGGAGGACTGGACTTACCCTCCCTCAAGGGCAAACATTTATAGCAGAGTCTCAAAATTAGACACATTACAACTTCTCATAGTAAAAATATGTGTTCCCATAGGGATGAAGACTAACATGAAGTCCAATTAAATAATCACTGGAAATGTCAGTATAAACCCTGAAGGAATACATACTTCTACTGTGAAATGCTCCCACTGGAAATCATATTAACAAAAAGGTCATCAAGAAATGTTAAAGCTATGTACAAAGGAGGCAGGGGAAGCGAGGGGGGAGGTAACAGAAACTATTTTAATGAAATGAAATACCACTATTTTTTTTTACATTGACAAAGAGCTATGGGTCTGTTTTCACAGAGGTAGCGCTGAGCAGATTTGCTCAGAAAACTTAGTTTTGTTTGTTTTTTAACCTCTTACCAGTTCCCTCCCTGCCCATTGCCTTGTGTATCTCTCAAGCAACCAGCCTGGAGCCAGCCAGCAGCCGGTGTGACAGCACACAAATGGGACCCTGAGAGCTGTGGCTCAGCATGTCTGAAGAGGAAGAACGGTCCCGACACTGTCAGATATCTGTAATCCTGGATGCGTAGGAGTGAACCTTTCTGTTTAATTTGCATGTTTCCAAGAACACTGACATTTTCATGGGTCAGCCATCCATTTATTCTCTTTACCCTTTTAAGGCCAACCTCTTCAGCATAGCTTCTTTCTAATGACAGAGCAGGCTGCTTTCTTTCTCCTGAGGATAACACAGGCTCTTTTCCAATCCAAACCACCGCTCCTTCACATCAGAAACACCAGCACCATGCACAGCAACATGAAAGGAAAACAAGGAGCTGATATACTACACCAACATTTGGGATTGCCATCCATTCCTGCTGAAGAGTTGACTGAGGAGTTTCTACCCTTTTGGCTAGAAATAATAATTTCTGGCTCTGATTTTACACTTTCCAATAAGATATTTCAAAGCCCATGAAGAAAAAATAGAGAAAATAAAGGGTGCTGACTTGACATATCCCAGTGCCACACAGTCTAAAATAAAAGCAGCAACCTACTGGAACTAGCCTGGTGCATGCCAGCCCTTACTTTGACACAAGATTCAGGGCCAGCTCTGCTGGCACATAAATTTCAATCCTAATGGTCATGGAATCAAGGCTAACAAAAAATCCCATAAAAACCCCATAGAGAAAGAAAGTTGACCCATAGTGTGTTTTTATACTCTAGAGCCAAGAGAAGAAGGAGGGGGGCAGAGGGGTAGGGAAAAAAAGGGCATATTTACAGAATCCAGAGCTAAATAGCAATAAAACGAAGAATATCTTCAGCCAAATCAAAATCAACTCTTGTCTCCAAATAAGATAACTCATTGTCTTCACAGGTGACTTAACACTAATGTTTCCCAGGAAGCCTAAGAACTTGCTATCCCTCAACACCAACATTGCTCTGTCTTGCAGGACTAACACAAACACATATGAAGTTATAATTAACCTCATATTAAACAATCATAGTGGTTTTGTACCTAAAATATTCCAGCAAATTCTAAGCAAGAGCAAAAGTCTTATTCTTTGCTTTCATCAACTGGACAGACTCCCACTACCTCAACAGAAACCAAGAAGAATTAGAGGCCATCACCAATATATTACAGACCAACTGCTCCAAACAACTGCTTTTGCTTTAAAACATTAGTGTTCAACTGCTTACATAAGCCTTTTTGGCATAATGAACTGGAGACAACCGATTCCATTGATATGACAGAAGCCTGCAAGTTATCTTCTATCTTCCAAGTATCTTTAAGCCGTTGTAAAAATTAAATAAATAAATGTGACAATTCATGTGTGGACAAGGAACAACATTTGTTCTTTTTATTACCTTTAATTATAAGAGGTCTTTCTCTGCTGCAGTGAATCAAGTGGAAATTAATCCAGGCATGCTGTAGACTTTTTAATGCTAGAGCACAACAAAAATTGGAACCAATGTGTTCACATGATTACTACTATTCTCCTGATTTATTTTTTGCAACTTTCTCCTTCAAAGTCATGATCCTGAAAAGAGGCTGTTGCAACCATGCAAAGCAGCACCTAACCCTACAGAAGCCCTACAGAAGCAGTGGCTTCCAAGCCCTCCTGCCCGCTGTGTGCATTCATGTCCCCCTAGCAGCGGGTGATGATGGATTTACAGTCCCACATGACCCCATGGCTTCGTTTGAGACAGTGGGAGGCTATTTAACCACAACTGGGCTGACAGCTTGTTAGAGAAATCCAACAATTTTTGTTAAAAATATGACTGAAAACTGTATGCATATAAATATGGTACCAGCCACAGGAAATGAAACAAGAACAAAAAACCCAAGGAAAACCACGCCCTCCACACCCAAAACCCACACCTCCTATGACCCTAAATGCCAAAACACCCAGGACCCAAGTCCCACCCCAGCCACCAAACACCCCAAAACCTAAAACAAACCAATTACTGAAACACCTTACTAGCCCCAGATCCCTCCAGTGACAACAATCCAGGTGCAGGGCCACAAGGATGCTCCCACTGAAGGGAGCTATGGATGAAGCTGAGATGGCCAAGGCTAGCATGGCTCCAGGCAGCAGCAATCCTTCAGGAGAGAGGGACTAGGTGACACCCAAACCTACAAGGTCCCAGGTGCTCCCTGGGCAGACCTGTCAGCCTGGGTCTCCTCTGCATGCACTGTCCTGCAGCATACTCACTAAAACCAAGTGCCAGGAGGTTGTAAACTTGTGCCCCTTACGCATCTTGGTTTCTTCACTGGGAGCAGTGTTCCTTCAAAAAGGAGGTAACCTGCTCACCCAAGCAGAGAAACACATGAAAGTGAGCCTTGAATTTTTTAAAAGCACAAAAACCACCCAGAGGCAAATCAGAGCCTACAGTTGATCACTTCAGCAAAAACGCACCATCAAGGGAAGAGGGGAAGGGGATGGTCCCAAGCCTGTCTCCCACTTTCTGCAACAGGCAGCTATGTTGTTCCAGGACACCATTGTGACTGTGGATGAACCTGGGTTAACCACAGCTAACACTGATGGCAACAGGAGAGATGAGCTCACTGTTACAAACAATGCAAAGGACAGGAAAAAAAAGCCCAATCAGATGAAAATTACTTCTCTAAGGCCCCACAGCAGGTCCGTCGTGGGGGCTTAGTCAGAAAGTAGGAGACTAACCATCACTTGGGCTTGGCCAGAGCTCACCTGGCCACAAGACCACCTTTCTACCTAGGCTGAGTATCTCCCAGTCAGATATTTCTGCACCACATGGGAGACAGACTTGCTTCTCCCACCTCTTGTCCTTTCCTTCAAGCCCCAAAATGCTGCTGTACAGTCCCAGAACCAGGTGAAGGACCACCTTTGGCAGGACACAGGCTCCTGGGGAATCAACATCTTTCAGAGCAGCAGAGCATACACCAAAACCAACCTTCAGTGTGCTGAGATATTTCTGGATGTGACATTGCCTTCATCAAATGTATCAACGGAACCAAAGAGTTTCCTGTACTAAAAAGTCACAAGGTTTAAAAAAAAAATCCCACAAAACAACAACAAAACCCCTCAAGCTTCACTACTGAAGCAGAGAGCTTTAATCAGCAGCCCTGTGCAGAGACTATGAGCATCCCAGGAGTTTCCAGCTGCAGAAACAGGCCTGTTGAATCCCTCCATGCCTCCTGCTTGTAGCAGTTCCACGTTCTGCCTCCACATAGGGTGTGCTGAGAGGCACAGCCAGGACTGGTGGCTAAGCCCAAAGGCACTAGTGCATGTTTCAGCTTTCCCACGACCTTCAACATTCAATGGATCAAGAGCAGGTGAAAGGCCTGCCAGAGGAAGATGAAGCAAGTGCAATGCTCAAGACAGCACTGCTATCCAGTCTTCTTTCAGCAGGACTCTTTGCTAGCTTTGACTTTTAGGGGAGGCAGGGAAAGGTGACATCTATGATATACACTACTCTTTAAGCCTCATCTTACCCTTGTGATAACCACAAATTAATTTTTACAGTACAGAACTGTTTAAAAAACTGCTAAAGACAGATTCAGGTGAGTACCCAGAATCAAAGCTCCAGAAAAACAACTGCTCACAGTAATTCAGGTCAGCCTTGTGATTTCTCTAGCCAACACTCTCCCAGGCCCACCAGAGACTTCCCAACAAGGCCACAGCACCACATACAATCTTATCTTACACACAAAGGGGCAATGCATTAGGTCATCTCCAGATTACCATAATCTATTTCTTTAAACAGCATGACTTTTACAGCCCTACAGGCTGATCCTGAATATTTGAGAGGTGTTTCCCTCCTGGCTGGCTGGTGAAATTGCAAAACAGGCAAATGCCAAGATATGTGCATGCTGTCCAAATTGCTTGCATAAATAAAAAACTCTATTAGTAATATGGCTTTTCATAGATTAAAGAAAGTGTCATAGCCTAAAGACAAGTAGATGATCCCCCACATCAAAGCCAAGGCGATCTCACTAAAAATTTTTGTGCTAGGAAGTGCAGCAAAAACTTAGACTGCTGTTTTGGAAGGAAAACCACCCATGTATACGGCTAAAAAAAGAAAGTCCCTCTGTATTAGTTAAGATGAAGACACCACTCGCACCTCAAGTACAGCTACCCTTCCATCATGTGCATCTCCAAAAGGCTGTGCTCACCCCAAGAGTAAAGAGCCAGTAAACAGACCAGCAAGCAGTCCTATAAAGATTTTACTAGTAGAGTTTCTCACCTCTGGCAGGGTAAGGGTAAGGGCAGCACATGAGGCATTCAGCTAATTATAACTCAACATCTACCTACCAGGAACATCACAGGGAATGTTCTCCCAGTTTGCACAGAACCGGAGCCAGATTTTTCTCTAAAAGCATCAGGGATGTCTGCCTAATGTAACAGTTTGCTTAACTCTCAGTTTGGTTTCCAAGGGTATGACAAACTGGAGAGCCCGAGAAAAAAAAATAAAAATCTCCTTTCTGTTCTTCTCTTTCCAAGGCAGTGTCATTGCTCTCTTCCCCCCAAGGACAGTTAAAATGTGATAGGCACTATGTAAGCCAGCACTTCCAAACTCTCAGATGCCATCATCTAGGAGGAAATGCTACACTTTCCATTACTGTTGAATAGGCAAAGTTTAGAGGTACACAATTCTGCAGAACCATCCCCTCGAAATACAGTAAAGACTGTGGTCTCCAACCACACAATTGCCCCAATTTATCTATGTGCAAAAGGTACAGGCACACGCAACCAATTTTCAAGCACCATGGTCAAGAAGATGATTTATTCCAGTGAAAAGACACTTTAAGCTCCAGAAATCAGTCTGGAAACCGAAGGTGAAATCTCAGCCTTAATAGAGCCAGCAGAGGTTTTTTCTCCAGTGACTGATAGGGCCAGATTTCCTCTGCAACACAAAGGGAACACACTTTATTTTTAAATGTTAAGTAATGCATGTGAAACATCGAATGTGTTTAAAACTACACGTTTCTCTATTACAAACATGACCTAATACTTATTCAGTGGAGATCTCTGGTAGAAATAAGTGCCAGGCACATGTTTTGTTGGTCAGCTGGATTTGTTGACCATTACATCAAGTTTTACTTTCTAATACTCTTGTGCAGTATCATCCAATTAGGGTTTAAAGCAACACCGACACTGCAGAATTACATAATTAATAATGTCCTTGCACAGGTTATGACCAGGTCAGGTATTTCTGAGGCAGCTGATCACAGTATTTTACAGGAACATGGGAGAACATAAAACAGGTACTTATTCCTTGTGTAGGCATCTCAGGCCCACTGTAGTTGTTCCAACTTCACTGATATGTGACTGCAGTGTGATAAAAGATCTGCAGCTATTCTTAGACCATGGCAGAAAGTGCAAAGTGGTTTGCTGGCAGGTCTTATACTCACCACTATAATGAGAGCAAGTCACTTCATTTATTCCCCTGTTACATGTGCAATCAGAAGACTGAAAGCCAGAGCAAAAATAAGCTCCTTAGACTGGAAACAAGAACAGAGAAGCAACCAGTTGCTGTGGTGGAACCAGTTGGTTCCTCCTCACTTCCCCTGCTGCAGTCCAGCCATCAGTTTACAGCATGTTGGGGGAAGAAAAAGAACTGTTTGCCAGACTGCATTTTGCACCTCTGCTTTTTAAGTCAGTGGTTTCCCTGTAGTTAAACATAGAAGCCTTTACAAACTTAAACACAAGACTTGAGCGGGTTCATAAGGCTCCCACTGCTGGGCCTTGCAGGAAGAGGAGGAAGGGCAGGATGGAGGCAATACTACTAGATACTGGTCAGGGAGACAAAGGCAAGTCCTCTTGTGTTCAAAACTGTCAAGATGTGCTGGCACAGATGCTTCAATTATTCGTTTTTGTTTTCTATGTAGATTTAATTTAACTTGAGGAAAAAATGCTTAAGACCAAACTTAATAATTTCACTCTAGGTAAAATAATACTTTCCATCTGAATGCTAATGAATTTCCCACTTTCTTCTTTTAGGTCCCATTAGCAAACTGAAGCACAGAAGCCCCCAAGACTCCAGACCACTTCTGCTACGAGCTGAAGTGCCCAGGGAAGGCAGAGATGCCTCATCACTGGGTTCGCAGGAGGGAAAGGGACACAGCCCCACTAAGGAGAGCCAGAGCTGCTGAACCAGCCCAGGGTCACAGAGCTATGCTCTCCCTTTCCTCGAATTCAGCAACAGCTTTGATACAGCAGAAGGGACACTAAGCTCATATCACTAGTTTTGGCCCCTCTCCTTTCCAATGCTAAGAAAAAAATATAAATCGGGGAAAAAAAAGGCAGCCACAAAAAGTGAGGCCTTTAGATTTCACCAAGCATGCAACATCATGGTCTAGTATGGAGTGTGTAGGTGTTGGGGGAAGTAACTTCTTCCTATTTTGTATATAAACAGACTGAGCAGCAGCTTCTCGGCCCTGACAGCTCAGGCTGCTATAGCCCTTGCAGCAGCACTGTGAAATACAGGATTCTTACGGGCATATTTTTTTGTAAAACTAGGGGGTTATGCCTGTCTCACGTGCTGTTGTGCCTTGTGAATAAAGAAGTAAGCAAATCTTTCTTCTAAAGAGCTTAAATTGAAATTATGCATATGTTATATTTATGACCAAAACTATGCTTCTTGTTAAAGGAAACAGCAAAGAGAGGCACGGATAGAAAGGGAGGGACACAGGTCTTAAAATCCCCCCATACCACAGCATGCATCAACCCTCTCTTGTCACAATGCTAGTTTATATATCAGTCTGCTACATTAAAAATAAATCAGGCCACCTGAATAAGCCTAATAAGGCTTAAACATTACAACCATACATAAATTTATCTATAGATCTGTGCCTTGGAGAAAGCACAGAGTTTCTCTGCTGCTTAAGAAGACTGGGGCACCTAAAACCTAAATGCACACAGGGCCACGTCGCTATCCCCACGTGCTGCAAGCCCAAGCTGTAACTCAACCCTCAGATTCACCCCACAACGTGACACAAAACCAGCAGTGGGGCTGCGGGCTGACAGGCAGCACCAAACATGGAGAAGGTGGCACCGGATCAGGGCGACATCAACTTGGACAGCCAGGCTAGCAACCAGTGTTTGCAAACACAACCTGGGGGATCAGATGGGCCGGCAATAAATTAGAACTGGATAGCAGAGAGCTAGAGAAACCACTCAAAATAACAAACGTAGGCAAAGAGGGCTCCCCAGCCACTCTGGGTTTCATTTTAATGCCTGAAGCCAGGGATGTGCATGTGCCAGCTCCTGGGCTGCTGAAGCACAATGGAAAAAACGCTATCTGTCAAGTGAAACTAAATAACAAGCATTTCCAGCACCACTCCTCCTGCCTGGAAACTTAACCACAGCCTTCCTAAATGCTGCTTTATCCCATGATCAACTTCATTTGACCCCAGTTTAAGCTCCACTTCAAAGAACGGAGTTACGGTGATAGGGGGAGCTTCTCACTACAGAATGCCCCAGGTGAGTTTTCCTCCAAACCAGATGATCACTACATCCAAAGAGCAGAGGATTTGGGTTTCCTCTGTCTTCCAGCACGCCTCCAGATCTTTTGGCAGACCAGTTTGGGGAGCAGATTTCTGCTAAGCAGGTCTCTGATGTTGATGCTAACGTTTCTCAAAGGTAGAAAACCAAAAATGGCCCGAGGACTCCCGCAAGCAGTTGGTTAAACCCAGTGCAGTACCCAGAGTTGGAATGTGGAAGAAGGAACTGGCCACAACCTGCCCGTGGGGCCCAACAGCTCAGCACTGCCCAAATACAGCTCTGCTGCTTCATCTCCACTAGGATCTTACTTTATGTACTGAGAAAGTACCAGTTTGAGGTCCACAGAAGCTTCATTGTCTTCCTCTGTTTCTCTGAAAACACCTTCAGCCTATCATTTTTCTAAGGATAGGAAGGCTTGCAGACTACAACCACGTGTTTAGTTGCAAAGGCTCTAGAACAGAATGATTTACCACCAGAAATGCAGGACTTCAGCAGTAACCTCACTCTGCCAAGCATCTCATCTCCCTCTTCTACAGATGAAGGGCACCATCATAATCCAAAAGACTCAACAAAAGCATACAGGAAATCTGTAGCAAGTATCAAAGCAAGCCCAGCAGGACGATGCACTTGCAGAGAGCAAGGAGAAACTTCAGCAATTTTAAGCTTCCACAAAATACACCCACAGAGGAGTACCTCACAGGACCCTAAGCTCCTACAAAGTTACAAAACTCAACTGAGGAAAGGGGATAAGCTATCAGTCAAATCCAGTCTCCTGCCACATTGCACAGGTTGGAAGTAGCAAGCTACACAGAAAAATTAAGCAAATTAAATACATACAGTATGATCTAAGCAGCAAATCCTTCCAGTTTCCCAGTGCCACAGCCAGTCTCTGCCAATCATGCCTCCAAATGGCATAAACACCCAGGGGAAAGGAAATTCAATCTAGAGGGCAGCATTGTTATAAATAGGATCTACAGAATAAAGTGAAGAAAGGGAAGTGTCCTTGGATGGTGCCTTAATTGGTGGGGCTCATTTCCACCAAAGCATTAAGGGATAACCCAAATATCACATTTAAAACAGGAACCTTTACAAGAAAGCCATATACATATATAAACACATATACATTACTTTTTAAATGAAGTATAGCCCTCTGTCCACTATTCTGACCTCATACCACCCAAACAAGGCTTGACTGCACAAGTTTTTCTGACTGGTCCATGACAAAATGCATCAGACCAAGTGACTTCCCCTGTCTTTCCTCCTCTCTCCTTCTACTCTCTCACTGCCCATCTCCAGCACCTATAAGTTCATTTTTATACCAACTAAAATAAGGCTGCTACGTAAAGGTCAGTCTGACAAGCTGAAAGAGAACTATCCCCTCGTGGACCTCTGCTCCTTGGGCTATAAATACTCAGAACAAGCACTGGGGGAAATTCTTTGTCTGCTCAGACACCAGGAAGCACATTTCTTCCTCCTTCCAGTTCCCACTCCTCTTGCTAGTCAAGGACAACACTCAGAGAAAAGCAAGCATCTCCCTCCCTGCTACTGGGTCCATGTTTTGTCCATGAACAGCATCTGCTTTGCCACTGGTGACTCAAGGCATGGAGGCCTTTGTAGAGATACAGACGCTTTAAAGGTTCAACCATCAGTGAGGGCGACAGCAGAGTGTACGCATCGCAAAGCAAAGAGAGACTACGTGTGGGCAACAAGGAGAATTACCTTTTAGGACTAGGGGCTCCTTGCCTTCTCGCTTGAGCGACTCCAGCACTATGTGGAGAGGCTGGGAAGGCATTACTCTGCTTGGCTCATTGGTATTCTCATCATAAACTACGATTTCTTTGGAAAATATTCTCTTGAAGGAGTCCTTGCCTTCCCGGCAGGAGATCAGGTCCAAGACGGTGATCTTGCCCTGCTGGAGCCTTCTCCGGCTGATCTTGTCAGAACAGTTAATGTGGACAGCCCCTTGAATGTGGCTTTTATTATACTCCATGAAGGGCCTGCAGTCAATGATGACGGGCCCTTGGTTCTGTTGGTGGCTCTTGCTGCATTTGGTCATCTTCTTTGCCAGATCATTGGGGTAAATGATTTTGATGCTAGCGAGTTGCTTGGTGGTGCCCGAGACAGGGCTCCCCACTCCGCCCAGCGGGCTCAAGCTGCCGGCGTTCTCATTGCTGTTGACCATTTGGTTGGCAGGGCAGGCGGTGGAGGCTCCGGCGTGGGTGCTGCTGGTGCTCGCTTGAGTTTGGGCCTGAGTGTCCTTGTCGTATGTTGCCACAGTGCAGCAACTGGCACTGCTGCATCCACAACTCAGGGAGCGTGCAGAGCCGTTAGATGAGGGCATATACGTGAGATTAGCAGTCTTTAGGGACACGACAGCTGCGCCGAGTAGACTGGAGTGGCTCTCACCGGCAGAAGAGGCAGATTCAAGATAGCTAGAGTCTAAACAGAGGTTGAGATCCTGAGGTCTCACTGGCCTTGAAAGTGCCACTACTACCCTGTCGTCTAGAGGAGATGGAGGCATGAGGAGGCTGAACACTACCAAGTTAAGAAGAACTCAAGATCACCCTGCAAAAGAAAAAGCGGAGGGGAAAGAAGAAAAAGGCGATGAAAACAGATCATGAAATCACATAAACCTACCGATACAACAACTTCGCCAACACCCGTTATCCCCAGCCTAACAACCCCTTCTGACAGTTACCAGCTCACAGTAGCAGCTAAAAAGCCTTCCAATCCTGCAGCAAATACTTCAGCTATCTGCACGTGCACACATGGCACGCAGAATACACGCGACCAGCCTGGCCTGTGTAGTTACACCCAGGAGGAGGCATTTGGCTGCATGCAAATGATGCTGAGCTATTCTGAAACTCCAAGCTACAAGGCATGCCACTGATAATGAGGCACATTTCTCTCATCCCGTTGCTCATTGCAAGGGAAGAAACTACTGGGCTGACTCTACTACTGGGAGAAACGAGTAAGAGCTGAATGTGTCAGTGGTGATATGGAACTTTTTCAGCAAGCTGGAATAAAATTAGCTTGTCAACAAATTTTATGAGACGGTTACAGAACACAAGGCTAAACCAAAAAAACACCCAAAAGGAGAAAATTAGGTCCCAGAAATCCTTACAAAAAGTAAGTGCACACCTTGCACTTCCATCCCCCTGTGAGAGAGAGAGGTGAATCCATCCTCAGGCAAACCCACAGCTCCAGGCTCAGGAAAGATGCTGTTCTCCAGCAGTTCACGAGGCAAGTTCCTTGCTCCCGGTCACATTTCCCAGCTTCTAAAAAGAGGTCCCCTTCTGCCCCAGCCAAGGTCACTGCCTGCCCAACCTTTTGCCTTCCTATTTGTTAAGACGCAGCGCGCAGGTTTAGAATCTCCCCTATTTCCACTGGGGAGGGAAGGAACAAGACGACGACACGAGCAAAACAATCTTAAGACAGCCCTGACAGTGCCTCCTTCCTCTTCGGCAGCAACTTTTGCGGCAACTGCAGCTCCCGCTGAAAAAAACGCATCCCAGAACCAACTTCACCAACTCCATCGCAGCCCGGCACCGGGGCGAGCGCTCGCAGCCCCCAGTTTGCCGCCTCAGCCGGCTCCGCACCGTGCTTGTAGGCAAGGGGCGCGGAGATGGGCTCTGCCCCCACCCCCAGCAGGCACCGAACCACGGGGCGAACCCGCGGGCACCTCCGGAGCGCGGAAAGGTGCCGCGACCGACCCGCCCGCCCGTCCGCGGCGGCTCACCCGGGACACTTCCCAGCCCGTTCTTTCCCCAAACCTCCCCTCGCCCTTTTTTCAGGATAAGGGGACAAAGGAACCCCGAGCGCCTTCGCCTATGACGAAATTAAGAAATTTAAAGAAACGAGGGAGACAAGCCGGCTCCCGCTGCGAGGGGAAACAACTGAAGAGCGCACGAGAAGCGGGAACCTGAAGTTTCTGCCCCCGAGCGCAGGCAGCCGGGACCGCCGCCAAGCGCGCGGCGGGGCGGGCCGGGCCGGGCCGGGCCGGTGCTCCCGCTCGGGGGGAGCCCGGGGCGCTCCGTGAGGGGCCGGGGCGGCGCGGAGGCAGCGCCGCAGCCCCGGGGGG
>VXBA01001415.1:0-209646 GCA_013399895.1 Serilophus lunatus | reverse complement strand
GGCGGAGGCGGCGGCGGCGGCGGCAGCGCCCCCCGCAGGAACCCCGCGGACACCCCCGGAACGCCCCGCACCGGCCCCGCCACCGGGAAATCCACGCAGCGCTCGCCAGGCAGAAGGGAAGGGGCCAGCGGGACCATCGACTGGGGGAGGACAGGCGAGCATCACCCTCGCTCCCGGGGCAGCGGACCGCGCCGGCGTGTCCCTGCCGGCCCCGCAGCGAGCGGCTCGGCAATGCAGGAGTGGCGCCAAACCAGGGAGGATGTTTTTGAGATGCTTTTCCAAGGCATCTTTCCCTAACGAAAAACAAGCTCGCAGGAAATACTTGGCGCAGAAAAGCGGTGACTTCCCCGCACGGCAGCGGTAAATCGCGGGGAGGGCAGGAGATGTGCCCCGCACGCTGCTCGGGGACCAGCGGGGCCTGGAGGTCCCCGCCTGCCTGACCCCCGGGTTAAACATGGATCCAGTTGCTCCATGTTATGGAAATTCAGATCAAATGCAGCTTCTGGCACATTGTCCAGCAAAAATCGTGAGTGTTCAGATTAGACTGGACTCTGCCAGTGTAAAAAGGAAAGCAACACAGGTTTGAGGAGAAGATTTTAGGGATCTGTTACAAAGAAAAGTATAAATCCCTTTCATCCTTTCTGTCGGATGTGGACGTGGGTGAAATAATGAGCTGTCGCCCTTGCTACATAAGCACTACAAGGCGAAAGGTGAGAATTGATTTTCAACCCGTATGGACCATGAAACACTAGGAGGGTACCTGGCAGCAGCACAAGACTTTTGCCTCCCTTGTTTCCCTGCTGTGCCGTCTATTTTCACACTTCCTGATTCAGCAACCGCACCTCATGTCCATTCATGTGTCAATCCATCACCTACCAATCCACCAAACCAAAAACAGGGAAGTGCTGTCTCCAGAACAAATGCGTGTCCTGCCTGACCATGGAAGCGCTGAAGAATTTCACCTACAGCCAGGAGTGCAAAACCTTTGAGCTAGAGGAGGAAGGGTGAATTTAGATCTTATAAAAAGTTGTCAGCATGATCTGAATCAGCCCCCAAAGGTGTTTCTTCTGGGATGTATGCAGATAACTAATTTTTCAACTGGGATTTTCAAGATGTAACTACTAATTCAGATGGATCTATTGAAAAAGTCTATTAGTGTTATAGTCTACTATCACTCAGCAACTTGAAGTAAAAAAAAAAATCTCATGAAAACAGGCAGCAAGATTTCAGAAGTACTGAATACTTGATTCTTGTGATAATGGTTCTAAGGTAAATAGCAAGTCAAATCCTTTTCCTCACAGCCATTCCTTAAACAATCAGCTGCTTTCCCCTAAATGTTCCTCTGCGGGACAGTGACTCATCCAGCACAAACTCAGGCTTTTGGTTTCCAGTGCTTTGTTGCCACACCAGCACACCAGTTCTCCTGCACTCTGGGAAGGAAAGGGGAGCCCGGAAAAGGCTCTTGCATGCAACAGCTTCACGTGCAGCAATCTGCTCCCATTGAGAGCAAACGTGGGCAAAGACTTTGAGCAATAAAGTCACAGAATGGCTTAATCGGCACATAGCAAAGCCCACAATCTGGAGGTGTTAACCTTCTGAAAGCCTATAAAATGTAAGTCACCATTCTACCCAGCACAAAGGCAAACCAGGGTTCTAACAGTGGTGTGCAATTGCTGCATTAACAGTTGCCCTCCCCAGCAAGAGAGCAAACAGATCGATGGAGAAATGCACTGGGCTCCGACTCCACAAGCATTGCCCAGTCCCCCAGAGGTGCCACTGTGAGACACCACGGTAGCATTTCCAAGCTCTCTATCCCTCTTTGTCCACAGCTCACTGAGGTTGGCACTAGGTCATTGTAGAGGAGGGTTAGCTCATGCCTCCCTCAAAATGTCCCTTTCAGGCCATGCTTGGGCCCAGGGTAGGAGCAATCCATGAGTTTGTGTTCAATTCCCCACCTGAAATGGGCCTTCCAATCAGGGAAGCTGGAAACCATGTTTCTCTGATTGTGCATCTCCCAAACCTAGACATCTCCTAAGGCAAATATTTGCTAGAAAACACTTGGAATCATTGATTTAGCAATCTTTTACTTTCTGACCACACGTCTCGGTACTAATGATGGGCACCGAGGAAATGCCTTGTGACTTGTTTATGGAGGAGCTCATCTCACAGAAGAGCTGTGCAGGGCTTACTCACAGCAAGCAATGCTCTTTTCCAAAGGATACTCAACCTTTGCCAAGTTTTCTTACAATACAAAGAGAGTCCAAATGTAATTTTGTCTCAGTTTTTACTTAATTTTTTATTTTTCTAAGAATGTTGAATGTAAGTTGCTATTCCTCCCTAGTTTCAGAGGATTTCCTACAGAACTTTTACTGACTTCAAGCTAAATACATTTTATTAGCCTATGACATAAGATTGGCCTTTTTCCTGCCTCAGAAACCACAGCCCGCTGTTCTTTTTTCTCCTGAGCATATTCAATGAAGGCTTTCTAAACGCTTTTCTGTAATTCAACACCCAAGACAGACAAGACTTATCTATTCCCTAAAAACTAAACTCCTATTTTCTGAAAAGCACACAAGAATTCTTACTATGAAAGCTGGCAGATCTTAGTTAAATTCCACTTTCAGCGGTAACAACACATGGGGTTTTGACGTTTATTTTCCTCAAATGCTTTTGCCATCATGGTGCATTTGCTCAGATATTTGAATGAAACCACAAGCTGACAAAGAGAAATCATCTCAGAATTGAAGCAAATCCTTACAAACTGTTAACAGTACACTAATTGCATAAAATCCAATCAAACCTGTTCAACCTCACAGAAAGGGTAAAGATTGCTGAAAACACATGCTGAATATTTAACAGATGTGAAAAAGAAACCATCAAAATTCTCACCAATAACACAGACATCTCTTAAGTGCTCTCAAAATAAATAGTTCCTTGTTATTGAAAGATTTCTTCCACATCAACCATTCTTTCACCGTACAACCAGGGACCTTTTCTCTTGTTGAGGATTAAAAGAAATATGTAATGACTTTTGCCAACAGAGCCATGTAGAAAACTTGCCCTATACCTAAGCAGAGAAGAATGTCTGCTGTCCTATCCCCAACAGAACATTCAAATCTCTGAAGCCATGTGTGAAGAATGGATTTGACCTGTTATAAAGATGGGGCATCTCTCTACCGTGAGTACCATGTACTCTGTGGTCCATATGACCCCAGAACCAGGCGCCTCAGTGTTCCCTGCTCTCATCACCGCCCTCTCTGTGGTACTATTATGTCAATTTTGGGAGCATCATAACAACCAAAGTCAAGTGTTCACAATAACAGGCTGTGTAAAGACAACAAAGGACATATGCCAAGCCCTCCTCATACTTGCATTCAAACAGAGCAAAGAAAGTTCCTGTTTTTACCAGCAGAAATGGGAAGCAGGAGGTTGAGTGACTTGTCTAAAGATACACAACAGCTTACACTGTGGAGCATAAAATCGAGAAACCTGGGGAAAATAAGTGTGCTAATCTGCACAGTATTCAAACTGCAAACCAGTATCTTGCACTTCAGCGGGTATGATATGAATTGGCTAAACAGATATTTCCTGGGGGCCAGACTGATCTTCTCTATGTTCACTACTGAAGTTTGTCCATTTGTTTTTTTAAGCATTCTTTGATTCTTGATAGGTTTTATTGTGCTGCATTGGCCCTTCATATATCCTCATTAGGAACGTTACTTTACTTTACACAGGATAAGCTGAGAAACCACTGGATTTAGTTCCTGTTAGCCTTTTGTAAGAAAAGGATACCCCTTTTTCTTTTTTTTTCTGAAGTCTGTTTTCAAGGCACCTTCCTCAGTAAAATACAAACTTCCTTTCTAACTGATCCTCATGTATGAGAAGAAACATAGCCTGTTTTAGACAAACAGTTCATCTTTTAAGTAAAGGGGTGGGTTGAAAGCCATGCACAAAATTAATTTATAAGGAAAATGAGATTCAGTAGTAAACATAAAGATGTATCCTTGTACTCTTGCTTGGGTTTTATGGCTTATCC
This sequence comes from Serilophus lunatus, assembly GCA_013399895.1. Taxonomy (NCBI): domain Eukaryota; kingdom Metazoa; phylum Chordata; class Aves; order Passeriformes; family Eurylaimidae; genus Serilophus; species Serilophus lunatus. The sequence continues at coordinate 205,610 of VXBA01001415.1, read as the reverse complement.
CCATTGAGGAAGCTGCTATAAAATGACCTAAGTGAGAAATTAAAGCATAACAGCTATTTGGCACTGTAACTCTATGTGGATGCTTTAGCTGCACAGTAACCAGCCTTTGTGGGCTTGGTAAGACGCAGGTGTTGCCAGGTGTCCCTTCCCTGGGGCACACCACAGGACAATTAGGGCAAGGAGGTCATGGCAGTGAGCGGCATCCTTTAGAAATGACACAGGAGGTCAGACAGGTGGAGTTGACCGATATCTGCTGCCCTCCATGCCTGCTCCAGTTTAGCTCTCAGATGCTGCCATGGGGCTGTGGTCAGATGCTCACCCCACGGTCTTTGCAGACACTCTTGCCTTCTTGGTGCTTGGTGGCAGATCACAGCTCAAGACCACCCTGCAAGGACCTTGAGCTGCTGCAGATGGGATGAGTTAGGTTGACAAAGTAGGGGACAAGCTAACCTGGGGGAATTTGCCTCCAGCAGCCCCATCAGCAATCCTGTGGCCCTCCTGTCAGCAGAGCGTGGGGACAGCTGCACATTGGAAGGAGTGGGAAGTGATTCAACAGCTTTAAGACATGGTACTTTAATGCAAAGATGATCTATGCTCACAGTCTTGTTTATACAATTTCATTAAACAAATGCAGCTACAGATTGACATTTGAATTCCTTTGTATGACATTTATCCAGGGCTTCAAAACAAACATATTTCCACTTACCTGGCAGTATATGCCACCTTTAAAGCAACGAAAGAATGATTAAATAGGAGTTTGTTTTAGTAAAATCAGCTAGTTTTTCAAACCTGCCTAAGTCTAAGCTGCTCATTTTTATTCAAGATTCTCTAATTATCTCTGTCTGCAGCCTTGCCAGGAACCTCTGCAGGACAGACACAGATTATTATTTTGTTAACAGTCCTCTTATCATTATGATTTCCCCACTTAAGCTATGGCTGTCTGAGTGAGCAAGCAGTGACTGGCCTCCTCAGGGTACATGTAACATAGAGAACAGAAGAGACTCTGGTAACAAGATGTCTTCAGGTGTATTTCTGCAGCCCCCACACCACCAGCATGAAGCAATGCCAAGAGCATATAAGCAAGACAGGACAAGGACACATCTGTGCTGCCCAGGAAAGCCACGGGGACCAGGGATGGAGGGAGCAAAAGAGTGTGAAAAGAAGAAGGGAATTGCTTTCTGAAGATCTTTATTTATAAGTTGCCTTCAGGCCAGACACAGTCTTACTTCCTTTTCTTAGAGACTGGGTGAGATCCCTTGCTCTGTGTCTCCTTTGGAGAGCCAAAGGCAAAGACACTGGTGATGAGAAGCAGAGCAAAAGGACTTCAGAAAGTCCAGCTGGAGTCACTCTGACATCTCTGTTCAGCAGTTTGAGGTCATAAAGGCTAGTCTCTCCTGGCTTCAAAGAGAGATCAGAGAAGGTGAATTATTCAAACTGGCCCTGTGTGTAAATAAGTGCGTGAATAGTTGCTGCCCTGACAATAACTATGAGCTGAGAATGCTGCAGTACTATTGACAGACAGCTGGGCCAAATACCGCTCTCTGTCGCACCCAAACCACCCGATCAATTCAGTGAGAGCAAATATTGCCTTTCCGTGCACTGGCACAAAGTCTCCTTCCCAGAGGCAAATATCCGATTGTCCTGTCCTGGTAGCCTGGGAACTGCAGCCGGGTATGGTCAGAGTAGAGGAGGGCATGCTGCAGCTGACACCGTGGGACGAGGAGCTTCTCAGGGTCCTTTCAGGCCCCTAGCTGAGAGATGCTGTAGGTGTGCTCCTGGGCAGATCTGAGTCCTACTGCTCCTCTGCAAAGCCAGATAGGGCCAAAGCTTTTGCTCCTTATGCAAGGGAGGATGGCTCCCTGCCTGCTGAAAGTGACAGGTCTTACCTTTTGTGTGCTCTCTCTCCCGGTTTTCCTTTCATGGACCAATGTGGCTCCTCCCTCCTGAGCCGCAACAGTGAAAATACTCTGTCGTGCATATTTCTGCCTCCACCCCCATAAACAAAAGGGGAAGCAGGACAGGAATATGACCTTTATGGCTTATCTGCACTTGGAAATGTACCAGAACAGATCATCAGAGACACCGGTTGCAACTACCACTGTAGCTGTTTCAATGACTGCTGTGGCTGCTTCAGCAGCAGCCCTGTACAGTCCTCCTTCAGGAAGGGCAGTCTTGCATGAGCATGTTCTCATCTTCCACACCAAGCTTCCACATCAGGTCCTCCAACTGGACCACAGTTTTGTTCCTGCATGGCAGGAAACACTAGTCAGGCTCTGAACATCAGGGGTGTGAAAAAGTGCAATGCAGATGAAGCCCTGCTACACATCAGATTTGTGTCAATAGCAGAGATGAGCTCTTACCAGTCTCACTCACTGCCATGAGTGGCCTGACTTTGAGGGGTCAAAATGTAGCCCAGATAACTGGCATTAGCTGTCCTAATTTATAGGCAGCTTTTTAACGCAGTATTTTGTGCCTGTGTCACCTCCAGCTGCTGCTCCTGCCTCACTGCCTGCTCTGCACTGGCCTGCACACGTGTACAGACATGTGGCATCGGGGCTCATCCAACAGAGACAGGAACAAACAGAAGAGGCATGGATCCCTCTTCCTCTACCTCTCCTTGCACCAGGTCTGTTCTTGAATTTGAACCTCCTCTTGTGCCAAAACAGTGAAGGAGCATAGAGCAGAACTCCATGGGAAAAGCACTACCCATGCAGGGAAACCACCAGCTCCATCTCTTTGCCTCCATCAGCCTTTCTCAAAGCATGACTGACATGGCTCGTCTACCTGATTAACCAGGTGGAAGGATGACAGGCTCCTAGCCCTCTTTCCAGCCCAGGGGAGATGAGGGGATGGAGGACATGCACAGGCAGGTTGCAAGGGAAAGTGCATCAGTCAGCTGTCAGCCGCACTGTGCTTTGGCATTTGCAGGTGTTTCAGAGGAAGGTAATTGAGCCATCATAAAACCACTCCAAATGTTTGTCCTAGGAGAACATCCTAACTAATTTGTTTATGGTGGACGCTTTGTACTGTAAGTTGCTGCTCATTTAGATTAGCATTCAGTGCCAGTTTCCACCGCACCCCATTTCCATCTGTATTAGACAGAACTGTCAGCCTCTCACCTCCAATGAAACGAGCATCAATATTCCTTGGTAGCAGGCGGGGGAGGCTCTATGCAAAGCTAGAGTTTTAACAGTTTAATGGATGTGCAGACTTGTGAACCTGGAAACCTTTGCTCAGCCAGACTAAATGGTTTAACGAAATCACTTCCTTCAGTGCAGCTTCTGCCAGAAGGTAGGAGAATAGACCTTCTTCTGGCCTGTGTAATCTTCTGCATGGCCACACTGATGGCTGGATGGGAACAACTCCTGAACCGTACAGACTGTCTCCGTGGATTAGAGGTGCATTTCTTAAAGCACCTTTTCAAGCAACATTTCTGCTCCTGCCTGGGCCTCAAGCAACTTCCCCTCCATGGCATAAATGGCCTCTTCACCAGCTTGATTACAGCAATCCTAAAATTGGAACTGAGAAGCTAACAGGAAGAAAGAGCTGGGATCTTATTGAGATCAACTCTATTTCTGTCATGTTGACTGAAATAGGCAGTTGACCTTGTTCTACTTACGACAACCACAGCGCAAGCCACAGCTTGCTTTATCACCAGCATGGGGCAAGCAGGTACAGCAGAAGCTCCTCAGCCCTCTGCCTGTCTCACATCTCATGCCTCCCACTACAGTCAAGGGACCAGTGGTCACCCCCATGCAGCCAAAGTCAGGCAACAGGGAAAGTGGAATTCATGTTAATGGACTCCAGATTTTCAACTCCTTAGTGAATGAGCAAAGCGCTCTGGGTCACAAGACCAGCTTTTCTCCTTCCTCCTCCGCTTCCCCGAGGCAGTGAGCAATAATTACACTCACCATCCTCTTTGTGCTGATATGACAAACCAGTTTAACTGCAGAGGGTGCTTCCCTTGCCAGTCTATAATGCCAAAGGCTAGTGAGCCCCACTTGAGTTTAGACAGTTTTCACTAAATTTTTCTTTTGAAAGGGATGACAGTTTAATCAAAAGCATCTCCACCTCCAAAGAGCCTCCTTCCCACCAGAAAGCCACTCCTTACTTCCTTCTGCTCTCACAGCTGCCAGCTGAGTCCCATAACATGCTTAGGATCCCCCCCGCTATATTTCGGCCCATCAACTGTGATGCTGGGAGCTGCCAAGAGTTGCCAGAGTGGATACAGGAGGCCAAGCTGCTGCTAATCCCTGCAGATGAGGTGATGCAATACTGGACACCAGCTCATATGTTGCTGGTGCCAAGTTCTTTCCTTGATGGGTCACCACCACTTTTATCTTAGTGTGATGTTCTGGCCTTGCTGAGCCTCTAAAAAGGACACTATTCCAAGGGGAACAACACATTCTCTTCCCATGGTTCAGATGTCCCCTCTTCCTTTGCAAGGTGAATATATACCGAAGCCACCAGGAGATGAGGGAAGGACATTGAGGGTTAAAGAGGGTAGGAGAAAACTACCGGCCAATTTGCCTCTTATCAGACAAGCTTGTCTCTGTGGTTCGTGCTTGTGACCAAACTTCAAGCAGGCAGACTAAAATCAGAGACAAGGCAGTGGGGCAGTATAATCAGCTGATCAGTATAATCAATGCTTGCAATTGATAAACATTTTATTGCAAATCATGCTCAGTTGACTCATAGGATTGAGGGACCTGCTAAGGGACTTCTACCACTCTTGGTAGAAAGAAAACAACATGGTGTAATTGAGAGAGAAGAGGAAGCTAGCTCCCTTTTGCCCGCTTGTGAGAGTACAGCAAGCAGTATTTGGCCATCAATATAGACCTTGGTCAAAGTGCTTAGTCTCATTTAGCAAGTAGAATATGCATGTTCAGGTTAGGCTGGCTGGTCCTAAGAGGAAATCGCAGTGGTCTTTTCTTATACAGCAAGGTACTGAAAATAACCCCAAATTTATTTAGGGTTAATATTAATGTACGAATCATTTCTTATGACTTCTGTTTTCCCATACAGATGATCTTGCAGCTAATGGATTGTGAAACCATCTCACAGAAGAGAATTCAGCAGTGGAGATTACACACTGCAGGCTTGCTTTCCCAGACCACTAAGGATTATCACCACACCTACCATCTACTTAGATATCTTCTTGAGAGATTAATGATTTGGTTGAACCAGTAATCATTTTTCCCTCTGCTACTCACTGAAAGCAATTTGGCATGCAGCCACCATCTCTCCAGTCCTTTTTCTTACTCCAGGTCAATTCTTGTAGTTCTGAAATCTAACAATCTTGTTCAGTCCTTATAAGTATCCCATTCTCACTAGGCAGCCTTCTGGCTGCTCCTGAGTTTGCTATAAAATCCCTATGAGCAAGCATTGACCCTGGCTCCACATCCCACAAGCACCTTGCAGCAGGTGCAACTTATTGGAAAGACATCTCCTTCCAATAAGATGTAAGATGTCCATGCCATGAACTTTGGGTTCATGCTTTGGGTTACACATCTCTGCTCTGTCTATGGGAGTATCTCAAAGAGCACTGCTGCAGCTTCATTGCAGGATCTGCTGGTGGGATTGGTCAGCTCAGCCCTTGTTTCTATGTTCAGCAGCAAACTACAGATATTCAGAGCTAGATGGGCAAGCTTTAATTACAGCCCCCTTCCCTGTCAGGCAGTCACTGCCATAAGGATCATTAGCCGGCAATACCATATTGCTCCATCACTTCACCATGGTGGCCTTTTGCAGGTTATCTCTAATTCACGTCTCACCTTTTGAGCTCAGGATGGAAAGAGTCACTACAGACAAAAACAGTAGTGGTGCCAGTCCTCCAGAGCTGAGGCAGTGATGCCCATGCCAGCCACATGACATCAACTACACCAATCCCCAGGTTGGCCTTTTTCTTCATCACTGAAGGACAGTTTGGCATGAACTCACTGCAATAGATCTTGTACATCCTCAGAGCATTGGCAGTATATTGGCCAGTCCACTGTGCCATCTGCATGAGACAAGAAAAAGAGGACCTAGCATTTTGCAATCCAGTCAGAGAGTGTCGTACTCCACAAATGGCCCTATAGGCTCCAGAGTGGCTATCGTAGATATAAGATACTGTCCAAAAAGGTATTGGTAGCTTAGAGATCCCAAGGGACATAAAACCAGACTCTTTAGGACATAAAAGGGTGAGAAGCAGACCAGAAAGAAGAATCCAGGGTGGATGTCCCTCAGCCCCAGTAAGAGCGTGACAGGACACTCATCTGAATTTCAGTTCTACATGAATCCTGCATCAGCAAGAACACACTAAGATGAGCTGATGGCATAAACGCCACCTGGGTGTTTTTCACCATTGCTATCAAATTCTGCTCTTTTTCCTAAAGTCCTGATCAATTTTGCTTTAATAAATACACTCAAAGAACATTGCTTTCTCTCCTTCCTCTCCAAAACAAGTCCATTAATTACAGAGTTATAATAATAAAAGACACGGAAAACTTGCAGGACTTTGTATTTATTTATGTTATTATGAGGTGGTGACTCAGCCTAAAAATGCTGTGGAAGCCAGTGTAAGTAGCTGTAACCTAGCAGAAGAGAAAAGCTCTGATAGCAAAAGCAAGTAAAACAATCACCTGTACACCAAGACAGAGCACTGTGTAAATATTTCTGAGCTATGCTAATCATTTGTGCTGCATCAGGCAAATCAAGCAGATTTCCTCAAAAGTGAAAAGGATTTTTCCTAGCTGAAGGAGTACATTTACTATTTGTCTGATTAAAGTAGTTTTCAAATATGACTAATCCCATCTGGCCAGCAAGAAAGTAAATAACAGCTTTTTTTCATCTGTCGGATGTGGCAAATACTATGGTAAACACTGTTGTTCCGGGTATCACATGGGTCTGCTCCAAATCCTGTCAAAGGACTTTCATTCAGGATTTTAGTCCTCTTCCTTTCTAGGCAGCCATGCCATCCAGATGAGGCACCCAAACCACCCAGATGAGGCACCCAACTGTCACTACCTAAATTAGAGACTGCCCACGGATCACTCCAGTGCCCTGAGTCATTGTCCACTGCTTATCCCTGGAGAAATAAGATGAGATGCCAAAGTCAACAGTGCGAGTAATTACTCAAGGTTTTAATCGAAGGAGTTTAAAAATAAAAAGTGATGATATAATGAAGTGAAAGATTCTCTCATGATGAGTGTTAATTAAGTCATGGTCACACAGGCCCTGTGGGAGCTGTGAGTAGATTATGGTCTTCAGGTGCAAAAACAGAGCGACTGAGGTTTGCTGTGCCTATGGCCATTATGAGATTAATGGTCAATGAGGGGAAGTTACTATACTCATCCTGCAAGAGAATTCTCTCTCACATCTCCCTGATCCATTTTGGATCTTCCCCTTCACAAAGAGGGGATTACCCCTTTCATCTGGTGTGAAATATCATAGAGTCATATAATGGCTTGGACCAGAAGAGACCTTAAAGACCATCTAGGTACAACACCCCTGCCATGGGCAAGGAAAATTCCCACTAGACCAGGTTGTTCAAAGCCTCATCCAGTCAGAACACTGCCATGGATGGGCCATCCTCAACTTCTGTGGGCACCTTGTTCCAGTACCTCATCACCCTCACAGTAAAGAATTTCTTCCTAACATCTAATGTAAACCTACTGTCTTTCAGTTTGAAGCCATTCTCACTCGTCCTATTGCTACAGTTCTTGATGAGGAGTCTCTATCTGCCTTGCTTGTAGGCCCCCTTCAGATCTAGAAGGCTGCTATATGGTCTTCAAGAAACCTTCTCTTCTCCAGGCTGAACAGCTCCAGCTTTCTCAGCTTGAATATCCCAGAACTCCTCAAAGTCCCATTCCGACTCTGCCTCACTGCTTGGCCAGGGAAAATCCACCTCATATGCAGTGATCAGTCACAAATGGTGTTTCAGAAACACCACAGAAAACCACTCAGGGAAAACCATTTTCCAAGAGATATTTCCAGAGGCATTGCAGTAGACACAGGCATTGACAACTGTGACTACCAGATCTCCACATGTCTGTGCAGGCACAGCACATGTCCAGGAAGATTTATCTNGAGACCACACCGTATCAAGAAGATTTTTTTTTTTTTTTTTTTTTTTTTTTTTTTTTTTTTTACTTCCTACAGTGCAGAATAACCTCTTCAAAAATAAGCGCTCCCAAGGGACTTTTCCCCTTATATACTGAAGATGTATTTCCCTGCCCACACAGGCAGACTTACATCACAATTCAGCAACTATTAGCATTAGCAGCATTGCTCCGGGGCTGCTGGAGGACAGAAAGGGATGGGAACTGGAGTTTCACTATCCTTTTAAAGGCACAGATTATCACATAAACAGGTTCCAAAAAATACAAATATAAAAGACTGAAACAGAGGTTGCATTATCTTTAAATAAAAATATTCTTTCTGGAATCATGATGAAATAGGGGCCAGCAAATGTCACAACTCAGCCCAGCTGAGTATCCAGAAGCACCAGTAGGCACAGCTGAGTGCACCAGCGTGTTCTTGTTTGCTGTTCTCACTGGCACACACACAGAAACTCTGGGCTACGTTATACACTCAACTATACAGCTGCCTGCATGTTTTGAAGTCAGAGAACAAGCCCTGAGTCCACACCTGGTTGATTTCCCTTGTAGCTCTGTGCCCTGTACCTGCAAACAGTACATGTAAGTCTGTGCCTTCAGCTAGCAGAGGGGAACAAATCTATTAACTACAAATTTTGCCAAAATGAGAAATCCACACTCTAAAAACCATACCTTCTGTGTGTTCAGTTTTGGAGATGAGAAACTCAGTATCAGTTTTTAGCTCTGAACTAGTTTGAATGGTTGAACCATAAGCACTGACATAACCGGGTAATGGAAATCATCCCAAACTCTTATCTGCAGCAGCTCTGCCAGCTGCTGCTGTGATGCTGCTTCTCATTCCTAACTTTCTTTTCTCAAAAGAGTCTTTGCCTGTCGCCTAGTTATCTGCAGGAGGAGCTGAACAGGGATTGAGAAGTGTGCAGTAAAATTGTTTCAGACCCATGGCTCTGATAATGAATCGCCAAAGCTTTCTTTGCCAGGGAGTATGTTTCTAATCCCAGGCACAGCTTCAGCACAGCTTCTCCTCTACCCTCACCCTCCCAGCACTCTCTTTTCAGTGCATTGAGACCAGAAGAGGGGTCCTGCAGTTTCTGGGAATCCTGGGTTTTGTCTTGTTCTCTGGCTGGCCCCCCTCCCAACTCTTGAATCACACCTTCATTCCCAGGAGGGCCTGGGATAGCACAGGGCTCCTGTGGCCGAGATAAACTTTGCTCCTGGTGAAGGCAATAGTGATGTTCCCACCTACAGGTTTAACAAAATCAGCACCCCTTTGTATACTACTCATTGTGATAGTCTGACTACACTGCTCATGGTTAGCACTAATTGTAAATGCCAGGGGAGTGAGCAATGTCCTCTGTGTTAAACACAAAGCAAACACAAACAATTAGCGCTCAATACACACATAAGGAGTTGCTTCATCGGGCAAAGGATGTATGTAACTGCCACGATGAGTGATAAACAACAAGTCTCTTCATCTTTCCATTTGTCACTGCAAATACAAGTCATCTCTCATCCACAGAATTTCTTAAAAGACTGCATTGTATTATAGAATTATACATCCTTTCAAAATAGATGAAATAAAAGCTTAGGAAGACAGTGATCTTATGGATATTTCATTCATGACTAACATTTTTCTGGCAAACTGTGTAAATAAAACTTCAACTTGGGCTCAGGAGAATGATGGGATCTTCCAAGCATTCTGTCATCTCAGCTGGCTTAACGACATAGCCTGGCCTGCTATGGAGCAGCATGGACCTCAAGCCCCTGCTCAGAGGATTAGGACATGCACATTCCAGGGATATTCCAAACAACCACAGATATCAGGAAGAACCCAGACAGTTTAAACTGCAAACTTTGGTGTAAGGATCTTAGGGCAGATCTGGGGAGGGAGCGGGGAGAGAAAGGGAAAAGGAGGTTGTTTTAACGTGATTGCTTGTTCAGCCCATTATAAAGGAAAGACTTTGCAAAACTCAGACTCATCTCAGTGTAGGATTTGGGAACGTGCGTGTGTAAGCAGCTGGGAAGCTTTGTTTTGACTTCTTTTCTTTGACATTGCTGTCTTCATTGCTACCTTTGCTGAGGCCAGTATATAAAATGGAGCCTGCAAGCAAAAAGATGATAAATGCAACATTTCTCCTTGGCAATGTCATGCCTTCAGACTTCTCAGCCATAAAACTTAGTGAGGTCTGAACAACTATGCCTATTAAATAGATCCAATTTACATTGTGGGCATAGGCATATCTCTACACATACACACACACACACACACACACACGCAAATGCTTTTGGCTGATTCCCTCCGTGCTATACAAACAAATTGGCATTGCAGGCAACCCCAGTGACAGATTACTCTGTTTCTGAGACTCTAAGAGCAGAGAGAATCGGCAAAAGATTGAATGAATCCCTCAGCAGACAACCAAGGAACAACTACAACATCCAAGCCTTGGCAAATGCTCCTGAAGTCGAGACTCCTCAGAGCTTTGGATTACTTCTAACAGAGATGTTAGGAACAGTCTCATTAGCCTTCTTAAGTGTTTAGTTCACTCTCTTAATCCCTCTCTCCTGCCTCTTGACCTCAAGACTCTCTCTGAAAGGAATTTCCACGTGTTAATTATGCCTTGTGTAAAACAGAGTGTTACTACGCCACACACATTCATTCACTGCCTCTTAATTTTTCTGGGATACTCCCACACTGTGAGAAGCACATAAAAATTTGGTGAGCTAACTTCCCGATTCACGTGCTAGTTAGCTGAGTGAAAAGGGCTGTGATAAACTCGGCAGTATCAGTGAGCCAGTCTTTAATCTTTGAGTTTGATCATTCCCATTACAGGAGCCTTCCTTCTTCTCTGTGACTTTATTCCCCTGCTAACAAGAAAATGCTTGGGAGAAGAATCACACTGGGGCCTAAACGATGAGGTCACTCCTTTTCATCAAGGGACAAGTCTTCATCTAGGGACAATATTTCCCAATTTGCAATCATTCACAGCAGTGATGACTGGAGGTGATCAGTCATAGCTAGACTTTAAGGAAAAACATTCATTATCAAGCTGTGGAAGAGAGAAACAAAAGGTGACTCATGAGCTTTAACCATTTAGAAATCAAACCTGTCACAGTGGTGGTAATTACCCTGGGAAGGTGGTGCATCATATAAAAAAAGAGGCAAATACTTTCAGTGACTACCCTTCAACCTGCATGCAGCTCACACCCTGCCAGGTCACCACCACCCTGCAGAGACAGGATTTTCTTTCAATAGAAGGAGAGATCCCTGTATATAGTATACCCATATATAATACTTCCCCCCTCCCCCAGTATATATACTTTTCAGAAATCAGTACATTAAAAATAACAACATCATATGTTAGTGTAAGATATAATGAACTATGCTAGACTCATCCAACCCTGCTTAGTCACCACACATATTCCATTTGAAACGCTGGTATGAGTAATCCTGAGTGGAAATCAGAAAAAATGAGTAACGAAGGCCAACGGTAACAATGAGACCAATGTCCCCTATCACGTTGGGCAGAATAGCTGCAATGACACCAAGGGAGTTTTGCCTTTTTATGCTACTGGAGGCTCATGCCTTTATTTATGAAGGGATAGTGGAAGCCATCAAGAAATCCTTTTTATAATCCCAAAGAAGGACAGATATTTTGCTATCACTACCAGACCCAGTAGTAGCAACCTACTGATTTTGTTCCCTCTGAGAAGCAAGTGACCAGCTCTGATATTGCTCCAATCTCCTGATACGTGCTGGGGGACCCTGACCCCAATGGAAGAGTTTCTCCTCCCCAGCTATATCCAGTGGCATGGATGCACTAGATCTGCAGCTAACAGTGATGAGCACAACAGCAGCACTGGTTTAGTCAGCTGCTGATCCAGGATTGCCTGCTGAAGCTGATGTCAGAGCCATTGCCTCCAGTTTACATGCACTGTTAATGTATGCTCAGGTCACGTTTATCCTGAGAAGAAAACCCCTGGGAAATAATTACAAGGGTTATTCAATGGTGCATTAGTGTTGCACAACATGCAAGAATCTGTATTCCAGCTTTGACAGTGAAATAAATGTCCTGGCCCTGCTGAAGATACCACAGATTTGCCACTGCTGTCCAGCTGAATAGAAGAGCTGCACATCATGCAGAAGCAAAGCAAAAAAAAAAATAATTTAGTGTCATGCTAGGAGATTTCTATGGCAAGAGCCTGGCTGTAATCCTGTCTTTCAAGTGACACTTTTGTTAGCCCTAAAGTGTAGTCTGTGTTACCATTCTCTCACTACCTGTATGCCAGAAGAAGCAGTACCTTGGTGAACGAATGAAAGATGGAGGATGGGAGATGGCTGAACATCCTTCTAAAGTAACCCTTTATATATAAATAGACACACATTGATGCACAGAAACTAATGGGGTGGAGAGGTGAGTGATTTGTTTCTTGGGGTTTTTTTAATTGGAGAGTTTCCTTGAGTGCTTAAAGCTCAAAACAAATACTCATTTTGCATGCTTCTCTTAATCTCCCTGCACCTCCCACATGCAGCTGGCCAGAAAGGAATCTTCTGATTTACTGAAGTCCCCACTGTGCAGAGACCAAGTTCAAGGTCCATGTGGCATCTAAGCTTTCAGCTACAGCTAACGTGAATCATAAAGCATAAAAAGGGCTCCCACTCACCTGGAGAAGCAGGAAGCTTCCTGCAACCACCACTACAGTTCATCTTTATCTGAGAGATATAAATAAAACTGTCTACAAAGCTCCTTTCCCTGTGCTTCCTCATACCTCATGCACTAGATATGCAGGAGATGTGTGGCACTTGTATCACACAGGCTCTTACCACATCATCCCCCTTCTATCCAAAGCCCCAACTGCAGTAAAACCTCTGCCATTCCCACAACGCCTCCTGAATGCGCTCACAGTCATGGGACACTCTGTGCCTGAGCTGCCCTGGCCTGAACAGTCACCCCTGGGAAGGTTCACCTATGTAGGGGAACAAACTCTGAGCCCATCAAAGGTCCTCTGCTCCAAAGAGCTGTCAAGAAAGCAACTGGGAGGTGACTGACACACACAGACATCTCTCTCATCATACTTTCCCTTGCAAGTATGTTAGCTCCCTAGCTCAGTTGGCTTTCTCTAAGACAGGTCTCTAAAGATGCATATACAGGGATGGCTGCATTTGTACACAGAGGCTCTGCATACATTTACCTTCTAGTGAGAATCTTGCTCCATATCAAGGTCTCTGTCTCTACACAGGGCATTTCTACACCAGTGCTTTAGTCACCCTCTTCATGCCAGCATTTAGTAACCATGAGGAAGCACATCAAAATAAGGGGGCAATAAAAGGAAACAATCTATGGCAGAAGAGAAAAAAAGAAAAGCTCCCACAATCCAAAATCATTAATTTTTTCCTGAAATATCTTGTGATACTTAGGCCACGAAATGCAACCTTACTAAACAGATGCAGTGAAGTCTACCGAAGGCTTCTGCTTTGGATCATTCTTCTTGGAAAATCCCTCACCTCTGAAAATTCCCTGCTCACTGCAGTTCAGTCCCTTTTTGACAAAACCCCAGCTGTAAACTTTACTCTCCTATATGAGTACCACCACGAGGTCAATCTTGCATGAACAATGTCTGAAAAGGAGGCAGAGGTTATTTTTGGCCACTCTGATAAGGAAAGAAGTACAGTTCTGAGAAAGATAGGGAAGAATCAGACATGCCTCAGTTGACAATTATTGTCCTACCTGGGGCAAGGGGAAGTTCAGACTGAAGAGAATCATATGCATCAAACCCAGCTCTTTCCTATGCTCTCAGGCCTTCTGCAACCCAAGCCAGACAAAGGGGACATATCTTGACCATAGGGAGCATGCCAGGTGCTGTGCTAGAGAGAGGTGGCCTTAACAAGGAAATTGCCAGCAGGATTGTTCCCTCATCCCACTAGGCTGGTTGGAAGGAGCAGCCTAGCAGACCTCCAAGGCCTGGGTTGACAGAATCCATCCTGGATCACCTGGGAGATGCAGCCACCAGTGCCATGGTCATTCACAGACTCCAGCAGCTTTAAAAATACGAGCAAACCTCAGAGATAGCTGCAGTTCCTGACAAATGCCCCTCCCTCCTGTGCCAAGCAGATCTTGGCACAAAGAAACAGCTTGGCACAATGAACTGAGGGCTTCCCTTCGATAAAATCAATGCAGGGAGCCACAATGAGCATGTTTGAGGGCAAACACATGGCTGGCATCACGCAGCACCAATGTGTTGGCCTTCAGCAGAGAGGGGAGCCACAAAAAGGGTTAAAGCAATGTGATCTCATGCATTGAGCAGGGGGCCCAGAAAGATGCCAAAACACAGGTCCTTGCTGCCAGCCTAAGGCTGCCCTGCATGAGAGACCCAACTCCTCCTTGACCAAGTTGCTACAGAAGTGTACCTGCAGGAGGATATCCATCACAGCTCCTAATGGGACATAAGGAGATGTAATTTTCACTTAGGACAACATCAGTCGTGACTCATCTGCCAAAACTGGAGGAGCAGTGATGTTTCTGTGGTTCGGTAAAAGGAGCTAGACCACCAGCTCTTCTCTTGCTACTTCATCAGAAATGGAAACTGAAAAATCATGAAATATCCCAAGAACTGCTACCCTGCAGCCATGTTCAGTCATATCCACAGACCCACAGGCCCACACACTGCTGAGGTCAGAACGAGTCTGCCTCCAATGGGGTTGAACAAGAGCCAAATTGCTGTGACCTTCCCAATGGCTTTATTGCATGATGAAACAAATACAATCTCCTTGAGGACTGCACAATGCTGCCATGGTTTGTACTTTGTCTGCCACTTTCCAAGTTCTTTCTAAGCATCAACTCCTTGAGCTGTTTAATACTTTGATAAGAGAGGCCAGTACAATCATTCTCACTTTCTAAACAGAGAAAAGATGAAAAAAATAAGAAGCATGAGTCTATGGCAGAGGAAATGGGTCTCAGCAGGCCTGAGTTAGACCTTAGACGTGCCTCAGCAGCAAGTTGAGCCTTCCTGTTTTCCCTGGTGCTTCCTACAGGTCTGAGCTTGGATCTCTGAACATAAGTGAAAAATGAAAGGAGGTTGTGGTCCTGTAACTTGAACAGAAAAAGGGAGCAAACACTTGACAGACAAAGCTTTTATTAAATAAACTCTAGATGAGACCAAATTCTGCATTACGTGCATCCTTGAAAAGCACCATTTTCTTCAACACAACTGTACTAAGCGTAAAATAATAGTTTTATATGACTGATGGTGAGGAAACACTAAGACTAAGCAATGGACATTTATTCATCATTGAGCAACTAGTTAGGATGCTGGTAAGGGGGAATAAACTCTTACCAAGGCAGTTCACAGGCAGGTGGTGCACCTGCAGCCAGCTCTGCATTAGTGTGTATGCCCACAGGGGCCTGACTTTGACACCACTCTCACACTGCTACAATACCACTGATTTTGGTGATTCAGGCAGGATCTCTGGGGATTATGTGGTGCAACCACCTGCTCACAGCAGGGCTTGCCTCAAAGATGGAGCTGACCTTGAAGCTGGACCCCACCACTCAGCTTTTCTACAGAGTTTTAGTAATTACAAAGGGGGAAGGGATGGGAAGTGGAAGCAATTCCCAATCCAGCTGTCAGGCTGCCAGGACTTCCAGATAGTCTGCTCAGCATCCTGGAAGGGATGTGATGAAACATTCGTGCTGTACCAGCCATTTCCTGCTGAGTTGCTGCATGCACAGTCAGCGCTGCGGAAAACCCACCACCGCAGCATCGCAAATCTGGGTCACCATCTTGATGCGCCTCATAGAAACGAATGTTCCTTCTCTCTCCCAGCCCTGGCTTTGGCCAGGGTTTGCACTGGCATCATTGTTTCTTTTTATCCCCTCATTTGACAAGTATTTCCATCTGCTAGCCTTCGCCCATACAACACACACCCCCACTATTTTTTGGAGCTGTTCCCAAATTCATTTCAAGCCCCCAGCAGCCACAGAGTGGACGTTTTGAGCGGGTGAAATGCAAAGGGAAATTCACATGGAACAACGTGCCTTGCAGCTGGCATCTCAAGTGAACAAAATCAGGGCGTGCTCCAGATTTGCTGCAACTGCCCTGAGAAAGGTTTTTCAAAAGCCACTGTTGTGCGTGTGCTTCTGCTGCACTGCATTCATTAATGTCTCCTCCTAATCTCCAGTGAATATTTGCCCAAGGCCTTCAGCCTATGTCTTAAAAATGACATGAGACTGGAAGTCTCTGATAAAAGAAGATGCGAGACAGTATCAGCAAGAGATATCAAAGGTCAGAGTTGAAATACATTGCAGGTCCAAACAGATTTAGCCTGCTCGTTTTTAGCCTCTTCCCATGACACTTCCATCTAAATATTACAGATAGAAAATATGTTCGGGTTGCAGTATCTATAGGGCAAGGTTCAGTGCAGGGCAATGTAGAGACTCCTCTGCAGCTCCACTTCCCCTGCAGCAGCCTTGGGGAGGATGTGTTGGGGCATCATGAGGGACATCAAGCACCTACAGAGGTGTTCCTGCTCCCTTTCTCAGGTCTGAGAGTCTCATGGCTCCATTACAATGGAGCATTTTCTCCAAATAACAGCATTTTCCTCACTCAGGCAAAGGTCGGATAGATTCATTTATATCTAAATCATCTCATAGCCAGAAAAGGGCTTGAAATCTTTCTTCCAAACTTTCAATGGGCTCACAGATTAATTTTCAGCTCATAGCGCTGTCCATCTCTTGTCTCCATGCCTTGTACCAGAAACATAGGCAACCACCTAGCTGCCATAAAAGGCTGCATACTGGCCCAACTGAAACTAAAACTGCCATCCCTTTGGTTCTGCTGGGCTTAGTAATACTAGATAGGAACAGGGAAGGAGATCAGTTCAGAGGAAGATTGTATCTCATTTTCCACTGTCCCACAGTAAACGTTCTCCAAAGTCACCACTTCTGATAAAAAAACAAAACAACACCCCCCCCCCAAAAAAAAAACCCCAACAACAACAACAACAAAAAAACCGAGGCACTGAACAGATCTCCACTTAAATCAAGGTAATAAGTAGAACTCCACAGAACCTTTGTTCTTAGCAAGGTACTGACAGACAAAGACCAAAAGCTGTACACAAAAAAGTGATTTTTTTTATTCCCCTTGGGTTCAGGGAGCTGGGCTGCACCACAGTTAGGAGATCCATTCCCAGTTTCTCCACCTCATGAAAGTGAGTCCCAAAGAACCTGATTTGAGGTAACAGCTCCCAAACAGAAACAATTCTTTAAGTTGATTAGGCATGGCATAATCTAAGGCTTGGTGAAATTATTTTCTCCAAATCTTAACATTTTTTATTGTTAAATGAAATAAAACATTCTTTTAAGGAGCATTTTGTTTTGTAGCAAATAGCATCACCAATAAAGGAAACCAAAACCTGCACCAAATTTCTGCACAGCCTGCAAAGCCTCATTTCCTAACAAAAATGTTACCATAAAAAAGTTTAAAATCTTTAATACCCTGCATACAATGTTAAGTTACTGACCACATTTAATTCAAAAGAACCATATCTGATAATTCTGAGTCATCAAAAATCCTGCAAAAGCAGGCATTTTGCAAGACTATCATTATTCTGCCCCTTAAATAAGCCTTATTAACAGGAAGAATCTAGGTGGCTCCACAGTAGCCTGAAGTTAATCAGAAGGAGCTAATTTCAGATCCAATTTTCCTGATGCATTTTGTGGACTCGCTAGAAATTCTCATACAGCCATTTAAAAAAGTCTTTTTTTAAGAACCTGATCGTCAGTTTAACCCATGCTTGAGATTACTATTTGCCAAGCTGAGGAGAACAGCCAGCTTGCATGCCACAGAGGGCTAGTGAAGCAGAAGGCTCTCACAAGCCAAGATGAGACTTCTGAATCAGTTTAAGAGGCTTGCCTAAATAGAATTTCCTTCTTTATTTTGGAAATGCTAAAAGACAATCAATAGCTACATAGCCCTTTCTTTTGTTCTAAAAGATTTTGGGGTAAGGAAGAACTACTGTTCTTAGAATAAAAATCCATCCAAGCAGAACATGTTTGAAACAACCTAAGTGCTAAAACTGTTTTTATTAACAAGTTGCAGTAGTTCATTCTTTTCTTGTGTTTGTTGGATGGCATTAGCAAAAAAAAAGCTGAGAACCAATCTGCTCCAGGGCTTTCACCTTTGCCATGGCAGAAGCAGTTAATGAAGAAGAGCCAAGGACACAAACCATGCCTGCCTCAACACCACTTGATGCTTCTCTGCTGCCTGCTGGGATTCCAGCTGAGCCCCTAGGCTTGTCCAGCTTTGCCCTGCCGTGGCACCAGTACCATCCAAAAAAGCACTCAGATGAGGCTGTACTTCCCCCAAGGTCGCACACAGCCATGGACTGCTCGTGCATGGTGGAAGAGTGAGAAAGCAAAACGAGCACACAGCAATAAGAAAAAAAACCTAAGCATTTTTTTAAAAGCTCCAAAGCGGGAACAAGCACAGGACAGCAGGTGCAGGTAAGTTGTGCAGGTCTTGCTCAGGGTGATGGTAGCACCCTGGACACAACACATGGCTGCAGGTGGCTCATGTTGCATCAGGCAGGGGAAATGCTTCCTTCCCTCTTGCAAGTACCGACACCTCCTGGGGGAGATCTACTGTGTTGCTTACAACAAAAAATTTTAAAAGGGTTATATGTGAATCTGTGAATAACATTTTCCTAAACGTTTTGGTCTGGAATTTTAGTTTTTTAGACATTGATATCTGGCATAGGTCAGAGCACGGAATGGTGTGGTCTCAGGGACATATTCAACTCCGGTGTTTCCAAGTCTGTGTCATGATAAACCTGAAAAGTCCAATTTTTAAGTTTTCCTGCTAGTTAGAAATTATTTTAAAATAAATCAATTAAAAAATGTGGAAATACTTCACTTCTACAGTTATACCACAATATAAAGTACTTTTGACTCTGATAGGTTTTAATATTAACATTCCCTTCAACTTAAACAGACCGAGTGAAAAGTAATAGGAGCATTGTTTGTTGAAACAAAATGCCTTCCTCTTGTCACATCAATCCAGTCTGGCACCAAGTAGAACAAAATGAGGATGTCAAAGCAGCCATGCATCCCCTCCTGCTATCTCCTGAATGCTGGTGTGATCCCACAACACATTTTGATTTTGACACTCCATTTTCCAACGCACATGTGGTTTGAAAAAAAGCTCTGAGTCACCTCTGGGGAAAATGGCTCCAAAGCTGCCATACCACGACACATGCATACAAAGGGTGAGCACTCTCCTGTCAAAAAACAGGTACAAATTCAGCACAAGGAAGGACAGAAGACATTTTACCAAGGGTGCAACAACCTCTTCGTTGCTTTTTATATCCCTGTGTAGCAATGTCATACTTGGATCGCAAGGGCTTTTTTCCCCCCTTAGCTGTACCCAGGGCCGTGCGGATTCTACCACAACATACACATTAAACAGTCGCTGGCAGTATTCTATAATCACCCAAGAATGCACTTGGTTGTCACATGGGGCTTTGCTCAATACAGCTGTTCTCTGGCCCAGCTGAACAATAAACATTTGAAGTATGGCAAATGTTCTTCGAGGGAGAAGGTTTGTTATTAATGTAAATACAAAAGGACTCTTGAAACGGCCCAACAATTTCAGCTTCACTTGAGGAGTGCCCAGAGTTATGAAGCTGGAGAATACAGAGGTTGAAAACCAAGATGTTATTTCCCTGTTATTCAAGCAGTGTGAATTCATTTAAAAATATCTGTATGACCTCAGGGGAGTCACAACCACAGAACCCAGAAGATTAAAGAAAATAAGCTTAAAATACCTTCCTCAGAGAGTCATACATTTCTTTCCTGATTGTAAGAAGTGATGGGCAAACCTCAGAAGGTCCAGAGGTTTGGATATATCTACAGAGCAGCTGATGCCTTCTTAAAATCTCCCTCGGGGAAGATTTCTGCTCACATTTATTGGGAACAAGAAAGTTAGTAAGGTTTGAGCTCATGCCTTTGCACTGCCAGCCTGAGTCCTTCGCTACCTGCTTGCCCAAGCTGGTTCTCACTAACACAAATAAGCAGGGCTCCAAATCCAATACGATTAGCAACAATGTTGGCAAACCACAGAAAAGGTCAGAAGCTGGGAAAAGCCCACATTAAGTTTTCAGATGGCATTTTCTGTGGGCAGAGTCCTGAGAGAGATTAAAACCATAGAGACTTTCTCAGAGGGTGAGGTTTTCCTCATCAGAGATATTCCTCTCCTCATGCCAGACTACCAATAGTTGATTTCATTTGCACAGCAACAAGTCAACAGCCAGGTTTGTTTTTTTTTAATTTGTATTTGCTCTGAATTACATGTTTTCTGGTGTCAGCTTTAGAGGTAGATAAAACCTAGCTGCAGCAACAGCTTTTAGATCAGCTATCATCTGTGCTTCAGTCAACAGAAACTTTAATTAAAGCATTGAGTTACACGGGTTTTGGTTACCATATAACTAGCAACATCTTCAAATATTTGGATTGTAAACAATCTTCATAACTTGGAGACAGGCATCATCTTTCCTGCTTCGTGAGGCTCTGCAGGCATTTTGTAGAGGTTTAGCAATAGGGAATTAAAGAAGGAAAAGCTGATAAGGTGCTGCAGCTCAGCAATTGGGTAGTATAGGAAAAATACAGTAGATATGTAATGTTTTGTGATCTCTTATTTTCCATGGTTTGGGGAAA
Source organism: Serilophus lunatus (assembly GCA_013399895.1). Lineage (NCBI taxonomy): Eukaryota > Metazoa > Chordata > Aves > Passeriformes > Eurylaimidae > Serilophus > Serilophus lunatus. Next base: position 184,804 of record VXBA01001415.1, on the reverse strand, counting down.
AAAGTCTAGGATCTCTGCACTTATTCTAGACCTTGATTTGATAGTACACCAAGCCATGAAGCTCACTAATGCTGTGGTTGAAAGTACAAAAAGATGCTGATTTTACAGTACTTAGTAGCCAGATGCTTTCAATAGTATAGAGCTATTTATTTATAAGCAATACTGTAAGCATCCTATTTAACCTTGCTCTTCAGATTCAGAAGAAAGGACTTGCATAGTAAAAAAGAGCACTGGACATTAGAAGCATTTGTAGAAGAAAAGAGCAACTAAAATGATTCCTATTAGCTAAATGAAAAACATCTAATGTGCTAGATCAGTAGGTATTCTGATTAGTATGCAATAAGTATCTGCTCAATCTAAATAGGCTAAGCCTGCTGAAACACTCCACAGGCCAGATGTAAAATGGTATTCAGACAGCCTATTAAGTAATGTTAAATTCTTTTTCATATCAAAGCAATAGAATTTTCTATATTTGTACATTTTTGTATCTTCTATGAATGCTTTCTGCTCCATATTCTTCTACCTTTAGTCACAAAGTATAAGTCTGTTGTCTATAATCCAATACTAAAATACAACAAACGGGATCCCTCACTGAAGAAAAGACAAGAGAAGCAGCAGATGATGCTAGAGATACAGCTATCTTTAGAAATCCTGCCCTCATCCAAATCTATGAATTAATGATGTTTACCTATTGCAAAAAGCATTTTGACATCTCCAAATTTAGGTTTAATTTTAATAAAGCATTTCAGAAAAGGAGAGGCATCCAAGTGTAAAGCTGCGACCCAAGAAAAGTCTTTACCTGCCACCAAGCCCTGAAGGAACATATGTTCATGAGATCCCTGTAGGATCACAAGTTTATCAGGTTCATATCTACCCTAGAGGAACCTGATAATATCAACCCCAAGCCTCAGCTATAAACTAGATGTGTCCTACATCTTCTACTTTTCTTGAAAGATGAATCCAGCAGGCCCCTTCCTATGGTCATCAACTGCCAAAAATGAGACTTTAGGGACGCTACCTCTTCGCCCAGCCTTTGTGTATTAACTGCATTTTTATAGCAGCTGACCTGGAAGGGGTGATTCAGCTTCTTTCTCATCCCATCTCCCACCTTCTCATGGGACATTCAATTGCCGAACACAGCCCAGATTAAGAAGAGAGCTGGTGAAGATGAAAAACAGAGACAAGAACAACTCTTTACCTCTCCCCTTGGGGCTCTGTCACCATGCAGTAAAAAATTCACAATTCATGGGACTAGCATGGAGGGGGACATCAGTCTGGAGTCTGGTCAGAACAAACTGATCCCTCCTTCTGAGGTTGTGTTTGGGTTTTAATCAATGAGCTCTCAATGTTAAGTGTATAAACAGCCACTGAAGGAGCTCCAATCTGGGCCAATGCCTAAGAGGATGCTATTAAAATGCAACAGACATTGCCTCATTAAGAATCACGCAGCACAAAGTGTCCTATTTTGCAGAGCTAGGCGTGAGACACATTGTCTTGTCTTGGAGGGTTTTTAAAGGATTACGGCATGTTCCAAAGCCATTCACCTCAATGGGGAGGTTTTCACTGACTCACCAAAGTTGGATCAGGTCATTATAGCAATAGATCTTGCTATCCCTGATTCTGGAGTGTCCAGCATTCTGCCATTCATACATTTCTGCATTAGGCCATAGGACAGGCAAGTGCTATCAATATTCTTCCAGTATCCCTCAGCCACACAATCATTACATTTGCAGCATCTCCCTTAGGCACTTAACATTTACTTGCTTGTGTGCTGCCTAAAAGAAGTATACTTCTGTTTGAGTTTTCAGGGGTTTTTTTGTGGGCTGCACTTCTAAATCCTTAAACACTGCATTGGTTAAAGGAGCAATAATGCATTGTGTGTTCAAAGCAGTGTAGATACAGCTAAAAATGCCCCCTCCCCTAATTAAAACCATCCATTTGCTCTTTGTGTACAGAGAAACATAACACAGCAGGAAACAACTGTCATATCGAATACCCCTTTATGATAATTGTGGTTAAATACCGACTTTTTAATGATAACATTCTTATACAGGTTTGGCAACAGATGCAAAAATAAGTAATCACTTTTGCTGGAGGGCTACCAAAATGGCAGGTTTCCCAAGTCAATCAGTTCTCCCAGGGACTGGGAATGTAGAAAGCAATTTAGTGCTGCAAGGAATATGACAATCTATTTATAATGGCACAGTATGTGAGGCTGAGAGGAGAAACTGCAGCTGTTGTATAAGGATTATAAGTGAATGATTGTTTCTAACAAAATGTGTTGCTATATCAGAAGGAAGTACAAGTTTAGCTGCCTGGCTGATTTTTTTCCCTTGTACAGGTGTGGTGCCAGCTTGAATGCAATCAGGCATTAAGACTAAAAATGCTCTTTTTCAATCTCCCCCTTGACACTCCTGGGTAGCCTTTGTCAACTCTCTTGAAGACTTACTGCATCAGAACCCATGCAGTCTTTGTTAAAATAAAGAAAAATGCTAGCCCAGCTTCAGAAGACCCCATGGGAGCATCATGAAGGATAGAGAGCATTCCTACATGTTAAAGAATGGTCCACCCTCTTCAGTTCTTGAAAAATCCTGTTTTATATTTACCTTTTTTCCAGCTGCTGTATGTATTCTATGGGCTTTTAAATAACAGTTCCCCATCCTAAGGGAAGGCTGCTTGCCAGTGCAGAAAAGCAAATGATTCCTGCTTTCTATGCACAGCACATTACACATGCCAGATGTCATAATGACTATTATGTTTAGGATCAAGGACAAAAATTAGCAAACAACAAAATTATCAGAGCACCCAAAACTATCCCCTTTGGAGAACCTATGATCCAGCAGCTGATCTGCTCACAGGAGACATGCATCCATGATGTTCTTCCCGCTTGAGTTTGAAAGGGCCCATGGACTACAGCAGCCACAGCAGGATGGGACTTCTGTAGCAACATATTCAAGGCCCTACATCCTTTGTAAAGACTGAAACATGCTTTTATCAATTAGGATGCTAAGCATGATCTTGCTGTTGATATAAGCAAGGGGAATTTTTGCTCATTGATGTGGTTAACCATAGTGCAGGGTGTAGTCTATCTCCTAAATCTGTGCTCACTCTTTCCAAACAGGAAGATAATCCAGGCCTGATGACTTCTTTCCTACACTCTTATCTATTACATAGTCAGCTGAAATCTGGGAGACAGAGAGGAGTCTGATGAGAAACCTCTTGCATGCAAATAGCTGTACTTTACGCCCTTTAATATCCTTGGAGCATGCAATTTCCGTGGCTGTTTGGTGGAAAGAAACCTAGTCCTCAGTTTATGCATCCCACTACCCCAACTTCCTTAAAACCAAATACCAGCAGACATTTAAGAAGCCCTAGGTCTCTTGACTATGGAGACACAGGACTGAAAAGGCATCTAGACAATTAACCTGTCCCCTGCTGCTTTGCCTTCCTCCATCACCTCGCGATCATTCTCTGGCACACGAAGGCCTGATGCACACACTCAGGTAGTGGTTACTCCCCTGGGTTGCTTTCAGCTAGCACAGTACAATCTTCAGTATGGGCCACTTCCACACGTTTATTCAAATTACTGGAAGAACTGCCAATTGTTTGGCAGGCAAGCTACAGTTCCAGCTAGTGACACCCAGAGCTGCAAACACATGAGGTGGGGGATCACCTCGGCACTGAGACAAAGCTGAAGCAGCAAATTATTCAGGAACAGAGCGGGCATCTGGCTGCTGCAATCCAGCCATCAGCAGCCCTTCATTTTCACCTGGCTCTAGCACAGCAAGTCACCTACACACACAAACCCTGCACCTGGAGGAGGTGGGGGTGGTTTTTGTGCTGTTTGCAAAGAGGTTTATTGCTCTTTGAGTCATACAGACAGCCATGGCAATATGACTCTACCTGCTCTCCCAGCCCTGCCCAGTTGCACAGAGGGAAAATCATTCCTTGTTGCATTCTGGAAGGGCAGCTGGGGCATGGGAATAAGACTGATATCTCTATAAATTATGAACACACAGAGAGTCCTAGCAAACTATTCTTTCTGTGTAAAAAGGTGCATTTATACAGCACCTTATAAGCATTGGGGATCTTAAAGCACTTTGAAATACCAAGCATCACCAGACCCCTGTAGGGGCTGGGGTAGTCAAGGGAAAATGGCAGAGAGCTCTCATAATGCCTTTATTCAGCAAGTTGGTGTCAGAGCAAGAAACCACATAGGTAACCTGAGAAACTACATTGGGCTTCAGGGAATTTTAGAAAGTTTCCATTTGCATCTTTCAAAACTTTCTCTTTTATAACATCAATTGAACGATAACTTAATTGATGTTCAGAGACAAAACCCTAATTCTGGTACATTCTGGAAGCCTTAAGTCAGCTCCACAGCTCACAGCTGCATCTACTGTTGCTGTCCAGCTACAGTCAAGGTACACATGCACAGAGATGGCCTGAATGTATCAAGCAGTGATAACATGAATTCTTCAGTCTTCAGTACTGAAGAATTAAAGTAGTGCTTTAAAATTGAAACTAACTAGTTTGTACCTTTACCCCTTCAGATTAGTGCAATGAGGCCTTAGTGCAATTAAAATTAGACCTAATAGGTGTTCAGTATCTAGATAAAAGACTTCAATATCACCTGGCCTTTGACCTCATCTAACCCTAAGATTAGCTCGGTTGGTTAGAGCATGGTGCCAATAACACCAGGATTGTAGGTCCCTTCCAACTGTCAATATTTTGTGATTCTGACATTATATTTGAAACTATGGACCTAGGTATATGATCGACCTCCATGCTAGAAGTGGCTTGGGATGTAGGATTTTCTCTTCTTCCCCCTCTCAACAGCCTAATTTCTATGTGAAAAAAAACCCCAGTCATGTAGGCCAGAAAGCAGCTGCAGCATGCTCTGGACAGGTTCATGGAACACCTGCAAGAGCATTTCTGACTTGGGCCCTCTGAGTGGTTGTGCCAGAGCAAAGCTCAGTTTCTCCAGACCATCATATGTGACATGTAGAAATCACTGAAGAAGGATCAGAAGCAAGAACATGCAGCAGGTGGAGATTGCTATAAGCAGTCAAGGTGAAACATAACTGGTTCTGGGAGATAAGAGAGAGCCCCCTGCAATCTCTGCTCTATGATTCCCTTCCCCTAACTGAATTCAGCTCCACCCTTTCCCAATGCCAAAGGGAAGAAAGAGGACTTTTGCCTGTATCTCAGAGTCCATCCTGCCTGGAAAGTTTTCCTCTGTAAGCTACTGTCTTCAGGTATAGGATCGCAGCAAAAACATCTGGCACGAAAATCCTCTTTCTTCTGAAATCCAATTTCACTGTACAAAACATCCCAGTCACTCCTGAAAGGAGAGGACAGCAGTTACGAGCAATGGAAGTACAGACATTTAAGGCAGCAGACAGATACCCCCTGAATTCAGTCCTCATTGCATCTAATAGTATTGACAGCTACCTTATGTAGTTGCCAGGCATAACACTTCATCTTGAAAAACCCAGAAGCACTCTGATGAGGAATGCCCATGCTCAGATGAAGGTGACTTCATTTCAGTAGCTGGATCCTGCACATATCTCTTCAACTGCAGTCTTTTTATTAGTCACATTTTGATGAGCGCCAAGAATCTAGCTACAAAGAACACTGTACAACTCAGACATGGAAAAAGTTAGTCCTTTGTGGTATCACATTTTAGATGAGAAACCACTTCCTCTCTCGCACAGCTAAGCAAGAAAGCGTAGGCTTCAGTTTTATCAGTCATAGCATCTGCGCCTTCTTAACAAGTCTAAGGTCTGTGAGCCAAAAATGTACCTTTTTCTCCTTTACATTCATGTAAATTTGAAACATGTATAGCTTCATTGGATTTTACAATGGTAAAAATGATGAATGCTGGAATTTTGGTTTTTTCATTCCAGAAGAATGAATTGTATCACAGAATAATATGCTTTCATTTGAGGAGGCCTAGAAGTTATTTCCCAAACTACACCAACAAACTATATTTATTTTGAATGTGCTGCTTCACGTGGGTTCAGGTTGGTTTTCAGACAAGTTATCCGCTGTGGGGTAACAGCATGGCTCTGTAGGGACAGGAATCTCTAGGGGAAAGGAAGCATTCACTGTTGCTCACAAACCTTCCAGCTAGTCTGTTCTAGCCATGACAGCGTCTTTTTTGACCACTTAAAGAACAGGCCTTTTCCTCTTCTGGCATTTGTTATTACTTCCAGTTCATGTTGCTACAGCAGAAAACCACAAGTATCTATTTCAAGGTTACATTTATACCCTGAATTTTCACTAGGAGCAGAAAACAGGTTGGGAGTGGGCAGGTGTACCTTTCTGTCCTTTATTTCATGCTACTGCTTACACATTCAGGTATCTTCAAGAAGGACATTACTTCTTCAGTGTCTTTCCTCAGTCGAGCTAAGTGTAATTCTCAGTGTTTTTCTGCGGTCATCCCTAACTTTTTTATCTGCTGGTCTGTTTAGCTAGCTGTCTGGTTTGATATTTCTAGTGTGCACTTAACCAGGCTGGATATTTTCCCTTTGTCTTTCCCTATAGTCATATGCATCAATCAAAGCTTTTTTTTTTTATTCCTTTTGCAGCAGATAGGGAAGAAATATAGATGAACCCATGCTTACTATTGCCTCCAAAGAAGAAATCAACACTACACAAATAGTTCTGGCTATATCAACTTTAAGATGTGGTAATAATTTGAAAAAGAATATAGGCCTATAAAGTACTAAAAAAAAGGAATAACATTTTGTATTTACATAAGAAAAATGTTGACCTCTTAGTAGGAGCTACATTATGGCTAATAACAATATATCCTGTGAACTAAAAGCCTGTTTTTTATTGTAATCATTTAAGAGGTGAAACATTTCAGATGTAGAAAAAAACAAACAAACAAAAAGTATACAGAAACTGCACACATTTTGGTATCAGAATAGGAAACACTGCCCATGTGACCTTCTTTAAGAATGAGATTTTCACATTCCTAAACTGTTAATAACTGGCGTTAATTGTTAAGGGTATTTAATTCATTAATAAAATGTGACAATAGCTTATAAATATTTCACCAGGATGTCACTGCTATCACTTTCCCTCTGGCATCTCAGCTTTCTGGTGTTCACAAAATGGTTTCAGCATTCCCATTTGAGTTTTTCAATAACAAATCTCAGATCTCTAGTCAGCCTAGAATATTATATTACCAGCCTTTTTCAGAAACATCATAATTCACACATTCTGCACATACTGACTAAGTAGAAGGCAAAGCTATCCATCACTGGAATTAGTCTCCCACACAGCTGCCACTTGTAAGAAAGGGAGATCCAATGCTTCTTTCCCAGTCTCCAGTCATTTCCATCTCTTGGTATCTGACACGGAAAACATTGTTGGATGACATTCTCCAACACTCTTTGCCCCAAAATTTTGCCCTTACAAGCCTGATACACCAAAACCCTTGGCCTGTTTCTACAATTGCAAAACAGCCTCCCTACCATGATGTTGATTTTTCATACAGTTGTATTTTGTAGCAATATTTTGTATGAAGTTATTTTATATAAAAGATTGAGCTCTGGGGAAGGTTTAAACCATACGCCTCCAGGAATTACTGAGTTTGTTGATTGTGAGGAGGAAAGAAACCCACCTACATTTTCAAACTTTTTAGAAACATTTTAAACAAGTACAACTAATTAGAGTCTGATCAAAGCCAAGTGAAGCCCTCTGGAGCAGCTGCATTCCCTATATTTGTGAAAATCAGGCCATTTAGATAGTTATTTAAATAATGAGTATTGGAACTAAGCCAAAGCTCTTCAAAATCAATGGGACTTTTTAATGATTTCAATGCAATTTGTATCGTAACTTCAGAAAATAACCTATTTTATTTAATTCATTGTTGCTGCTGACTGCCACAAAACATAGATTGAGACATTTTTCAGTTTTAAAATCTATATAGGGTGAATAAATTCAGACAGAATTGTTTAGGTTGAAAGAGACTAAAATCTTGAGATCATCTAGTCCTACACCCCAGCTCAAGAAGGGCCAGGTAAAGCAGGTTGCATGAGACCATGCCCAGTTGGGTTTTGAGTATTAATTGAGAAGAAGCTCTGGGGGCAGCCTGTGCTAAGCTCTACATGCACAAATGCTGGCAAAGCTGGGGATTTCACTGTGGGTCCAGAACGTCCTGATGCATTGTCACTGTTACGCCTGGCATAGTCCCAGAGGATCCTGCACATACAGTGAGCCACACATCCTCTGAGGCCAACAGGACGACATGCCTGCAACTCCAGCCCTGCCTGCAATTACTCCCAAGTTGTAACCAGGGTCTGCAGAGAGTCCAGACCACCAAGTCAGTCCATAAGGCAGTTCTGAGGTCAACTTGAGTCCAGAGGTCAGCATCTGGTCCCAAATCAACAGAGCACCTGGTCAGGTGCAACGGCAGGCTATGGAGACACTCCCAAGCAAAGGGATAGGAAACAAATCCACAGCTAATCCACTTGGAGAGGGTGGTTAGGGCCAACCACCCTCAGGAAGGGGGCAGGCAATCCAGAGATCTCTGGATATAGGATGAGCCTTCCTATCTGTGAGGTAGGATTTTGCAGAATAAAATCATAGAATCATTTAGGTTGGAAAAGGCCTTTAAGATTACCAGTTTAACCATAAAACTAACACTGCCAAGTTTACCACTTAGCCATTTCCCTAAAAATATGTTTGCCACGAGGGAAGATTGCTGTTTTTCTTTAATTTTGATACAGTCAGAACCCTCTCAGGTCTTGTTTCTATGCTTCTCAGCCTCTCCTTTACCTCACAAGGCTATTTTCTGTTGCTCTAATAATAGCTTACACTGTAATTCTCATGACTAACACATAATTCTTGATGCAGTCCAGGACCTACCTCTGCTTGTCTGGAGTTCAATCTTGACTGTCTAGCAATTGCTGAAAACGAAACTCAAACAGAAACTAAGCAATGCTTGACTGAGCATAGAATTTATTATTCAGCTCTCTGTTACTATTACATATGGCTCAATTATCATTTCCTGTCTCTTTCAGAAATCTGGATATGCTCAATGATAGATATTACTGAGACCTCACAAGAAACAAGTCATCCTGTGTCTGAATCCAATGCTCTTCCTTTAGTTTCTTGTTTCACTCCTGTATGAGATCCACTATCTTTTACAGATCTTAATTATTTCAAGACTTAGTTGGCTTATTTCTCTAAATACTATTTAAGAACCCACCATGATACTGCTCTACAGATAATTTGAATCTAAAGGGTTTTACTGCACATTAGTCTAAGGCCTCAGTTTGCCCATTTGACTAACATTTTAAAAGACTTAATAGTTGTTTTACTGCATCATTATCAGGATATTTGAGAGGTAAAAGCTCTACTGCTTTCTCCAGCCAGAAGGAAGTGTAATTTGTGCAGTTCAGCATTTACACAGTGACCTTTTAGCAGGTGGAAAAGAAAGGGCAAGCAGAAGACTGCATCACAACTGTATACTTTCTGTAAGGGTATATGTATTATATAAAACCTGTCTATCCATTTACAAATAATGTATAACATGAAATAACAATGCATATACAAAAATTGCATTGATTCCTCCCTCACAAGCCATCTTGTTGATGTAAAGATTTCACAGGGGCATCTGTATTTTTGGAAAGTGCTTTAAGGCATTTCTCGTAAATATACTGCAAATATGGAAATTGATTGATTGATTGACCTTGTTGTGAGATGAGTGTTAATAACACTCACTGGCAAGTTATCAAGAGTCATAAAACAATGCCATCTATGTCCTTTACCCAAGAGGCAGAAACGCTTTTCCTAACTCTTTTCAATAGCTCATTTGCAAGTCTGAAGGTCGCAGTGGGTAAATCTCCATCAGCCATTACCATCTATCCTTGACTGTCTCACTGCTTGCTGTTTAACCAGCAATGAGAGAAGCTGGTGGTCAGACTGTGGGGTTTTACCAGCAAAAGCATGTCTAATGTGTACTGAGACTAAACAAAAATAAATGCTTTAGAAGTGGCCCTTTCCTGCTGTGACACTGATATGAGGTTGCTCTGCACCATGCAATATTACAGGGACAACACTGCAATACCTCCAACGTCCACATCTCATCCCTGGGACAGGTGACAGCAAAGGCAACAAGACTCCAAAGACAGGGGATTGTTTTGCTCTTGAGTAGAGATTTATTATATCATTCTATTTGTCTATTTTCCGGTGTGATGGCTGTCCAATCTTATGATGACGAGTAATGTCATGACAAGCTAAAATGATGGCTTGAACACTTCTTCAAATGTTCATGATCCCATTTCATAATTGTCAGCTCTTGGGACTAATGAAATCATCTGATCATTTAAACTAGCTTGTAAACTCTCAGTGTTACTTCAGATATTCTTCTGCTGAACCCACTAATCTATATGAACAACTGGTATACATTTGTTTCCCAAAAGACAGCCTGTCTTGTTACAAAGACACCCAGAGATGAGGATCCACTGCTGCCATTAGCAGTTTTCCCAGTGACTGATCGACACAGAGCAGTAAAAACATTTGCCTGCATTTTGGTTGAGCCTCAGCTCTTAGATAATGGTTTCCACTAAAATCAAGTTCCGCTTAGATTCAATACCTGCTATATTCCACATTTATTTGGCTTATATATCATAAGCAAGGAACCTCTTGATGTTATTTTTTGACAAGTGAAGCATGAGTTCTTCAAACTCTCTGGACAGCATTTTCTCTAAACAGAAGAACCATATCCAAGGCATTTTTCTGAGTGTTTTTTCCCCATACTTTTTCTTTAAATGAGATAACAGAACCAAACAGTTTCACCATGGGTGCCATGAGAGAGAACCTCAATGCATCCCACTTCTACCTATTTGATGCTGGTGCCAGCAATAGATGCTCAGAAACTGGAGGGGTAACACAGGTCAGCAAGGGAGCACCTGAAGAGGAGCACAGAAGCCACTCCAGCTGGGACATCAGCTTCATTAGGGCCCAACTTAAATGCCTCTATGTAGATATATACGGAATAGGAAATAAAGTTGAGAAATTTTAGATGCGCACACACCTGCAGGGCTGTAATCTTCTTGATATCGCCAAGGAGACACGGTGGGATGATGGTTTCTGTGACTGGAGTGTTGAAATAGAAGGATACAGGCTCCTTACGAAGGACAGGTAGAAGAGACAAGGAGGTGGTGTTGCCCTCTGTCAATAGTCAGCTGAAGTGCATGGAGTTCCACCTTGCAATGGTTGAGGAGTCTGCCAAGAGCTTGTGGGTTGGGATGAAAGGGAAGGCAAGGACAAGTAAAGGTCTGCTACACCCACACAACCAGGACAACCACATGTAAAAGGTCCTCTGTAGATAGATAGGAGCAATCTCATCTTCACAAGTTCAGATCCTCATAGGAGACTTGAACCATCCCAACATATGTTAGAGAGACAACAAAGCAGGGCATAAGAACCAGAAGGTTCCTGGAATGTGCTGGTGGCAACTTCCTTCTGCAAGTGATAGAGGAATCAACAAGGAGAGGTGCTATGTTGGACTTTGCTCTTGCCAACAAGGAGGAGCTGATGGGGAACATGAAAGTCAAAGGCAGTCTTGGCTGTAGTAACTGTGAAACGGTGGAGTTTGAGATCCTTAGGGGAACAAAAAGACTGCACAGAAAGCTGGCCCCTATACTTAGGGAGAGCAGACTTTGGTCTCACCAGGGATATTCTTGGTAGAGCACCATGGAATAAACCCCAGAATGGAAGAAGGGATCAAGGAACTATATTGATATTCAAGGATCACCTCCTCCAAGCTCGGAAGTGATGCATACCAACAAAGAAGATGTCAGACTAAAGCAGCAGGAGGCCTGGGTGGATGAACAAGTAGCTCCTTGACAAACTCAAATGCAAAAATGAAGGTGGAAACAAGGGTAGTAGCCTGAGATGAATACAAAGAAATTGTCCAAGCAATTACATTAGGAAAACTAAAGCCCTGATAGAATTGAATCTGGACAGGGATGTCAAAGGCAACAAGAAAAATTTCTATAGGTACATCTGTGATAAAATGAACACTAAGGAAAGTGAAACCCCTCTCCAGAAGAAAACAGGAGACCTGGTTACCTGGGACATGGAGAAAGATAAGGTATTCAACAACTTTTTTCCTTCAGTTTTCACTGACCAAGTCACAGAAGGTCATGGCGACCGCAAGAACAAAGAGCTGCCCACTGAAGGAGAAGATCAGTTTCAAAAAATACAAGGGACCAGAAGGTACACAAGTCCATGGGACCTGATGAGATGCATCTGTGAGTCCTGCAGGAACTGGTGAATGAAGTGACTAAGCCACTATCAATCATACTTGAGAAGTCATGGCAGTCTCCTGCTTGACACTGAAGTGTCAGTTCTCTCTGACTGAAAAAGGGGAAATATAACCCCCATTTTTAAAAAGGGGAAAAAAAGAAGACCTAGGGAACTACAAGCTAGTCTGTCTCAGTGCCCAGCAATATCACAAAGCAGAATCTCCTGGAAACTGCTAAGGCACACAGAAAATAAGGAGTGTTGGCCAACAAGGCTTCACTAAGGAAAAACCACGCCTGAGAAATTTAGCCTTCTATTATGGGGTTACAGCATTGGTGGAAAAGGACTTTTGAGACAAAGATTTGATGGCTGGACCATTCAGTGGAAATAGAATTGTCTGGCCAGTCAGAATGAGACTTGTGATTAACAGCTTGATATCCAAGTGGAGACTAGGGGTCATTATTTAGACTGGTGCTGTTTAACATCTCTGTCACCAGCATGGACAGTGGGATCAAGTGGACCCTCAGAAGGTTTGCCAATGACACCAAGCTGTGAGATGCAGTTGACACACTGAAAGGAAGGGATGCCATCCAGAGGGACCTTGACAGGATTGAGAGGTGAGCCTGTGTGAATCTTGTGACATTCAGTAAGGCCAGCTACAAAGTACTATACCTGGGGCAGCAAGTATGAATATAAGCAGCGTGGAGAATGGATTGAGAGCAGGTCTGAGGAGAAGGACTTAGGGGTGTTGGTTGACAAGAGGCTCAGCATAACTCCAACAATGTGCACTTGCAGCCCAGTAACCCAACCATATCCTGGGCATCAAAGGAAGTGTGACCAGTAGGTCAAGGGAGGTGATTTTCCCCCTTTACTCTCTAAGACCCCACATGGAGTGCTGCATCCAGCTCTGGGGTCATCAACATAAGAAAGACGTAGAGCTATTGGAACAAGTCCAGAGGAGGGTGACAAAGAAGCTCAGAGGGCTGAAGAACCTCTCTCATGAATACAGGCTGAGAGTTAGGGTTGCCCAGTCTGGAGAAGAGAAGGCTCCAGAGAGATCCTATAGCACATTCCGATAAAAAAAAAGAGGGCCTGCAAGAAAGCTGGAGAGGGACTTAAAAGGGTAGGTAGTGATAGGACAAGGGGAAACAGCTTTAAATTGAAGGATGTTAGGTTTAGATTGGAAGTTAGGAAGAAACTCTTTACTTTGAGGGTGGTGCACAGGTTGCCAAGAGAAGTGGATGCCCCATCCCTGGAACTGTTCAGGGACAGGTTGAAAAGGCTTGGAGCAACCTGGTGTAGGGGAAGGTATTCCTGCCCATGGCAGGGGGGTTGGAACTAGATGATCTTTATGGTCCCTTCAAATAATTCTATGATCATAAATCACTATTATTCACTCTTTAACTCCCTGTCTGTATGCTCAAAAGCCTCATTCAACTTTCTGCCACATTATCCAATTAGGGATAAGTGAACACAAGCTCCAAATCATTTTAAGGGCTCCTACTTTCCACAATGTTGTAAGTCATTTTATAATGATTGTCTGAATTTCTCCGTGTTCAATACTTTTCAAATGGATGCAGAAAAGTATTTTGTTTCATTGGGGCACACAAAGAGAGTAATTTACACTGCTCAGTGTAACTGAAAAATCCTTAGCATAGTTTACCAGTGCTAGTCAAGAAAAAAAAGCGTTGAACTGGATTTTCCCTTGGAGTTTCTGTAACTCAAATATTTTTGGAACACAGCTGAATTTCAAAGTCGTAACAGAAACCAGGCACAATGTTGTGGAAATGGGAGCCCCAGGTCTTCCAGAGGTCTTCACCCCTGCATTCCTGCATAGGAAATGTAAAAAGTTATAAATTTAATTCCAAATCAGAGAGTTCCAACTCTAAGAGCAACAAATTTTGAAGTCCAAGTCCTCTGCAAAAGAGGATCGCTTTTCTCCAGAACTCTACCACTTTCCCCTCTACCAATCTTTGTGTCATCTGCAGCTTCTCACTAGCAAATGGGAAAAGCCGTTGTTTACAGGGACAGTAACATAATGAATATCTCCAATGTCTTTTTAATCTGTTTTGAATATAGTTTAGCAGCTGGCAACAAGGACCTGAGCCAACTCAAGAAGCTCAGCCAACTCTGGACTATCAGCAAGTGATGATGCCTGTTTCCAGAGTGGGAAATCCTACATAATTTTTTTGTTTGCCCTTCTGTTTGTGCCTCCTCGTTAAGATTTCCGAAAGTGGTGTCAGTTAACTATTATATATGTATTATATTTCAGGGTACTTGGTATGACAATATTTAGGGTTATATTTTTCCACTGATATAAATCAGTGTATTCTTCAGTGATGCTTTGTGTCAACTTTACCAGTATCTTGAGATTCAGGAAAGAAAACAGAACTGACAGCAGCTAACTTTTGAATAGTATTTTATTTGGAAATAAGAGTCATTCCAAGTTCTCCTACTTTGAAGACAGACACTAATCAAGCATGTGTTTTGACACACTTAACCATATCACCTAGGGGATGAAATAAGGACCAGACCAGGCCATGAATAACTAACTAATCCTCCATCATTGCTTCCAGCAGAAGTGTATTCTGTGGGGCAGAAAAACCAACTTTGCAATTTGATTCTAGTAGGTGTTTTGGAAGTATTTTTCCTCTCTCTTTCTCTGTTCCGTATTAGCATATTTCACCTCTTTTACCACTTGATCAACCTAGAGCAGAACACTTAATCTGCTAAGAAGTACTGATGAGAAACTCCCCTCTACTCCCTAATGTGATTAGGGCTTACTAGAAGGTGGTTGCCGAGAATGTGAGAGCCCAGACAGACACCCCATGGAGTTAGTTGTCACAAGCAGTAGGGCTGCCAGTTTGCAAAATAATCCCTCTTCTCCAAATGAAGATAAGGCTCAGGATAACTATTGCTAAGCCATAGCTTTGTCAGAGACCTCCTACATATGCTGGTATCCCTGCTCACTCTCAGCCAGGGAAGGGGAACAGGATTCCCAGGGTTATCTGTTTCAGTTATTGGCTTTTGGAGTTTCTGGTGGCCTTTCACTGCACATTTACGTACAAATGCACAGTGGGGCCTCCAGCACACTCATGGACCCCATCCACCCTTCGGTTCCCATTGCACAGAGACAGTATTACAAAAGTAATCCAACCAGCCAAAGTACCCTAAAAGGATCTCCTTCCAATCATGCCTGAAAAAGGAAGATTAAAGAAACAATTATCTAAGAATCATAAAATAGACACTACTCTTTCTCCCTGTTAATTTGACAAGAAAAATATGTAGAAAGGCTGTATCTATGCACACAACTTAGCCTCCTCTTTGAACTCCAAAGAGTCTTTATCACAGCCCAAGTTGCATTAAGTCTCACCTCTGCTTTAAACTTAAGTTACACATCTCAACTCTGCCTATCTAGGAACACTGAACCAGTGCTCAAACCAGGGAGCATGAGAAGCAGCCAGGACTCAAATCCTGAGAAAATGATTCTTTGTACATGTTTTTTGCTCATATAAAACCTTGTCCTGGATGCCAAGCATATAAGCCAACTGCAGCCCTCTGCTTCTCTAAATACCTCACCCAGCATTCTATGCACTGCTCCCCTAGAAGCTGCCCCAAACTCTGCACACAGTGGATTGCCACATCCCACTGGGATGGCTTATGGACCCTCTTTGTAGGGGAGGGAAGAGCCCCAGAAACATGTGCAGAAAGTGGGAATATAGTAGAAGGGAGATAAATATTTGTAAACTGTTTCATTCATCATCCAGGAGATAGCAAACAGTAGGAGCAATGGAACAGGAGTTATGCCAGTTCCCTCTTCACAAGTCCTTACAAGTAACACTTGCCAGACCCCTTGTCACCTTCCAGACCGGAAAGTAAGAGCACTAGCCCATCACACTTCTTCACATCTGCTGAATTCATGTTCTGCAATAGCACTGTCACCTCTCATGTATTCCAAGACTGGGTTTTTTAAAATACTTAAACTTTAATCTCTTCTATTTCCCTTGAAAGACAAGCAGGAAGACTTGTCAGCAACTTACCATGCAAGAAAGAAGTGGATTATTAACATGGATAACACCTGCTGTGCAGCTACACTTCACACGAATAACACGTGAGTTCCGAATGCAAATATGGCTTCTATGTCAGAGAGCTTGAAAACAGCCACTCAAGGGATGACTGTCCCAAATGATGACTGTATTGCCCCAGGTACCTGAGGCTTGTTTCACAGAGCCAAGAGTATTACTTCCTAAAGTGATCAGTCAATATACTCAACAGCTCTAACCCAACAGCTGCAAACCTTAGGAGAGGACAAGCGTTGGGAACGTGAGCAGCAGCCGAATTTTGTTGTCATTAAACAAACTCTTCTATTGCTGCCGTCAGAAACCAAATGCTATCTAATGATCCTCACAGAGGACTGCTCCTGTGTTCACTTGCAGCCAGGTCAGCTGAAGAAACACGAGTTAATTCCCATCCACCTATTGTGCCCTTACTCCGGCCTCTTCTGCCACGCTGCTCCAGTGAATGTGTGCCAGCGCACAAGCAAAAGCTCCAAGCCTGCACAACAATATAGCCCACAGAACAGTGCAGACCACATAGCACCATGGCACTATCCATCTTAGCAGACCTTGAAGGTGCATCCTCAGGCTAGGTAGCGCTGGATTTCATCCAGAAAACAGATGGGAGCAAAAAGTAAACATATCTCAAGCACATCACAAGCAAATATTGGGAAGCTGGTCTTGGACACTGGAAGGTCAGCATGACAAAGCACCACCTCCCTGCCTGCACTTCCACCCAGTGCTAAGCGTAGCTGTACATGCTCAGAGCTGTCAGCCGGCCACTCAGGGCAGCAAGACCCCACTGTCCTTGCTGAGCTAGCCAGACTACCAATGCAAAAACATTAGACTGCTTTTCTACTTGTAAGCTGTGAGCAAGGGGAAGGATACTCTTAAGGCCAGTGCAAATATTTCTGCTGGATAAATTAAAAAAATACCTTGGTCTTAACCCAGAAATACCCCTCAAATATACACCTATTCTCTTTTAAAACCTGTGGCCCAGATCTACAGTGTTTAAAATTATATTAGCCTAACTTGAGAAGGGAGAGAAAATCTCTAAACTTATTAATACCATTATTGCTCAGAAATTCATGAAGTAGAAATAAAGGATTCTGAAGAGTTGTGACATACCTCCTAAGGTCTATTGATTTAAGCCACAAGAACCTCACTTCACTTTGACCTCTGAGCCATATTTGCATTTATTGGGCAATACCTGGCAAAGTAGTGCCACCTGTAAGGTGTCAGCTACTCAGTGACATCATCAGAGCAAATATGAAAAGCAAAAAGTCACTCGACCAGTATGGCAGCTGCATGGTGTGAAAAAAACTGTGGGTGACTTACAGAAAGAACAACATAAGAGTTAGGAGGTGGAGGGGAAGAGAGCTCTACAATAGTTAAGTCTGAAAAACAGGAGCACTTTGCTGCAAATTCTTGCAAAAGAACTGCAATATAGCCATGATACAAATATTGGAAAAGCATTAGTCCAAGAATATTAGTGGATATTTATTCTCCATCAATGTTTTAAAGATTGGATTTGCAAAAGCATTGAAGTGTCCCTTCCCCTCCACTGCTGAAATCCAGAGAGGGCTTCTGCTGTTGACGTCAGCAGGAACCACATTAGGCCAAAGTAGATTATTTTCAAAAGTCTCTCTGAAATATAGTCAACACAATCAAATAGCACAATTCCTACAGGCCTACTTATATTTACTAGGAAGTCAAACTAAATTTGCTATATGATCCATAAGATCATAAAAAGCAAAAAGCTATATAAAAAGAGAATAAGCCTGAGCTCCTAAGTCCAATGCATAATCTTGCATCATTATTTTAAAATCTGATGGCATTGCCATAAATATGTGATTTACTGTCTTCAAGAACAGTCACATTGCATAAGGCTAGCACTGGAGCAACAGTTAAAGAAGCATGAGGGCTTCCCTTTTGTATGGTTCTAGCATCCCCAAAACCTGCTAAAGATCTATCCTTTCCCCTTTCTCCCTGTAACATAAAGGGAAAGGATATGGAAATGGAGGGAGTTTACTTTGTTAATTTGTTTTGAGAGGACAGTTGCCTGACAAGGCCTTTTGAAAGGACTTACTTCAGAGGCACATCTGCTCCCAAGAAGACATGTCCCAGTGAAACCTGTTATCCTGTAAGAAACTGCCCAGAAGGAGAGGGCAGTCTTTGACTCACTGTTGGATGGGTTCTTTCACAGATCGACTCACACATCCAAAGAAATGTTCAAGATTACAGCCCCTGAATTCACAGTCTTTTTCTTTTTTCTTTTTTTTTAATGCAGACTATAAACTGATGTAAACTATTTTTTAAAAAGGCAATACTGCTGGTAAGGTGACATAGTGAGATATAGGAGACGAGGAGGAGGAGGAGGGTGGGTTTTCCTCACTACCATGCCCTGCCACCCACATGCCTGGGTCAGCCTTGCTGGCAGCCCTGCTGGTAGCACAGCCGTGATGGCCACGGGGACCACGGATGAATTGGGCCACAGAGATGGCTACAGCAGGGCAAAGAAAATGCTGTGTCCAAAGGAGCCAAGTTACCACTGGTCCATACAGAGTTAACGCTGCAGAAGTCCCAGGCATTGTACCAGAACACCAACTGTTCTCGTGAGCTTATCAGCCCAGAAACAGAATGGTGGCTCCATGATCCTTGTCCTGCCTGGTTAGACAGGGTTGGCGTCACCTCTCGGATGAGTGGCCCAAAGCCTTCCTTTGAAGCTGCCTGCTACAGCTGCAACCCCATCAGCTTGGAAGTTTTTAAGCACCTTCTTTGGCCTCTGAATATCTACTTTATTTTCCCTTTGAGATGAAAGAGCAGACTTGAAGAGCATGTCTGGGAGAGAAGGAATATGGGGAACACATCAGTCACTTTAATAGTCTTTAAGCTCAAGACTGCCTGCTTGATGCAAACCCCCAGCAAATGAGTGAAAACTTAAGTCACACTCCTAGACAAAGTGGGTGCTCAACCCTGTTAACATCTATGTACTTCTTTTTACATCTCTTTAATAAAAAGTTTTTAAATTATCTGCTTAAGAATGAGAATCTTTTAACAGATGTGCCATTTTTTGGACACATCACTAAGTAATTGACTATCGTGCTATAAATACAGCATATCTCACCACGTCTGTGATCACAAGCTAAAGAGAGCCTGCAGAGTGGGAAGATGGTCATTTGAATTTGTGAAACTCTTCTAGGATGCCTAGCTCTAATGCTAATTTTGGATCATAACTTTTTCCTGCCGTAATGTACATCCCTGTTAGACTCTTCCTTTAATCGATCCACAGAAGCTTTAATGCCCCGGGAGGATTTATGGCCAGTCCAGAAAGACTCCCATGAAGTAGAGACAATCTGGATCTAGCCTTCAATGCTGAATGACAAACTGGGACCAACATAAGAGATCGGAGGTCACCACATTGCTTATCACAACACCACCCTTACATGCCATCTCACAGTGACTTTGCCAGTCATCATGTATTCACTTAGCTGTTCTCAATGGGACAGGCACAGGTCAAGGAGCTGTTCTTTGCCTGGCCACACAAAAGACAAAAATAAAAGTAGGGAGTATAATTCTTATGAAAAAAAAGAGTTACTTTTGTTTGGTTTTGATATTTTTCCAGTGTTGTTAGGGGTTGTTTCACTTTTAACAGCAAGAGATCCCAGGTAAAATCCCCAGCATAAACATAGAATCATAGAGTGGTTTGGGTTGGAAGGGACCTCAAAGACTGTCTAGTTCCAAGGATTCCAAGAAAGGTGTCCAAGTCTAGCAACACTTTCCACTAGAACAAGGCCACTTGTTCAAAGCCCCATTCAAGTTGGCCTTGAACACTTCTGGGGATGGGACATCCACAGCTTCTGTGGGCAACCTGTTCCAGTGCATCACCACTCTCGCAGTAAAGAATTTCATCCTCATGTCTAATTTAAACCTATTCTTTCAGTTTGAAGCCATTCCCCCATGTCCTATACCTGCCTGCCCTTATATAAAGTCCCTCTCCAGCTTTCTTTAGATACTAAAAGTTGTTATAAGGTCTTCTTGGAGCTTTCTCTTCTCCAGCCTGAATAACACCAACTCTCTCAGTATGTTTTCAGAGCAAAGCATTAACTCTTGCAAGGGCCTCTCAGGAACAGCATTCACCAAATCCTGAAAGCCCTTAACCCCTCAGAGGAATAACCTTGCTCAGCCAGTCTCTCAGAGATGGCCCAGGCTCACCAGCTGGTACAGTAGCTGTGCCCACAGACACTGACATCAGTCCACGTGCACAACTGCTATGGCCATCAAGGCCCCATTGGCACATCCAACGATGCTCCCAGCTCACAGTAAGCAGGGTAGCCTTGCCTCCATCATATTTAATGCAGAGACATCAATGCCTCACAGCAGCAAAGTGAATGAGGGAAGGGCAGTGCTTAACAGAGTGGCTTCAAGGAGAGATTTTTGCAAGTTTTACACCAACTAAGAGCTGTGGGCAGCTGGATGTTGACAGCCTTCATGTACAAGAGACACACCAGTGGGCATGAACTATTCTTCAGCATCCACTAATGTGTTAGGTGTCTCCTGAAGCACAACAGGGATGTATGCTCCCTGCACCAAATCTCTTAGACAGTAGAAAAAAACCCCAAAGAACAGTTGTGAAGTGGAAGAACTAGAGGGAAACAGGTTATGAGCATTTAGCCATATGCCTGGTATCCTTTAACAAAATCTACTACGGTTGGCTATATATGAATAATGATAGTAAACTGGAAGTATGTAGAGAAGGAAAACACATGAAAATCACAACTGCCAAGAAAGAAATGTGCCGCCACTAAACATTATTATCCAGCCAACCAATATCAGTGTCCTTGAATTTGTGTCACCCCAAAGTTCATATCCCCTCCCACTCTCCTGACCACTACTCTCCAGAAAATTTCTTTGTGGCTGATTGAGGCTTAGAAAGAAAGCTTTTTGAAAGACTATATTCAAACTTCTTCCACATGAGAGACAACACAAAAAATGCAACATAAATAATAAAAAACTCTCTTAGGAGAGAGGAACAGGTTGTCTCTTTCTCTGGCTCACTCTTGAGTGCTGACTAGAGAATTAGAAGCAAGAGGAGGCTGTAAGCCACCTACTCACTGGTAATTCTGTCCATTTGTGGGGTCCTCACGGGTAGGATTTAGCAGCCCCAAGGGAGCTGTAAACAGAGCTTATTTGTGACATCCTTCAGCAAGTCACTTCATGGGCACAGAACAGTAGTCAGGGCAGTGCCAACCCACCCCTGTGGAGGAGACCAGACAGCCTAAATAAAGAACTTATGATGAAGCTTTTTCCTTCTCCTACACTGACGGCATTAAAAGGACTAGAACAGAGCATGATGCAGAGAAGCAAGTAATTTCATCCTGAAATCAGATTATTTAATATTCCAAGAAGAAACACTTAAGAGGATCCCCCCTGGCAAAACTGGTTACACAGCCATACTTTCTTACAAAATTCTTTAAAAGCTCATTTCTGTGCTGTGTCTCATGGCCCCCTTTGCCTGCCAAAAGCAAAGTCTAACTTTCCTAGTTTGGCCACTGTTTTGCATGTGATGTAATTTTTTGAGTGCTCTGCAGTATGCTACAGAGTTTAGACTATTCAGGCTGGGTTCACTGTTTATCACCACCACAACCTGCAGAGAACAGTCTCAAAGCTTCAGGTGTCCCCTCAGCACCACAGCAAAAAGGCCAAACATCATCCAGCAGGGCAGGAGCTGTGCCAGGAGCCCCATCCCAGCACTACCTGCTGAGCTGCCTAATTGCAGCTGCCAGGACATCAAGTCCCAAATCCAGGAAGATGACCTATGACATTCTTCATGCACACCCACTGAAGGATGGACAACTCAGCCTCCTGGATGGTCCACGGGCAAAACCCCATGGATAAGGGAGCTTCTGATTTGGAGGGCCCTAAGCAAGGGCTCTACCATTGCAGGAACCTGATGCAAGCCTGGGATGACCACACAGCGCCACCCTTATGAGAACATGCTGATTTGTTTTGAGTAGGTGAACTGTGACAAATTTCCAAATGCTCACAAGGGAGCCAAGTGAGAGACTTCACCAAGGCAGGTGGTGCTACCTTCCTTCACATGTGCTGCCACCCGGCTTTGTAAGACACAAAAGTTTTGCCATTGTACTCCATGTGGACATAGGCAATGCCTTCACCGTCTTTATCTTCTATCCTCTCCACTGTCTGTCTTCAGTCAGACATGACAGAAAGCTGGTGCCTTTGAGAGGATTGTGCTCCTATGTGTTTTGTGGAAAGAGGTGTCAGGGTGGAGGAAAACAAGACCTGAGTGGTACCCTGTCAGAAAGAAAGGCTGCAGTAGGCAGTTAACAAAGGCTCTCTGTTATTCCTTGTGTAATGAAACTTACACCAGCATAAGCTTTAAAGGTCTTCAATGAGGCTAAGTGATGAGAAAAATAACTTCAGCACACTATCCTTTTGCAGAGAGAGATGGGAAACAAGCACTGATCTGCTTTGTACATACCAGCCTAATAAAGAAGGTTGCACACATTCAGTACCGTGGTGGGCATCCAGTGACGTCACTCCTAACTTCTCACTGAGGTGATGACACATCACACAAGTCTCCAATCATGCAGCACAAAGCTGAAACAAGGATTAATTGTACTAAGTGGCTGCAGTGTTAGGGCTGAGACAGAAGGGCAGGATTTGAATGACAGTCATAAAATTATTTAGATTGGAAAAGACCTCCAGGATCATCAAGTCCACCACTAAGCCACGTCTGTAAGCACCACATTGACACGTCTTTTAAATACCTCCAGGGATGGTGATTCAACCACTTACCCCAGGCAGCCTGTTCCAATGCTTGACAACCTTTTCCATGAAGAAATCTTTCCCAATATCCAACCAAAACCTCTTGTGGAGCAACCTGAGACCATTTCTTCTCGTCGTATTTCTCATTACCTGGGAGAAGAAGATGACTCCCACCTTGCTACAGTCTCCTTTCAGGCAGTTGTAGAGAGTGAGAAAGTCTCCTCTGAGCCTCCTTTTCTTCAGACTAAATAACCCCAGCTCCCTCAGCCACTTTTGGTAAGACTTGTGCTCTAGACCCTTTCCCAGCTCCATTTACCTTCTCTGGAAATGCTCCGCATCTCAATGTCTTTCCTATAGTGAGGGGCCCAAAACTGAACACAGTACTCAAGGTGCAGCCTCACCTGGGCCTACTGGCTCCTTGAAAAGACAAGGTTTAGCCTCCACCAATTTACAGCTGTGCTTTAAGTACAACAGTGCATTAATTATAAGAGAAGGTTAGCATGGCTAGATACTTTGAAAAACATTTAGGTCTCTTAGACAGACACCTTTCTGAAAGATTTATTCACGGTGTATGTCTATCATTTAAAAAGGCAACATTTCCTCATGCTATTTGAAACACACAGATAGGCAGCAGCCTTATTACTCTTGTTTCTTATGCAAATTCAGCTTCTGAGCAAGACCCAGGACTTTCATGTGCAGGCAAAACTGCAGGCATCAGCTAACACACAAGTCAAAAGCACTGAAGGGCTCATCAACACGATTCTTAGCTGAATATCTTGGGGGTAAGTTTAGTTTTTTTGGTTTGATGGGTTTTTAGGGGGTTTTTTTAGTATTGAAATGACACATCCTAGCGTAAAGATCAACAGACAGTTGGCCTCTCAGCTGTAGAGCTAAGGTGTTTTTTTCTCTCATAGCTGACCTTTTGGAAAGGAACCCACCATTTGTCACAGCTGAGAGGCTTGACCTGGGTGCTGTGAGCAGTCAGAAGGAAGGCTGCAAGGCTCTGTGCACAGTGCCAAGTCAAAGTCAAGCCAAAGGACATCCACATCACTTGGCATGCCGAGTGCCTGGACAGAAAATAACCACGAGTCTCATCTGGGATTCAGGAGACAGCTGCTACA
This sequence comes from Serilophus lunatus, assembly GCA_013399895.1. Lineage (NCBI taxonomy): Eukaryota > Metazoa > Chordata > Aves > Passeriformes > Eurylaimidae > Serilophus > Serilophus lunatus. The sequence goes on along the minus strand of VXBA01001415.1, from coordinate 160,569 downwards.
GATCTGCCATGTGAGATCAGGGCGCTTGGCTTGTTCCATCATCTCTGAAACACAGGGATGTAATGTCTGCTCATCTTTGCCTGAAGAGCATCAGGCAAGAACCTTCTCTAACCACATATGTGGCCAGCAGCAAGCCAAACACCTAACACAGCCTTGATGTACACCCTTCAAAGCAGCTCTATCCCAAATCAGTGCTTAAGAATAACAAGCACTTCAGTATTAACCAAACCCCAGTCACTTTAATGCAGTTATCACTTTGAAAACCACACAGCGTGCAAATTAAACAAGCTAATCCAGCCAGCGTCAAACACTGCCTGCACACATCAATAAAGATGATGGCAGGCTTTGCCCTTGGCTTGGCTTTTCCAAGACAGGCAATGGGCGGGCTTCTTATTTGCTCTTTTGTGACAACAGGTATCAAATGCTGTGCAGGTATCAAGTCTTGAGGAGAAAAAAAGCTATCCCTCCAAGGTCAGGCAACCCATTGCTATTTGTGCAGCAGCATCAGTGCAGCCTTGCTCTCCGTATGTTTATTCAGCCATATGCTGAAGTAATAGTGACTGTGGTATTGTGTGGATAGAATAAGGAGGTATTTTATGTTTGCAGCCACGTTGTTGGTATACCAACTGACATGTACCTCAGTTCTCTTTATTATCATTCATGTTCTGTGCTAATTAAAGTGCACATGAAGAACGCATTATCAGTAATAACAGCTGGAGAGCTACTAAATCTTGCAGTAGCATGAACAGAGGAACCATGCAGTGTGATAGCATCCTCTAAGTGTTGAGACAGGGCTGATGAAGAATGCTGAATCCAGGCAAGGTATAAACACTCCTTGCCAAGTACCTATAAACTGGTCACAGTCCCTCAGCAGTGAAAGAAAGATTGCTGTGTGCTACGTGCAGACAGCTGCAGGTAATACCAAACCCTTACCTAACTGCTTCCCATGTGCCAGACCTTTTATACAAAGGTAGCCTGACTGAGACCACTTCCCACTCACCAAGCCTGCAGTCATGGAGACCCTCTTTATGTGCTGGGTATTTTACTTTGCACCAGGATCCTGGTCCAGATCTCCTACCCCTACCAACATAATCTCCATTTCTAGCCTCAACTTCACGCCCTCCCATCCTCAGTTTTCCCCCTCTGGCTTTAGGGCCTCATGGTGTGATGAAGCAGCTTGTGCCAATTTACATGATGAGAAGATAAAAGCAGGTCTTCAGCATCCTAGAAGAAGCCAAAAGAAAGCCATAGTGATACAAAATACACTTAGTTTAAATGGCAGCTAAGAGTTAAAATTTATGTGCATATGCTCTAAAGCTATTTTTTCTTTCCAGGGGGAAATTGCTCAACAGACTTTTAGAATACTGTATAGTTATTGCTTTTTTTCTAGACATCATCTCTTTGTCTCTCTAAAAAAAAAAATTGTTGTCAGACTACACAGCAATGAGGAAGGAATGATGATTTGTGATGATTTGGTGGAAGAATTCTTTAAGAATAAGTAGCATCCGATACACTTTTATAGGAAAAGCCTGCATTTTTCATCATTGTTGTGTGTTTATTTATACAGAGCAAGTCATGTAGAAAATCTCCCCCCAGCACTGGGCAATTCAGGGCACAGCCATGCTGAAAGTCACAGCCCATAACTGTAAATTAACCTTGTACGAAAAACCCACAACCAATCAAAAAAGAAAAAAACCCAGAGGAAAAACTAATAATAATGAAAGACCTTCAGGGATTTTACATCATCAAAGCCTCTGGGAACAGAAGATGCTCCTGAAGCTCAGGTGCTTGCACAGGATATGGTGGTGGTGACCCAAGGTGTCTCTGGTAAAGGAGGTTACAGCTTGGAAAAGCAGAAAGATTTTGACACCTTGTTTAACTAGGAGAAGCTAGAGATTTTGGTTTTGTTGCTGACAAACATACACTATACAGGCACTCCCATTAAAGAGTTGTTTCAAGTGTGAGAGGAACAAGCTCTTCATTTCAGTCCTTAAACCTCTGCTGGTTCACATGATCATTTTGGCACTCGGACCATTTGCAGAAGCTTCTTTCCAATGTTAATTCCTCTGTATGCATACCTACATGGGGCACTTCCATGTTTACTGTTTGCATGACCTTCAAATGCCATTTAACAGCACAGATGGAGATAGCAAACCCAACAAGTGCTCCCTGGCACCTGAATCCAAAGAATGTGACCAAGTTGTCACTGCCTGTTCATGGCTATGGGGATTGACCTCAGCAATGTCTCTTTTACCAGGTCACGCCCCAGTCCTGGAGGAAGCCTTCCAAATATATCAGCTAACCAAGCTTAACAGAAACGGAGAAGGAGCCATGAAGTTCAGCAGCATACACTGCTGCTTCCCTCTCAGCCCCACTGCAACACACCCCCAAGAGCTCTCCATGTCCTACCTGCTCTGCAGATGGTGGGGCAGCCACAGCATTCACCCATTGGCCTGCCCTACACTGTTGCAGGCTCAGGATATCTGCACCCAAGCTGGTGCACCAGGGCCATTCAAGGTGAGGCAGGGCCTGGTCCTTGTGCTACAAACCACAGTTGCACCTTTAGACAACTCTCGCCCTTGGAGGCATTAGTTTTCTCCACAACCCCCCCTTTCACCAGGTCTAATCACTACACCTGACCTGAATTTCCTGTGGCTAGACAAGGTCTGCCAGCTCTAGCCCCATATACTAACTCCTGCACCTTATCTAAGGCTGTGCTTCTCTCTGTAGGGGTACACATCCCCCCTGCCCTGACCTCCCATCTCCATCCAATCCCTGACTGCTCACAGGAAAACCCCAGAACTCATGTCCCCTGGCCTTGGCCTCCATATGCCTACACTCTCCTAACCCATATCCCTGTGGACACAGCTATGTCTATGGGGTCACATAGTGGCAATGGGACTGCTACCTCTCCTGTACAATCAAACACACTCACTGAGTCACTGTGGCTCCAAGAAAACAGCTGGAGCAATGCTGAAGCTATGTAAGCATAGGATAGCCGTTTGCCGAGTATCCCAGCCCTCTAGCTATAAAATCAGCTCTCCATCATGAGTCATCTGACTATCCAGTACCAGGGAACGAGCTGGACTAGAGGTGGCATACCCCTAAGGACACAGAGATCTATGTTTTGAGACACTGCATCTGCACAAATTCAGTGGTGAGCATCTGAAACCCATCACTGTTTTCACAGAAAACAAACCATGATGCTGCTGGTGAACTTGCCCCTTTCCACCCTGCATCCAGCCAGAAGGATGAGCACAACCTCCTGCAATTCACACTGCAACTCAACTCCAGGGCAGCCGAGATGACTTTCCAGGGCAGAGGTAGAGGAGGGCAAGCACAGATGTGGCAAAGGTGGCCCAGATTCATCCACAGAGACTGAGCAAATGCCACAGCAGTGAAACCCAGGGAGCAGTGCACTGCTCCAGCTCTCCAGCTACCTGGTTACCCTGATTATGACTCCCTGGAGTACAGAGGGTGATGCTTTAGGGGTGGGAGGCAGTGTCAGCATGCAGAAGAGCACTTACTACCTTTGACAGACCTTTGAACATGAGGACAACCGTCATGCTAGAAGCAACACAGTATCAGTTTGTCCAGCACCAATAACATTTTTGTTACCATTATCCTGTGACTCAGCACTCTGCGTTTTTCATTTACTGCCATTACAAAAGAACCAACGCAAAATGCAGGGGAGACAGACGTGGAGAAGTTTGCCAAGGAGCTGGTACCGCTGACACAACACGAGAGCTGTGTGACAGCTGGAAGAGGAACGAGTACAACTGATGTGTAGCCAAGCAGTGTAAAGTCGTCATGTGTGCGAGGGAAATCTCTCTGCATCTGCCAGCACGAAGTGCGTCAGAGCTTAGACACAGAGATGAATTTTGCATCCGCTGAAGTAAGTGGTAAGACTCCTATAGACCAGGACGTGTTCCTTAATCTGTAGCTGAGCACCAGGATACTCATACAATTTGTTTGCTCTCTTACATCACGAGAAACCAACCTGCCTTGCTTGGAAAATAAAATAGAATGAGTTTTAGCAAGATATCAAGGCAGCTGGCTGATGAACAGCACACTTATGAGGTCAGGCAGCATTTTACATCATTGAGCCAGCATGTCTCCTGTCACACAACAGAAAGCACAGCGAGCTGGGTCCCACACCCAAGGTCAGAGCTGCTTCACAGTGTGTGGGTGGCATCCCCTGAAGTCAGCCATTGGCTGAAGAATACATTTAGTCACTGCAAGCAGAGAGGGACTTGGGCAATACCTGTCCCCACACAGTAGAGAAGGTTAGGACATGTCTTTGCCCTTAGACTGTCAGCTCAGGTAACTGCACTCCTGGTTTGGGCCAAGAGCAATGGGATAAGGACTAGTGTTATCGCAACAAGCCTGACCTCACCTTGGTGCTTCTGCAGGCCAGGCATCCCACCAGCACAGGCTTCTTTCTAACCTGTCAAAAAGTGACAGCACTCTCAAAACTAAATCAGTAGCTGTCCCAGGTATGTAACAGGCATAACTAAAAGTAACTGATGGACGTTTTAATATCTGTTGCTCTTGAATCAGTAATGAGGTTGCTGAAAAGATGCTCTGGTCTTAAGCTTCAAAAGCTGAATCCATCACAGAGCACATTTGGCTCTGACCAGTATTCAGACACGAGCCACCAACTAAAATTAATGCAGTTCAGCATTGGGCTGCAGCTTAACTGAGCCGGTGAGCAGGAATGTTCTCTGCCCCAGGAGGGTGTGAAGAAAGGGAAGCTGAGTCTCTCCTATTTTCTTTCTATATAAAGAGAGTAGGCCAAATTCTGACCCTTTCTACATTGCTTTAAAGCCAACTTCATTGCTGCTAGTGTAAGCTGTCCGAGGGAAATCTACAGATGCACTAAGAAGTACAAAAAGGCCTTGAGGAGGGAAAATGCCAGCTAATCACATCTGGAAAGGTACCTTCAGAGGGTGCTGGCTGCACCATATGTCAGCACGACTGTAATTAGGTTCACCCCAGTTAAGGAAATCCTCCCTTAGTGAAAGATGAGACTACAGGAGGATGCATCTTCCAAGCTCCCCAGACCCCCAGAGCCCCACTGCAGTGGCAGGTAGCAGAGCTCTTGGCATCGTGGTTCCCTCGTGCCCTGCAGGGATTTCCTCCAAAACAAACCCTTGCCATTTACTCCAGGATAAAACCCAATTCAGAATAAACCACCACAAGATGCAATAGGGCCCCTTTAAATCATGAGGACTGTACCTCCACACCTGCCAAAGATCAGCAATATGCACCAGAGTGTACTATTAACTTTATACCAAGGCAAGCTAGGTTTCTCAAGACCAGCTACAATGAGGATCTCTTAAATCAATCACAATCAAAACTTAGTCTGCCTTCTAGTGACTTCCAGTTATGATTCAGTGACATTGTTTAAGGGCTCAGACAGACAAAGAGCTATACTGAGCAGGAATAATTTCCCAGAGGGCTGATTTTCATCATCCTCAAAAATAAAAGGCTCTACAATTCATATTTCTAATTTTTAAAAAAACCCAAAAGTGCATCATCAAATTAAAAGACTTGCCAACATTATGTCACTGCTGAGTTTTCCCCTTTGGATACTTTTATTTTCCTACCCAACTGCCACAAACTGAAAGGGTAAAATCATGAAGCAGCACCTTCTTCACATCTGAATATCCACATTCCATCTGTAGCCTTGATAAAGGAAAGGACATGATGACAGGAAAAAATTAATTGCTGCTTTGTTGAATGGTTTGTATTCTTAGCAAAGGAACAAAGAGAGGAATCCTATTCGATCATTCAAAGAATCGGAAGCCAGTTTGCAACAGAGTGATGGGCTCAGATTAATGGGGCAGATTAGAAAGCAGAATTTTGCAAATCAATTTCAAAAATTCAAGAGCAAAGAGGACATGATCCATTTATCTGTTTATTGATCTGAGGAGTAACCACCTCAGTAACTCCTGGAACTCTCTGCCGTACATTCAAAATGTACCAAAGGCAAAAGTAGTAGTTTCTCATGCCTGAGTAGGGAACTTTTTACATTTTAAAAATATAGACGTCATTACTGTATTCATGAAATTAACTATAAAGTGTTACTAATTGTATTTTAATATAATATGTCTATACAATTTGTGGGTTTGTTTTTTTTATATATTCACATGCATTAAAATGAGCTGCTTATCAGCATCAGCAGTTGCCCAGCCTGAAAATTTACCTAAGGGTCTGGAAAAGTCTTGTTCTTATACCACATCAGAGATTTCCTCAGATATGAGAGGCAGGTGGTGCAAAAATTCATCTCCAAAAAACTACAGGAAGAAATATCCATCATCTTCCATGCTGGAGGTCAGGCAAAGCTCTAACATAACTCAGCTTCTCATTTTCCTCTGACAAACACTAGCTCACACAAATCACCTCCAAATCAAGATTGCTACAGTTTATACTCATGCAAATCGAGGCCTTTTTCAGTTTTTCATGTCTAATTTACATGACTCCTGACTTAAAATATCATTGCTGTCACTAATCCCCCCTACCTCTCACACCCACTTGTCTTCAAGTTCAGAATTTCTTTTTATTTCCCTCCATCACCACAAGCCTTTTTTCTTTTTTCCTTTTCTTAAAATTTGTAATTGCAACTCCTGAATTTAGCTCCTGAAAAAAGTTCACTGAGAAGCAAAGTCATCTGGCTGACCTGAAACTGCTTTCCACCACCCTCAGTTTGTTTGGGTCAGGTTATTTTTTCCACTTGGGTTGTTGTGTTTTCATTTATTTATATTTCTTTTTATACATACCTAGTCACACAAAAATGCCACCTAACCGTATTTTTGTCCCTACCAACAGCCAGCTCAGGGCAAGCATATGGTCACTATACACCTATTTCCATACCAGGGGAAACTCCACTGTTGGGAGCCTCATCCCAGTTCACACACTCACTGCAGAGACCTGTCACGTACAAGACATGTTGGAGTTGATAATTGTTCTTGGCTACACGATTTTCCTTTGAACTTTACTGGGAGCAAAGCCAGCAAACCAGGTGTGTTNCCCCCCCCCCCCCCCCACTGTTGTGACCAAACATATTCTTACCTGGCCATGAGAGCAATTGCTTCCTTCCTAGGCTCACACAGTCTCAGCCAGCCCATTATTCCTGTGGGCAAAATACAAACTGGAAGGAGGAGAAATGTATCTTCCTACATGATTTGTGAACTGCATCTGAAAGGAGGACATGGGTGACTCCATCTGGCATATTAAACATCTTCCCCATCTACTTTTTACAGTAGTTTTTAAAGCATTAGCTCTGTTGAAACGGCAGGATTGCATGGTAATCATTGTGGAGTGACAGAAAATATCAAAATAGAGCAAGGAAACAGAATTCAAGAGGTCTACAGCCTTGGCTGTTGTGTGACCTTGGAGGAAGCCAGCTCCCTCTCCTCCATGCTCCAGCCTCTCCATCTCTCTAGTGTGATGAAGAATATTCTCAAGCTCTTAAGAGTCTTTCTTCGTAATATACGTTCAGGTGAAGAAAAAAAAGATCTAGACTGAAATATTTTTTTCTAAATAGCAGAGAAATTCCATATTAAAATATTCTTATTTCCAATTGAATTTGGCAATTAAGCAAACCTGTGAAATGCTCCTGTGCACAGACACAAGGAAGGCATATGCAAGGTTCGTTTTGGCTATTTGAGGATTTTTTAGTGTTTTGTTGGGTTCTTTTTAAAAACATCTTTGAGGCTGTGCAGGAGCCTAGACATGAGGTCACACCTTGCTGCGGTTCTTCTTCAGTTCTGTGTAATCTCAATCCTAAACGTTAAACCAGAATGGGAAACAGCCTTGAGGTTCTCACACTGAGCTGCAGGAAACATCTACACTGAAGTCATACAACACTTTTGTCAGCAAAATGACCAACAACTGTAGCAGCTGCTAATTTCATGCCTCCCTTTCTAATTTCACAGGCCAAACATGGCACGGGCACAGAACAACCATAATTCCTCAGCAAGGCAGTAGCTGGCTTATTCCATTGCTTCCCAGGCAAATGACCAAGGTGGGTGCTGATTCATCTCGGAAGGGCATTTGGCTCCATAGCACAGGACTGAATAAAAACAGTATTGTAGACTAAATTATCACTGATTTACCTCCACCGACAGCAAAAGACAACAAATTAATCTGGCAACATGAATCAGATGAACAAAATAAGAATGCTGAGGCAGACAGCACAGGATCATGTACTTTGTCTGAGACCTCTTATGTTTATGTCTTTAAAACACATGCTAAGTTCTTTCTCTAGAAGTACATGTCCTTATCCTTTAAGGCATGTTTTAGGTTAAAATCACACTTGCAGGCACAAGGTAAAAATTACTTCCTGTATAGAAATATATTTGAGCATCATCATATATAGGATTATTATACTTTCTATGAATAGAAAGTCTGGCAAGTACACCTTCTATGCCTTTCTCCTGGCACCAGGTATGGTTTATGTTGGAGGTGAGATATCATATGTGCACATCACAGCTCCAACATCTGGTAAGCAGTGCTACAAAATGAGGCTGACAGGTTGGCTGCTTCTCCTTCACATGTTGCCTGTAGGTAGCTTCCCAGCAGCTGCCAGCTAAGGCAGGTAGTTTTTCCTGTAACATTTTGCTGATGATGTTTATCCTGCAGTGCCTGGCATCCTGAGATCCTCAAACCGTGGCTCCTCAGCTGTGATCCTCAAACACAACCAACAACACTACTGCAGTTCAGTTGTATGTATGCAACCCAAAGTCACAGAGGTTCTGCTACTTCTACAAAAGTCAAAATTAATTTGTGAAGTGAAAGCATCCTCCACTCGTGTAAGACAAACCAGTGCAAGCCAGGACGGTTTTGAAGATAAAAGGATCCTGATGTTAAAGATGGATTTGGTTTCTACTCCCAAGCCCTGACATCCTCTCCCACTTCAGAAGCCTTTTCTTTCAATGCCTTTATTATTTCTCCCCCATGAAGGGCATTGTTCTCTTCCTTGCCAGCCTCACTCAGCAGCAGTTTGTCACTCTCAAGTGCTCTTGGTGAGTGTTTGCAGGCATGCTGTTGAGCTGCGATGTTGGAAGGATGTGAAAGGCCAAAAGAAGAGTTTGCTTGAGGAGCCCTCATTGCAGGGGCTTGGAAAGATTTGGAGAGATGATGATGGGTGGTAGGAGGAGATGGACAGCATTTCTGCAGCTGGTGAAACAGTTCAGAGAAGGAGCTGGTGCATATGATACCCACTGTGAGGGTATCATACTCTCGCAATAGAGACACCCCTTTCTAATTCACCGTCACTCACTCATCTTACCAAGACAGACCAAAGAGCTGACATTCCCAGGGAGCAGCACCAGCTGCTCAAGGATTTATCCTCTGTTTGGCACCTGCCACAGGAAAACACTTAAAACAGCCAACACACATGGTCTTGTCCCACAGAACTCTGCAGCTCTGAGCTCTACTCCAGTGCCCTTCTCAGCACCAAATTCTTCTTGCCAGAGTTTGGAGAGAGGTGGGAGGGTGCAAAGCAGCTAAGACTGGGACAGAGCATAGACAACAGCATTCAAAAGGATAAGCCAGCAGAAGAGGCTGTGAACAGACTGGGTTAAAATTGAACAGTGGCCTTGAGAGCAAAGCAGCTGTGGTCACAAGCAGAGCCGAGAGTCGGGCGTGTCCCTTTTCATTTCCAGTCAGTCTCACACACTGCTCTGCTCAGTGGCACCCAGCATTTGCCACAGATCAGTTGCCTTGTATGAAGACTGAAACAAGGCCAAATTTGGAGGATCACCAAGCCTCTAAGACTGCAGTCTAGAGCCATGACTTGAAAAGGACTCACAAATGCCACAGAACCCCAAAGAGTTTGCCTTCGCCTGGGGAGCAAAACATGCAGTGAGAAAGATTATGTCTTTGTGTAGGCTTCTGCTCTCTTTATCTTGTCATTGCTGCACTTCAGTGGCTCAGAGATACTCAGAGATCCCCTTTCCAAAACACTCCAAAGAGAAACAGAACAATAATCAGCTAAAAAATGTATTGATTCCCTCTGACAGAGTATAGGGGGCCAACAAAAGAATGTAGTTCAGACACTCACAGCATGGCAAAGCCTCAACTCCTTCTGCAGGAGCTTGAGTAGTGAGATACAGGTCACTCAGGCTCTCTTGGCTCCTGCTGATGTCCTGTGCAATAGGAAAGGAACAGGGAAAGAAATGACTGAGTCTCAAGCTGCCTCTTCTCTCTTGTCAGGCAGCTCTGCCCAAAAGCTGCTTCCATCCACAGGAGTACCTCTCCCAAGCTGGGGAGATGTGCTCCCACCTCCAGCTGCACCTGGAGCATCCCCCCAGATGGCTTACCTCCCAGACTGTGGGCAGATATGCCTGCACAGTCCTGCCCCATAGGTAACGACACAGCCCTGTGTGGGGGTGCACGACAGAGGTGCTGCCCCAGCCCTGGCTCCCTCTCTCCTGCCAGAGCAGCTGCTTTTGCCCTTCCTTTCTGGGAACCAAAAGGTGACCAGAGGATGCAGGACATGGAAATGCTGCCATGACTCCATGCTGGCATGCTGCCCGGGCTGTGCACAGAAGGCAGAGACCATTCACAGGGTGGTGTGGGCATGGCTGGGAACCTCTTCTGCCTGGCTAAGGGACATGGTACCACGACTCACCCAAAAGTGGCAATGCAGGAGATTAATGACATTAATATCTACCATTGCCATGAGTTAAGAGGGGAGAGTCTCCTAAGCAGTAACACCATCACCCTTCCTTGCCTCAAAAATATGCCTCTAGGACAATACAAACACTCATTTTAAAGCATTGAGACAGACCCAGAACTACTCATTTAATTTGCCTCTGCCACAAAGCCATGCAAAACTCCAAAAGCAAAAAGGACTCTTTTTCTTTCTCTAGTCAATAGGACTCTCTGAGGAAGTCTCACCTGCAGCAGGCTGCACCTCACTGACTACACACACTATTGCGAGGGGAAATATTTGGGAAAACAACCCCACAGCAGAGATGCTGTACTTAGAGCACCACTATTAACGTCCTGTAAAAGGGGGGTGGAGGTAAAAGGATGGTGTCCCAGCAGAAGCAATGCATCTGGGCATCTGTTTTTTACCAGCTCCTATTAAGTCCAAGAAGATGACAACGAGTCCAGTTTCGCTGCAGCCCTGAAATGCTCTGTGGTTTGCCCAGCCCTCAGACAGGGATTTGCATGACTAGATTTGATTAGGTACTCTTGGCACCATCCTTGACTGCTGGTCTGAGCTCCCCTGTCATAAGCAGCAGCAAATGAAACAGGAATTATGCAATGTGGGGGCTGAGTGATGGAATAGTGCCTGGGATGGAAATAACCGTCCCTCAAATCAATGACTTGCAGACAATGCCATATCATTTACTATCATTTCACTGTAACCTCTCTCCATGAGGAGAAATGATGTTATGGAGCAGGCAGCTCTGTCCTTAAGTGTACAGGTAAAGGCTCCCACAAGGCATTGACTGCTTGGCTACAAGAAGCTTTCATAGCCAAATGCCATGAAATAAGAGGCTCCCCTTCTAGTTCAAAGTCACCATCGGATGCAAGCGATTAAATTTCTTCTAAGTTGCCATGAAATTTTTCAGCCTGAGAGGAAAAAAATCAAGTCTGTTTTGGCTTTCTCTTCATCAGTAATAAACATCTACTTGAAGGCACATCAAGTCTCACAAAGCAGCAGGCAGTTGCAGTGCCTGTTGCTAGTTTCTCCCCTCTCTGCATACCTCCTGGTCTGATCTTCTGCACCTCTCGACTTTCTCTCTAAATTTCTCGAGGGGTCAGGGAAAGCAAACACACTTTCCCAAGGAACCTCCCCATGCGTTGTCTCAGCCAACAAACTGCCTGGGAAAATATTAAGTTCAAGTTTGGTATCTGCATTGCAGAAGATAAACACCTTGGCAAAGCAGGTCAAGCAATATCCAAGGGCAAATCTCCACATCAAGGGAGATGAACTCAGAGCAGGACAAAGGGGAGTGTAAGCAGAAGAAAAAAAAACGCAAAAAACCAAAAAGGCACTGGAAGCAGAAATAAAGATGGTAACTGTAGCAGGAAAACCGAGAAATAGGGCGATGCAAAAGAAGCCTCAACCACAAATACATCCACACCCTGGTGAGACATCCCTTTCAGGGATGGCTGCTTCCTCTCAAAAGTTTTCCATAAGTGTTGTAGAGGAACTTTAACCAACCAACACATAGGCAGAGGGCAGAACTGCAAGTGCCCAACACAAGCCTCTTTCTTTTTACTCACCTGAACAAAAACATCCTACTACACTTACAACTTTTTGTTAATCAACTTCCCACTTCCTAGTTTGCTCTTTGAGGTATTTTCAAGATCCTTTTGGTGGGTGTTGTAGGGGGTTTTTGCCCCATAATATCATGCTTTGTTCACTCCATACCACAGAGGGACCCACAGGGGGAAGCCACACGGGAAACTCATTCTGACTCATCCCCAAAGAACCGTTCAACAGGTGGCAAAAGTCATAACACACATCCTGAAAGAGACATTTCTAACCACCCTCACTGCACAGTGTTACAGAGCTAAGCTCTAGCCATGAAAATTAAGGGTTTGAGCCTTAAAATGCTATAGCCACTGACAGAGCTGCTTCAGTTAGCTTGGAGTTTTCATCACCTCTGAGCCACTTGACATCCAGGCCACACATTTTACCAAAAGCACAGGGTACAAATCAGCGTAACCACAAACGGACAGCTTTCAGAATAAGAGACAAAGTCTGTGACCTAAGAGACAAACTTGTCAGGAAGAGAGAACACAGGTACAGCAATGTGACTGAAGATGTTTTCTTTCAGGTTTATGCTGTGATCTTAATTACAGTTGGTAACTGTGGCCTTGATGCAAGAAAATTTCTAACTTTAGTAGTTAACACAGTTAACTACTAAAAATGAAGTTCTTAATTGAACTGTTTTAGTAGATGTACACATTTCTCAGAAACACAGTTAAGTGGGAAGAGGAAGAGAGAGTAATTACTACGTGGTTTGCACAATCCCCCACACTCATTAATTGTTTCCACTGCAGTCTGGCTTTGCTCCCTAGCATACTCTGTGTGAAGCAGTGTGACAGAAATGACTTACCAGCAAGCAAGACCTTCTTGCTCTTTTATGAATGATCTCTTTCCTTCCTCTTAACCTCTTCACACAGCAGGGAGCCCAGGTTGCTAAATATATCGCCTGCTGTGGTTTGTCAGTGGCTGCTGTCACCCTTTTCTTAATTACACATTTTTCCACCCAGCAGAGCTACCACCCTCTTGTAATTTCTAGTAGTGCATTAGTGTCTCATTATACAACATACCGAGGCACTAATTGAAATGCAAAGGACAGAGAGCCCCAGCATTAACTTGGTAGTGGAGGATGGATCCATCACTCAGACCTTTCCCCTTAGAGCTGATTTTAAACTATGATGAAGCTTCTGTTTTTGATTTAAGGTCAGGGTGTGCTTACAGCTGTTCTTCACTGTACTGGGAAGGACAACCTGAGGCCAGGGATTTCTGGGCAGCTAATGTCCTATGAAGGACCAATGGGCAGCTGACAGGCTCCCAGATCAATTGCTCAGCAGTACTGGTGCCAGGTCCCAATGGAGAGCAGCTCCTCAGCAGGTAGGTGGGTGCAAGGTCCAGAGGGAAATAATGATGCACAGCATAGGACAGATGATTTTGGGGGAAAGACTCTCTAAACTCAGTTCATCTGATTCAGTATTTTACAATTAATTTGATTCCTCCCGACCAAGGGCTAACTCTGTCCCAACAAGTCATGCCAGTGAACAGCGTGGCTATTTGTAATCATGGTCTCCATTAGCACTATCTTTTATTTTGCCACCTGCCACCGTCTCAAATTGGGATTGCATGAGGTTAACAGTGGATAGTTTCCTTGCTTATGAAGCCCACACCAAACAAGGGAACTTAAACAAAAGGAGTAGGATATTTTATCTTGTCAGAGCTTGATGGAGAGACCCTTTAAGCCATGGCTACAGTTCAGCTCTGGACCCTGCCTTTTCCCAGTCCTGTGTGAAGAGTGGCCAGCTTCCCAAAAGGCCATGAGAGGCTCACTGTTCCAATCCACCCATAAGTTTCATACAGTCTTGATTAGCCTTACTACTCTTTAAGAAGAGAAGCCTACTGAGACTGAATCATCACAGGTGGCACCAAAGCCATTTGAATTCAATGCCACAAAGACCATTCTCTGCCTAAGTAAGTTTTCCTGCCAAACTATTTGTAAAAAGCCATGAATACCAGACCTTAATTGCCTTCTTTTTTACACTTTTTCTAGACTGTGCAGTGTAACAGATTTTGATCTACTCCAAGTTGTTCTCTGTAAGTTCTTTTCTGATTAAATCAGGCAAAGAAAGAGCTTACAATTAAAGTAAACCCATGTGAGAGCAAGACATACCAGTACTTTGACACTATTTCATTCCAGTTTTGTGAAAATGCAAAGTCCTGCAAAGTAACTTTCAGCACTCTAGAATCAAAAGCAGCCAATGCCAAGACAAATATCCTTTTAATGAAGCTCTTTCTNGGGGGGGGGGGAGGGAACCAAAACAAAACAATAAGACTTTAAGAAAATTTGTTTAGAATGTGCCAGTAATTAAAATGACAACTGGAAATAAGGCTGTTCAAAAATCTGATTTCTCCATTGTCAAGACTGAGATGTGCTCCCTTGAACCAGTAGTTTAAACCTTTTCTCAGATAAAGCTATTAAAACAGAAATCCTAATCTCCAGTTGAATTGAAAGGTTTACAAAACACCAAAAGGAAGGTTTTTTGTTTGGTTATTTTGTTTTTGTGAAAAAGTTTATTCTTTTCAATTGCAGTGCAGGTTCAATTTCAAAGCAAGAAAAAAATCCCAGAAACACTTTGCAAATGTTAACATGTTTTCAATTTTCCAATTTCTCCTTTGGGAAAAGAAGTAAGAACCACACAATGAATTGACCTGAATGCTCGTGCTTTTCTGGTCCATGTTTTCTTTTTTCCAAACATAACGTCTTTACGATGCAAAACACCCTCCAAAAACCTGCGTTGTTCTAATTGAAAATTTGATGATAAAACCACAAGCTTGTAACTAATAACAACAGATTTTTGGCAGAATCTATTAACTATATAAAGCTTCATTTAATGTCAGTGCAAAAGGTATTGTCCTGACAAAACAAGGAGCAATCAGATTTAAAAACACAGCACCATTTTCTCCTTCTTTTTCTTCTTTTCAAAGACATCCCACTTCATGGCCCAAAAATATCCTGCTAGCATGAACTAGACTTTGGAGTAACTGCAGCTACCCCATGCAAAAAGCAGAATGGAGGCAACATGTTGTTATGGAATAATTGTCTGTCATAATTTGGCTGTGCTATCCGCTCGTGGCATTTACCTCAAACCTACAACAAGTTCTCAGACTTTACCAACAGATCACTGATTTTGATCTTCAAAGACAGATTAACCTGAAATTCATCCTCTGGCTAGGCAGGTATTCATGATTTGGAAACAAGATAAAATGTCCACAATTCCCCTGGCAGCTCATCCCAGTGGCCAATCACTTTCTTACCAATTTGTGCCCAAAGTTCACCCTGTTTGCTGAATTTGGCTTTCATGTACTGGCCCCTATTCTAACTTTTCCTCACCACATTGCCCCCAGTTACTATCCATCACTGTCCTCACATCTCCCCCTTCTCTCTGATCCTCTTGTCAGAGCTGGGGTCCTGGATTTCACCATAAGAAGGCATGCTCTCTAACCACAGCCTTGGGTTTGTGGCCATCATCTGAAATTTTACAAGCCTGTTTGGTTAAACTGCACGCAGATCCATCAACACATTGCACGTCTGTGATCAGGCAGGACTAATGGGATGTAAGACCTGACAACATCTTCAAGGCACCCGAAGAAAAATTAACTTAAAGTAGATTTACCTGCAGAGTCTTCCTTCTTTTCACACACACTTCACAGGGGCTGACACCAGCAGATGCAGCTCCTCAACACAGAGACCAGTGTATTTCTGCTGGGACTCCTGCAGTGTGTGAAATTTCAAAGGTGCAAATGACCCTGAGGTGTCACCTCCCACTGGTACTCCATAGCATCTCAATATAATTTTTCATTTTGTTACTTCCCACATCTTCAACTCCTGCATATTTTCACTGAGTCAGTTTTGAACCCATTGCCAATGGTCAGTCTTGAACCGATCAAATATTTATAAACAAGTGAAATGCTCTCAGAAATACTAAGCTCCAGCAGCTTCCATAAAACAAAAACAACAAAAAACAAGCACACAAAAAACCCCCAACCTACCTATATTGGAGAGAGGGAAGAGAGAAAGGAATAGTTAGCCTTCTCTGAACCAATGGCAGAGCAAGATCAACTTTCCTCAGATTCCAGGAAAATCCATCAGTGGTGGATATAGTTCCAATTCAGGAAACACATTTGGCATCCGCACCCAGACAAATACCAGAGAACAAAGCCACAAGGCCCTAACACCAAACTTGATCCACTGCACTGATAGCTTTCAGGAGATGGTTGGTTTGTTTGTTTTCTTTAAGTTAATATCATTATTACTTAAACAAGTGTTGGATCATGGAGGAATCATGAACTTGGGACTCTCAAACAGCCTCCGTTGGCATCAGGGCCCCTCCAACTCTCACAGGTGGCAGCAAAATCCTCTGGCTGGTACAGACTGCTTTTTAAAATTATTACTAAATAATCTCTTGTTAAAATCTTGTTAACTATCTCTTGTTAAAAAACTTTCAAACCAAGCAATTACTAATTACTGACAGATTTGTCAACTCCAATCCTACATGTACTCAATTGACTACACCTTGGTTTGCTAATAAGACAGAAGCATTACAGAGAAAGGAAAGTGAAGCAAAATCTGTTCAGCAGAAGTAAAGGGTCACAGTTCACATGAAACATACTCAAAGGCATTAGTTTGTCACACTGTTGAAAAAAACCCAAGCTTCCAATTTGGCTGCACATGCCTCAGCAGTTTACACTAGACATCTAGAATAGAGGTTCAACAGGTGAAGTCTCTGCAGATGTAGTTTTGTCCCCAAGATTTTTCAAGACATTAGCCACATATCCAGTTAAACATAACAGCAACAAACCTTAAGCCTTTAAAGCTTTAAGCCTTTAAAAATTATAATGTAAATTGAAAATGGTTTGTAACAGGGCTGTGTATGACAAAGCCACCATACTGGCAGTCCCAGCTTTGCTCACTAGGCTCAAATGGACTACAGGAAAAAAATCACCTCCACCTCCCTCCTCCCAATTCCCACATCACCACTTACTGCCCTTCCACAGCCAGGACAGCATTCGAGGGTCTCTTCAGCTGCAGAGGTAAAACTGAGCCAAAAATGAGCAGAATTTGGTTTGAGATAACCACTTCAGAGGACAGAGGCATTTCACTGTTTTTTTTTCTCCTGAGATGAAACAACATGGATGCACCAGCAAGTTTGAAAAGGTTGGGATTGTAACAAGCCCATAAAACACAAAATCTTACTTAGTGCCAACATCAAGTTTTAGTCAGATCAGACTCTTCATTGTCCTTGGTTACAAGCTGCAACACTGAGATGCTGTAAGTAGTTAGGGCTGAGCAACCCTATGTTTTCCAGCTCTGCTGGCCTAAAACACCTTGGCTTGTCACAGCTGTGACAGGGATGGGCAACAAGCCTTTACTTCCCTGCTAGCCCCGTGTAACTACTGATTCATGCATTCAGGTGGCTGCCATTAAGCTGCAAATAGTGCCACTGTTTTCCAGCTCTTGCTTGGTTATGTGAACTCAAAACTACCAAGGGAAAGATCTGCTCTATGTTGCAGTCTAATAAATTTTGCTACAGCCTGTCTCACTGCGTAAAGGAGATGCATCCAACACAAACAGTGTGATTCTGCTCTAGAAGGGCTCAGTGTTTGAGGAGAAAAGGGAAAAAAAGGCTTAAAAATCAAAATCCAGTACTGCTGGTTAGAGAAGGCTGAACACAAGTACATAAAGCAGGACCTGGAGGCTAGTATGATGAAATTAGATGCTCTCTGCACACATGGTCTTATTGGTTTTCACATACAGTTTCTTTCAGGTTCCCAACACTCTGACCTAGAAAGTTAAAAAAAAGAAAGTCTGACACTGCTACAACTATAGAAAGCACAACTCAATGGCATTTTTTTTAGTTAGGCTGTAAAAGCAATATTACTGTCCAACAGCACTGGCCAGCACCTCGACCTGCACTGGCACAACCAGCAACAACCCTGTTGTGACACTGGCTGGTGCCCAGTAAGTCCTTCCAGCCTCACAAGGCAATTACTCTGTTTTGCTAAGCTGCTTTCATGCTGCTTCACATGAGAAAACAGGCAGTCAGGCAGCCTGGCTGAGCCACTGTGGTGCGTGAGGCAGGGGTGCAGGGGGACTGCTGCAGGGGCAGCAGGTGTCTCTCAAGATTCCACACAATCCCTCACCGGGGATTCCTAATCCTGTCAGAGTCAATTTGTTGTCAATTTTCCACAGCGCTTGAGTGCCAAGAGAGAATTGGTTTATCACGGGAAACACTTCCTCTCCAAAGCTTTAATTATTTCCATATATGTTGGGCAAAATGTGCACTGGAGTGATTTACAGAGGGGGAAGCTAGAGAAAAGAAAGAACAGTGCAGGGACCACTCCAGCTCATCTCCATCACAGCACACGACTGCTCCTTACAGATCCTGGTAATGGTCCATGCCTTTTGGTTTCTTTCACCATAGAGGAGTACAGATCATAAAGCTTCACTTCAGCATAATGTAAACATTAATTCCTCTTCATATTCTTTCCATTACCAAGGAGCATTACCAAGGAGCAGCATGTGCACAGAGAGGAATCTTGGCCCAGTTGCCACATCTCAGACCACAGAGATTAATTTTCTCTCTTAACACTGATGAATCATACCAATTTGGTCATTTGCAGGTGGCTTGATTTCCAGAATTAACTGTTTCCAAAAGCCAGGTCACTAATACATGGACCAATATAATATGGCTGCAAGAACCTTTACATACTGCCTCTTGCAGCAGAATTACATTTCAACTACTGTCGGTTAAAACACTTTAGCAATCCCCAAAGAAAAGCAACTTTTGATTCATCCACATGATTACAATTTGAGATGCCCCTTCTCCAAGTCAGTGTTTGAATGCTGTTTGTCACAGTAAGTTTTGATTATATTCTTCCAGATTCCAGCTTCAGGATGAATTTCTTCTCAAAACCAGAAAAAAAGAAAAAAAACGAGTCACACCAGAGGAACCAGATGAGTTTCCAACCACTGGGGCTGGTGGATATTCTGGGTGGTCTCTTGAACTCTTTAATGAAAACTACTTTAAAAGCTTGAGTGTTAAAACCAGATGTCACAACTTTGAAAAGTGTGAGAAAAAGAGTACCTCATTGCTCAACATGTTCTGCCTGATCTGCAAGTCCTCTAGGAGTCCTTGAGAGCCTCTGAGGCTCTAACATTTACAAAGATCAAGTTTCAGCCTGGATTCCTAAGAAAAGTACCAAACTGGACATACACTTAAAAATCTGGGGCACACAGGCTTTGTCTCTACAGCACAAAAGGCATCTGGTAGAACTTGTTCTCTTGTATTTCAGTATTGCTTTTACTTTACTTACACAGCCCATACTAACTTACAAGTGGTTTTGTACTGACTTAGTGGGGTTTATCAGCCACTGCAGTTGAGCTGATAAAATTTCCTCTTTGGCATTACTTCAAATCTGAACAGATGACTTTAGAGCTGATATAATTTCTGTAAAGAGACAATTGGAAAATTGTTTGAAGAAGAATGAATTTTCTACATGCTAGTATGGTAGAATTTACCCTCTGGTAAATAACTAAATGAGTGAAAAGGAAAAAGAGTCATGGGTGGTCCAACTGCCCGATGGCCTCATGTGGTCAACAGATCCAGTCTTTAGTAAGAACGACGTTGACTGCAACATCCTAGAGCAATTCAATTTTGCACAAAGTGCTTCATAAATGCTCAGTGTTAGAAATGAGCACAAGGCTTGTCTTCACTCTCCAGCTTCTCCATTAACATCCCCCAGTACATTGTTAATCTGATGTCTTATCTTGCCTGGAGGCTCAGGAATATCTGAAATATTCTTGACTCCTCTCTGTTCAAAATAGAAGTCAGAGGTTCTCAGTTACCACTCTGAAATTTGCAGAGCAATTTCTTTAATAAGCGTAAGTAAATAACAATATTCCTACTGAAAATTTAATGTATGGAAAATCTAGACCACTCTGCCATGAAAACAAAAAAGAAAATAAAACATATCTCAACAACTCAGTGGGAGATGCCTCATTAAAATAAGCAAACTCAAGATAATTGTCAGTAATAGATTATTTAGAAGGTTTCTAAGTAAGAAATTCTTGAGTTGAGCATGGATTTGCTTCCATGATTACAAAAATCACTTGGAAAAACAGTGCCTCTTTCAATATCATTACCTTGAATTAGCTATTGTGTCTACTTCAGACTCCTTCAATCACATTTTTCTTTCACTCAGTCTAAAAAAAAACAGTTTTTCATATCACACTTCAAGATTCTTCCTCCTCTTCACAATAACTCATGCTCCTGAAATGAAGCAAGCAGTTGTTCTGCAATGTCGTGTCTCTTTGGTAATAGTGATATAAAAAAGGAGAAATAAACCCTGGGGCAAAAGATTCTATTAGCTGTTCTCATATCTTTACTGGCAGAATAATTGGCTGCACTATAAGCCTGACTCTACTTGAGTTTGCTATCTGCCACTGCTGTAGCAGGTTAGAATTACTTTCTCCTTTCCTTTCTCTCTGTCCCTTTGTCCTATGTTTTCCTTCCGCCTGGGCTTCTGCCATAACCCCTTCCTACTAAACTCTGGTGTAATGATGACAAAATTCACTCTTTTATTCACTTTGTCTCCTCTCTTACTGTACCATGAAATAAATGCCATGTGATAAGGGATTGTAAGATGGAGAGGCAACAGCCAGAATATACAATGGCAAAGAAACTAACAATAGCACAGGGTGGCAACGGGAGACAGCGGAAGGACAATGCCACTGAAGCAGAAGGACAAGCCAGGTGCCATGAGAAAGCTCAACAACAATGATATGACTTAACACAATGAGGGCTCTTCCAAAGGGCGATTAAGCATTGTAAGAAGAAAGAGTCTACCCTGTTTCCAAACTTCTCATCTCTTCCACCTGCACTCCTTACTAGCATGGAGCTTGAATTGTTTAAATCGGAGGTAGGTGAGAAAGAGGATTTTAGAGATGGAGCTGAGCAGCAGCCAAGTTCAGGGTGCCGTTTGCCTGCTGGACCCTGATAACAAAAAGCTAAGCCTCTGAATCAGAGCTGCAGGGATCAGCTTGGCTGACATCACAGTCTGTGTGTGCAGTGGGACTCACGGCATTGAGCTCCTTGGTTGTTTTTAACATCAGAACAGGAGAGGTGTCTTCTGTGAAAAATAAATAAACAAACAAACAAATAAATAACAAAAAAAATGTGCACAGGGGATTGTTTTGCGCAGGTGAAAACAGGAATCTGTGGGAGGAAACAGAGAAGGAGGTTTTAGTTCTGGTTCTGAAGGGCTTGTCAGGTTTCAGAGCTGCCAAGTGAGCAAACTGAACTCCTACATCCCTACAACTTCAACGCCTGTAAAACTAGTTTGGAAATGGAAGGCTGTGGAGGAAGGAGAAAGAGGCCAGATTAGCATCACTCCACTGAGCCCAGAGAGAAGAAACACAAGTGGATACTGCTGTATTCTGTGACCTGTATTCTCACTGTCCTTTTATTTATTAACAGCCTGCCAAAAATAAATCTGCAGAACAGCAACATGGGTCCTTTGAAATTTGACTGCAGTTTGGACTCACCAATACAGCACTCATTACATAAACACCCTCCCAGAGACAGGATGTGGCATTTAAGTCAGTAACCCCCATGATGTGGTCCATATCTGAAATCTCCACTTTTCCAGGAGAGGAGATACATGGGAGATGACTTTAACCCACAGAACAGAGTAATTTTGTGGATTAAGCTCAGCCTCTGCAAGAATGATATTCCTTGCCCTTACATTTTTTATTTCTCTCAAGGTAGATGCAATCCTCTCTGAGATACATGAGACAACACCCCTGCATTTACTTTCTGAAGCATAGATTGCAAGTGCATGCTGTAACTAGGCACCATTTTTAAACAGTGGCCTACTGTCAAGCAGCAATATTAGGTATCATTAATCAAGATCTGCATCTCTTGGAATAATGGGATCAATACTGGGCTCAGCTGTTGGCAAAAGGCAAAAGACCAAGTCCTCACCATGGGACCAAGTCTGTCACTTAAGACTGGCCTTTTCAGGGACACCAATGGAGTCAGACAAGGTCTAGGAGCAGTAAACAAAGCGACAAAGGGAGGCAGAAAGAAAGCAAGTTTCTCAGTTTCTCTCTAATCACTTTCTGCCTTTCAGCTGCTATGATCATCTCACACCTATGGGAAATGCAAAAGAAATATGGCCTTTTCCATCACCTCTGTGCCTGTCTACCTTAGGTGACTCAGAGACCCCTTGTCAGGGAAAATTCTTGTCAAGATGGGATGTTTTACTCATATCACTATCCATAGCTCTTATCCCTGTGCTTGAAGATCTCAGCCACTCCTTGGCATGCAATATGCTCTTTGGGTGGGTGACACAGTCTGGGTTCCCTCAGGCTGCAACACAAGGTATAATTTTAGTACATTACATATGATCCGTAGACATTCATCACTTTCTGTGGTGCACAGACCCACTCAGGCAGCGAACAGAGTCACCAGCAGACTCTGCTGTAGCTGTGTGAGATGGGTGGTAACACGATTTTAATTCTCTTTTAGTTCCAGGCAGTGGACAGTGCCCAAATACACCTTCAAGGTCATTACAATAGGCTAATTTCCTTGGATGTTTTCACCAGTGAGGTCACATTGCTGTTCTCCTCTGGTGTTGTCTGACTCAAGAACTGAGGAAGGAAATTACAACACAAAACTCAGCTCAGGGGATTTTTTGAAGAACTTGAAGTAGCACATAATAAAAAAGCTAATAATATGTTGTAATCCAGTTCTCCTCCAGTCAGATGGTTTTGCACCAAAAGGAAGCTGTTGCAGATGCCTTGCAACCTGGTTAGTGTAATATCTGGACATAAGAGGACATCCCAGAACAAACTGTTCTGCTTTGACTTCCCTAGAGAACAATTAACACTGACAGGTCTTTCCTTTTGGGCTGAGATGATTTAATAATTCAAACACTGTTACTGCATTTTCATGTGTTTCTTTTCTTCCTTTTACTAGTCCTCAGTGAGGTATAGGAAACAGGGTAAAGAACAAACCCAGACCAGTGGATGGACCTGATCCCACTCTTTTAAACAGCTCTCTGTCCTCTACACGTTGCTCCATACTGCAGTAGCTGTGACGAGAGATTGGAGACTGGTACGAGTGACCTTCAGAAGGATTAGCCAGATATGTGTGACTGCCAGTGAATAACTCTATTCATTTATTATGCGTGACGAACAGTAAATCATTCTAGTAAGATACTTTTCCATTCATTCGTTGCTTGAGAATGATTAGCAGCAAATAGCTCTTAGAAGCTTTTCCAGTGAAGCTGAGCAAAACACACACAGGGAGAGCAAAAACTTTGTCCCGTTCACTTGTGATCAGCTCACATCAATAGAGTTGGCCAAATGTTGGGGGAAATGGTGGGACAGTCTATATCTGTATGATACACAGGTATCCTTTCATTCTAAATCTTGTATCTTCTAGTCTCCTGACCATGCCCATGCTACTACTGGAGACATTTTCCAGTTTTTTGTTCAGACAGAGCTGTGGTTACTGTTTGAACAATCGAGTTTCTCTGTAAACTAACATAACTATGGATAAAATGGAGCATTTCCCTTATCCAGACAAACACCCAATGGATGACTGTAAGGATGACTTCTATATCTGTCTGTCACTGTGGACCACCGATTTATCAAAACTAACAGGCTTAAGCCGATGACTCAGACATGAAGCTGCCATTTCCACCCACTCACAAGTGTAAATACCCTAATAGAGTTAAAACAAAAGAGCCCAGGGATGACGAATCAAAGTGTAAATCAACATCCCGTGTCATATCCTCATGTGTTCCCCTTTCTCTGTTGCATGTAAGAGATATTCCTGTGTGTCACCAGTGTGGCATGAATGTGCCAAATGGCTGAAGCACAGCTAAGCTAAGTGATACCTAGTGTGTTCCAAAATTGCTGCATGGAATGCTGCACTTTCATGCGTGAACGCCCTGCTCAAGTTCTTGCCATTCAATTTGGAGAAAAAGCTTGCCTTTACAGACTAAGAAAGCCTATAAATTGGCTGCAGAAAGAGGAATCACATCTTAAGGAGACATGATGGCATAGCACCTTTTCTACCAGACATAACTCAGGAGACCTTGCTTATCTTACCTATTTCCTATGACTTTGAGCAGCTCTATCTATCCACCTCTTCCCACTCAACTTCGCCATTAATTTTGGGGTTTAGGTAGCGACTTTTTACAGGTTCATCCCAAAGGGACTCTTCTCTTTCTCTCTGTGGGCATGACTGAAATTCAAACAATAGCAAATGATTTTCTCTTTTCAACTACACTTCAAAGTCAAAAGGGGTCATGTGTACATATACACAAATAGAAAACCAGTGGGGCCATTTGCTTCAGATGATAATGCTGTATTTCATAGCCCCATTTTCCAGCAGCAGAATTGTAGGCTTTTTGCTCAGCATCATATGACTCTTGAATAGTGAGGACTCGATCCATCTCCACTTGAATTTAACAAAATAATTAACTGTTATTCAGCACAAAAAGAAAGTCACAAGACTGCAAGGACCAGAGCTAAGAATGCAGCTACACGGAAGAAGAAGAGCAGCTCTCTCTGAGTGGATGATTAACTACTCATATAGCTTGGGCACTGGCTGCAGCACTGTATCATTTTCTGTCCATTCACAGCTGCTCTTGGTCAGTAAGAACTGGAATGAAGCACAGGCTCTGGATTAGCTCATGTTCATGCAGAGAAAACAATTACCTTTGGTTATGACTGTTGCAGGGAACCCCAACAGCTTCCTTCCTGATCCACATTCATATTTTCCAACCCTCAAAAATGTCATGCACCCAAAGAAATAAATTCACAGCGGGAAGGAGAAGGTAGAAGTCTCGCATCTTTCATGGGTCAGAGGGACATCTTGGAGTAATTTTCTTAATTTATAGCTTTTCTTCATGTGATCCTACCATTCTTTTCACTTTTCTCCTGAAATCTATGCTGCACAGTTCTTTTCTCAACAGCCATAACATTTATAAAATATTCACGAGAAGTAGCTATAAGGAACAACTAATATTTCATCTTTAAAAAATGTCTTACAATGCTATCCCTCAAAATTCACAGTAGATTTGGGGTTCACAGGGCTCCTCTAGTATCACTGCCTGAGCTCCAAATGGCACTGCATCCTTTCTGCATGGCAGATCTAAAGGCCACCAATCCTCCTCCTTTGCAAAGATAACCAGTGACAACCACACATTTTATTTCTGGGTCCTCCCACACAGCACTAACTAGCAATTGCCACCAAAAACAGTCAGACTTCTCTTGTGAGTAATAATGTATTAATTTGAGAGAAAAAGGATATGTAGTCATTCAAATCAGGAGCAGCCACAGCCCCCTAATTAAGGAGGCAGTTTGTTTTCTTCGCACACTTTGCTGAGCAGATAGATATCTGGGAGACTAACAACGGGTCTTATCTATGGTTCAGCACTGGAAAAGCATAAGAAAAATGTCTACCAGTCTGGACACTAAAACAAATAAATCTGGCTTTATGTGCAGAATAACCACAAATGGTACATGATTGATTGATGGCATTTCATCATACGACAAGCCCGCAGTTAATGAAGCATAATGTTGAATAGATGAACATGAAATGAACACCACTAAATAGCCTGTAATAAACATTTTGTTCCAAAGAAGCTTTCTAGACTCTTTTAAATGCCAAAATGTCACGGTGATATTTAATACCTAAACTGGTACAACACAACTAATGAACTCTCAAAAACCTAATAACAAGTGTTGCAGTAAAAGGAAAAAAAAAAATAGTAGTTTGGTCATCCACTGTGAAAAGCTGTACAAAACTATCCTGCCCTGGCTATGTCAGAAACTTGTGAGGTGGAGGCTCAAGTTCCAGCCTTTTCTCAGATGGTTTCCACCTCACTGGGGACAACATAAATAGCCGCTTCTATGTGGCTGAAGTAAATGGGTCAGCTTCCAAACTGATCCACTTCAAAACATAGCAAAGAGTTATTACACATGGCAGTACAGAACACAGAGCATGGAGGAGATGAGAACAATGAACATGTGGGGTTAACTAGGCTGCAGAAGTTGAGCCACCACAGACTCCTGAAGCACCTGGTCTGTGCCAAGCCATGAAGGTTTAATTTAGCTGGAAAACAAAGTGCTGACTGTCTCCTGTCGTCACAAGGATACTGGATGATACTTTTGCCTCTGTGTTACCTACAGTGATCATTTTCATAGATTACTTTCCTTCTTTGGACAAAAGTACAATTTCCTCAATACCAGTCGAATGTTTTTCAATCCCAAGACATGCAATCACAAGTTTTTGAAGGTAGGTAAATGATCAAGTCTGAAAAAAAGACTACCTTTATTTAAGCACTGACAGACCCCCAGAATCATGCTAACACTGAAGTAAGAACATTCATGCTTCTTCCACAGCATCTCATATCCTGATGTATCAAAGCACTTTACAGTGCAGTGACCTCTCCGATGTGTCTACAGGGTTTGCAAATACTGTGCCCATCTGAGAGATGTAAAAGCTGAGAAATGCAAAGATGGTGTTTCTGCCTATAGAAATTACTTCTCTCAACCACTATGACTGAATGTTATTTTGGGTCTTGAAATGGAAATTGTGAAGAAAGGTTCACCAGTACTATCATTTTCCACAGATAAGATAAAAATGCTTTGAACAGCTGAGCTTGACGATACCTCTGAGAAATGATGGTACTCCCACAAAACACATTTGTAGAATTAGAGGCCGCTCTTTTGTTTTCCTTTCAGAAATGTACCCTGCGATTTCTTTTTTGTTGTATATGTTGGAGTTGGAGTGACTATTTTTGCAGGTGTTCAAACAGCCAACGTCTCCCTTGACTCTCCCAACTTTTGAAAATCTCAGTAAGGGAGCTGTTTTTCTTTCTCTAGCCAGTGAGAATCTCTAAGACAGGTATGCAAGACAAGGTTCCTATAGGAAACAGGACCTTTAAAGACTCCAGTTTGCCAACCTCCTTTTCCATCTCCAACTTCTTCCTGCCACATCACCAGAAGACAATCACCTTTTACAATTAGCTAGTGTAGAAGGAAATAAATTAAATTAATTTAATAAATTAAATTGCTGTGATTGACAGCAATCCATTCATCCCCCTCTAGCAGCTGCTCTTAGAAAGTACAGTGGTGTCAAATAACTGCTTTCAGAGGTTCTCTATTCATATGAGATTGCATGGGCTGTGCTGATGTAAACAACCACATTTGTGGAAAGTTTATCATGAAATGGTGGAGGCTAGTAAATTATTTCTGTTTCCCTGGAGTTTGTCTACATTGCAATTCTCTACATTGCAGACCAGTCTCTCAGTGTGTTCTTTATGTTATTACCTTAACAAAAGAACACAAGATCGTTATCTTCCAGTAATTCTGCTGACTCTATAATAGTGGGTTGTGGTGTCTCAATATGGTGGGAAGTCACCCTGGAAATCTCACATGACCTTTCATGCTCACATTATAGAGAATATAATTTCCGTTCACCTCCATTTATGCTTGATCACTTCTTATAGAAAGAAAGGAAGGAGAAAGTAATGTTTGCATACATGTAATTTCTAGGGAATCTTCTATTATCCCAGTGAAGACAATTCTAAGAATCAGAGATAGAATGAAAAAGTAAATTTTTATAAACATTTATTATACTTATTTACCACAGCCCACCTGAAATAATTTCATCTACATTTTTAACTGTAGGAGCCAAGTTAAAATACTTTAAATGGGCTAGCTTTATTAGGAGCTTATGAATTAAATTGAGAATGAATGCTTTAGTAGAGGTTTTCTGGCATCAAAGAACTAGCTGCAATAAGCTTTCTTGGACTAAGCTGAATTATTAATGTTGATTATATAAGAGTACCATTCACCTTTCAAATGCTGAGGGTAATTAGGAATCACTCTGCAGAATAGCTGGGGAGAAATCACTCAAACAACTTTCTTATGCAGCTCCTTTGAAAGAAAAAGAAAATTAAAACCCTGCAAGAAAGGCTGCTCGCTCTCATAATATGCATGCTTCCAGCAGATTTCAAAAAGACAAAAAAACCCCCCAATTTTCTCTCAAATTACATTTGTAGTTAAACATTCACTTTTGAGATGGGATGTGTGTTCGGCATCACAGTATTAGAAAGGAAATGGAGATGTTGCTCTGAATGTTTAACAATACACTGAGCTGCTCACTTTTAATGAAATCTCGTTTCACTAACATCATTCTGCTGAGAAAGATGTGTTGAATAATGCCGGAGAGCCACCGAACCAATGCCACAGCATTACATCATCGCTATTAAATATTCCTCTTTGTGCATTCACGGCATGTTTCCACGCATTTGATGCATAAGAAGTGAAAATGGCAGTGAGCTAAAGCACCTCAGTGTTCCCTTCAGCATTAATCAAGCTCCCGGGATGTTAAATGCCTGCAGGGTTACATCCCTAACCCAGGCAAAACGCTGCCACCAAACTTTATCTCATACAGGCAGGTGGTACCACTGAGTACCTGATGTGGGGAACTTGTGCAGCACAGTCGTGCACAGGACAATTAAAAGGCTGATTTTAGGTATTCGTACTTCCCAGACATTTCTCTTAATCTCCGAAAGACAAAAGAAGGACAGCAATAAAATGTACGAATTAAAGAACTGCTTGCCTTTAAAGCAGACCCAAATGATCACTGCCACAAATAAAACAGAAGCCAGGGCCTGACTCCATCTCTGCTGCTGACACTGAGCCTGCCTCATCCCACCACTGGAACTGGCAAAGCCAGCTGTGATTATCCCTGGGATAGACTTTAGGGACCCAAAAGTCAGCCTCACACCTCTTGCTCAGTGTCTTCCATCTTCCTGGTTTCCCCTCCTGCCTTTCCTTCCTCAATACCCAACTCTCCTTTGCCTCCAGATTAATCTCAGCTCATCTGAACCCCAAAAGCCTAACCTTAGTCTCTCCCTCTGACTCCAAACCTCTCTCTTCCTTCTCACCCCAGTCCTTTTGGGACTGTTTCAAACATGTTCTGTTAGGAAAACATATAACCCATCTGTATGCAAACCACACTCAAGTCATCCCAAGTATGAAGAGAAAGTGAAAGCAGATACAGGCTGACCCACCATTTCCCCAACATTTTGCCATCTCTATTTGGGCAATATACAGTGTTCTGCTTCTCCATGCAACAGAGGGAACCTATTGCCAAAAGCTATTTTTAGAGTTTTTCTCTGTTTCTTGGCATCATGTTTCTGCTTCTTTTCCTTATTTTTCTTTTCTCACTCTTACTTCTCTCTCTCCTTCAAGCACACACCAGACCAAAACTAGAAAAGCCTTCTTCCTAAAGGGCAACATCTTTCTGTTTGGTTCTGGCAACATTCTGCACATTTTTTTGCTTAGGGGCTTCTTCATCTGCTTCCTTCTACAGAGAGTTTACAACTACCTTCATGACAGGACAGAGGCCTCATCATAGGATAATTTCTTTTGGAAAGGATCTTTAACATCATTGAGTCACCACTAACCCAGCACAGCCAAGTCCACCACCAAACCACAGTCCCTAAGTGCCACATAGTGGGGAATATTCAACCTAATAAATAACAGTGGGTCTGGAGAAAAAAACAATCTCTCACTTTCAGAAGGGAGGAAAATCAAGCAAACACTTGTGAGATGTTTACTTTGCACACATTTTCTTACTGGATTTGAGGGGCATTGTATTTAACAAAGATAGAACCTTGTTATGTAGCAGGGATCAGTTTGTGTCAGTATAGTGTGGGGAAACTTGAGCCAGTCAGCTCCACCATGTTCATCCAACTCCTCCAAGGTGGAGGGAAAGGAAGAGGTCTCCCAACTACCTTTGGATCAAAGAGGCAGCACTGATAGACAGTCTGTAGGAGGCAGGGGAAGGAGAATGAGAAGGGCCTTGTTCCAGATTTTTCCAGATTTTTTTTTTGTTTTGAATTTTTAAATTTAGACATTCTTTAGGAAAAAGGAACAAGGTGTGATTTATTTGGACACTCTCCTGTTTCCCTTGCCTTGAAAAAAATTCTGCTTCTTCAGGCAATTGTTTCTGCCAGGAAAAACAGAGCACAGGGTCTTCGAATGGGGTGAAACTTAAATGTGGCTCCTGTTGCTGCCAGTCACACCTTGGCAGAAGGGTTACACATACAGTAACTGATTCCTCAGGACTGCATCTTCTGGCTCCTTCACGAGCAAAACAGTGAGACACATAATACACACTTGATATATGATACTTTAACAAATCTTTTGCCATCTACATCTTCATAGGCTTTCCCTCAGCCACCTGGGCTCATGTGTGTGAATGACAAATTACAGGTTCTCCTGTATCAAATGTACAATTTCTCTGCAAATCAGTGGGATCTGAGCACAATAACACTGTCCTTATCCCTATAACACAAAGCTAGTATTCCTGTTTCCTTCGCAGGACAAAAAGAACATCTGCACCTATCAGGCCAATGCCACCCTAGAGGGACAGACCAGATCTTTGGGCAAATCTCTGGAGCTAAACATCAGTCACACTGGAGAAACAGGCCTTATTCCAACCATGATTCAAGGATTCTTCTCGTCTCTAACAAGACAAAATAAAATCCCCATTGAAACTACTCCAAAATGCCAAGGCAGCTCATTCTTCCACTGAGAAAGGAGGGAGTTCAGGAGTGGTTTTGGAGGAACCCGAGAAGCAGCTTATTTGTCACATTTGAGGGAGAAGTCTATTGTTTGTCCACAGGAAAAAGCAAGCAAGCAAGCAAATGAACACAGTCTTACTTCAGATGATCACATAGACAGTGAGGTTAGTGGAAAGAAAGAACAAAAGCAGCGCTTCACAAGAGCACCTAGGATGGCAGTCAGTACTGAAATAGGCCTGGAAAGCATGTTTGTCCTCACTGGAGCGCAGCAGCCTTAAGCAGACATGCAGCACACAGAAAACAGCAGCCTGGTAATGAGGCAGTTAAGCCAGTCACACACACAAAGACAGAATATGCAGCTCAGCCTGAGCTCCTTGTTAAGTTGAACTTGGTTGCATGACCAAGGTCACATAACCTAGTTGATGATGCTGCTGCTTTTGTAGAATTGCCATTGTGATTTGATAGCTTATCCTAGCAGATAATAAATTAGGGGACATGCTAGGAGAGTACATGCATACAGAGAATAAGTTCATGCTTGGTAATATCAGAAATGGCTCTGCCAGGTTAGCAATGCCTTCACTGTGGGAACTGACTGTATACCATTTACTACAGGGCAAGAAAAACATCTAAGTTAAGTTCTCCCAGCTTTTACAGCACAAGATTGCCTACAGAGAGCAAGTTTCACCTTCCTTAGAGTGCCATACAAATCTATACCTTCCTTGGGGGAACACTAAGGCTGATGGCATCAAGCAGAATTGAAAAGTGAGCAGCTTGACCAGGGCAGTTGGGAAATGCCCTGCCTCTCTTACAAAACCAGCCTTCAAGTCCTTCCCTCCATGCACTGGATATTGCAACTGCACAGGGGATAGATAATTTGTGCCATCATCGGCTTATTTTGTCACTTTCTATAGCAGAACTAAAGATGGGAACATAGTATCTCTGGTCCTATCCCTTCTCAAACTACTATTGAAAACCCTTTTTTGGCTCCAGATGCTACAGCATGGTGAAGATGAATGCAGGGTGCAGCTCTGGTTCCAACCCAGCCTCTCTGGGCCAAGGGGAGGCTGCAAGCACTGGTGCCAGTTCCAGACTGCAGAAGCAGGACTGCCAGACAAGCTCCAAGCAGCACATCCCTGTGATTTCTCTAGGGCTCAGCTTCTTTCAAAAGAGGATGAGGTAATCAAAGTACCCATATTCACCTTGCCTAAGCACTCAGATCAGCCAGTTTGGAGGACGGGATATCCAATTTCATATTTGTCTGCAAGGGACACTCACACATACCTGATCATGGTCAGCACACGTGTATAACTAGAGCTGATTCAAACTTGTCTGAACAGGCAAGAATTTACAGTGTGTTTGTACCAAGACTGTAGGAAAAAAATGATTGCACTTTAAAAAATATATGTTGATCTGTTCCCTTTTACCTTGGGCAGACAAATGGTATGTGTTTCATCTTGATAAGGAAATCCTGATCTCATTTCTGAGACATTGCTTTTCTAATATATCACTAATAATGACAAATCTACTCCTTAACAAATAATTGGTGTTATTGAGTGACTGTAGCACTTAATGTCCTTAGATCTTTTCACAGATAGACATAAATGCTGTAGATGAATCAGATTGTACTGATCATTTACAGTTCACAATTCCCCTCTTCAGAGTCAGTGCTTTCCTTGTCTTCAGTTCTTCCCTGTGTACAACCACAACACATTATAAAAATCAAATGCTGGCTGTGAAACTTTCAAGTTGAAACTGTTTTCTCTGCCTCTCTTGCTAAAAAAACCTGAAGCCCCAGTGTTTCTACAGTTACTTGCAAACTCTTTGTCAATGCTAAGAAACAAATGGTATTCAGATTTTTATTTTTTTTTTCATTTTCCTGTTCCAAGTTCAGACATGGATTTACCAAAGCCCTCCATCCCACAGAAGGTAAACCCAAAGTGTGAATTGTATGCTCCCCAGTGGTTGTTAATAAATTTCATTAGCAATAGTTGTCCAAAAAGATGCTTGTGAAGATGAAATTACTTTTGATTCCATCCCACTGCCTGAAAATACCCTTTTATAACAGTTGGTTGAAGTGCAAATGATAGTGGTTGCCTATAGTTGTTGTCGGTGTTAATTGATCAAGACATACCTGGTAAGTCAATGCTACTGGTTAGGTGAGGTAATGCTCACATGCTTCTCACAGCTGGGAAATCTAATCGATACATAATCCCTTCATTACACAAAT
The DNA here is from genome assembly GCA_013399895.1 of Serilophus lunatus. Lineage (NCBI taxonomy): Eukaryota > Metazoa > Chordata > Aves > Passeriformes > Eurylaimidae > Serilophus > Serilophus lunatus. The sequence goes on along the minus strand of VXBA01001415.1, from coordinate 127,435 downwards.
CTTCATTTAAGTAAATTATAGTATGAATGCCAATATGCTTTCTTCTCTCATGCACTCACTCAGAATGGCTTTTGGGCAATAGATTCTGCTATCTTTGCAGGCAAGAATGGATTTAGGTTTGTCCTCAAAAAAACTAGGAAGGTAAATAAACTTCTGCTTTTCTGCCTGAGTTTGGGGAGCAAAAGGTTTAAAGGCTTCCTTCTGGAGCATGGCATTCCTCCACTTCCATCACCGTCAGCTCAGCCCTTTGGCTGAGTGCACCTTTTTGTGTCACAGCTTGGTTTGGGCATTCATCAGAGATCTGTGTACTTCTGCCTGTACTTACTTCCATTAATTCTTCTTCTTCTCTTGTCTCCCAGTGAGGATTTTCTTCCTTTAAATAGAACAGCATTAGTGAGAGAAAGCAGTCTCTTCTTGACAACCCTGTCACCCAGGAATCGGTGGCAGGTTGACTACATGTGCTGCACCAGTCCATCTTCCAGAAGGTTTGGACTTCTCTTCTCCCACTACAGGAACAATTTGGATTGACAGGCTCTGGTGGCCAGGCAGCTTTCCTGCTTTCAGTAACAGTCCCTGGTGGCAAAGAAAATCTTCAGTGCATGAGGCAGGTAAACAGCCAGGAAAAAGAGTGAAGCAGACAAAGCCTCCAGAGCTCCTGCAATGCTTGCCCTGCTTTGCCTTTGGTTCACGGGATGGGCAACACTGAAGCCGAAGAAAACTCTTTTGGACCTGAGGATTCAAATATTCCTATGGCTTTTGTTCGCACCAAGCTCAAGCTGCAGAAAGAGATGAGCAACAAAAAGAAAGGAGTCTGGGGGGTCTCCTCTGGGCTATGGTCTGCTGCACCACCACTCCAGCACGCTAGCTAGAAACCCAAACCAACAATTAAGGATAAACAATTAAAGCAGATGATGGATAAAGGGAACTGGATTAATTTGGCATGTTTGAAGCTCACCAAGCTCTCGTTGGAGGAGAGCCAGAGCTATTACTCCCTTGCTTCTTCACAGCATTTTATCTCCTGAAAATCAATGAGGAAGTTGATCCTGGAAATATGAAGCAGATTCACTACAAAATGAAAAGTTGTGCTTGACAGTGGAGCTTTGAAAGCAAGGAGAAATACCCTCACCATTCCTGAAGACTGAGATGAAACATGTGTCACTGGCCTGAGTGTGGTAAAAGGGAACACAGTAACACATTTTTGAAAGTGTAAACATATTTTTCCACAGTGCTTCCAAGTGATGGAGTTTGATTACTGATTTCAGTATCTAAGGACGCCTGCAAACAAGAATTTGATCAGTCTGGAAGGAGAGCACTAAGTGGTACCTTCCTTCACCATCACAGTTATAAGATGGACAGATAACAAGTAATCTGTTTTCCATAGAAGAATAAAATATTTTCCACTACTTACTCTCATCTAGCTTTCAGATCCTGAAATTAGTAAGAAAATTTCCTGGAGTTTCAAAACTCTTCCTATGACAATTTAGAACAGCTCAGATATTTGAAATTCTTCTTTAATGTGCTAATCTACCTATTGGTTCAAATTCATGTCTCTGCATTAATTTACTCATAAGATGACAGTGCCTTCCCCAGCACATTTTCCCATCCTAAATCTCCCAATGCAGAAGCAGAAACCACTAAAAGCAAAGTCTCACTGATTTCCCTACATCACCTAACTGACACAGCAGCATCCTCAACACCTCAGCACACAGGTAATGAAACATTTGACAGTGTGGCATCCTTGCAAGGATCTGACGATTATGTGCTTCTGTTTACTGACTTACCAAGACGAGCAAGGCCCACAGTTCCACACTGGATTGAAAACCTGGTGTTCAATACCTTTGGGTTATGCTGCTATGTGATTTCAAGATGAAGTTATCGCCCCTTTGCTTAGGTGGGACACCATTTGAAGTCATAGGTAGCCTGTGTAAGTATGGTGACCTACCCGGAGCAGTTGGCAGAGTGTGGAAAATATGGAATATTAAACCCCCATTAGACTATGTGGGTGGAACAAAGCTTCCACAGGTTAAAGGAAAGTCCTGTTATACCTTAAAACCCATCCCTTTACTGGGATCTGGAGCCCATAAGACAATCTCTATAGAAAAGCACCTATCAGTTGTCATTAGCCCTGCTCACAGCTTAACGGACATGGAAGTGACAGGCACTGAATAAAAGCATTTTTAAATACGTATCTTCTGCTTTAGTCAAGATTTATTGCAGAGATTATACATGATTGCTCCAGTTTTCCTTTAGAGATCCATCACTATGAATCAGGATTCAAGAGCCCCCTTCATACCAAATCTTTATTTTGCAAGAGTTAATAATTCAATGAAATCATTTCTATATTTAAGAAGGGAGCAGAATATAGATCTTCAGACAGATACTGGACAGGGTGACTCACTTTGCTATTTCTCCTCCTTTCCTAACCCCTCTCACTTCCTTGTCTTGGTTCATATACAGAGTTATTCACAGGTTATGGCTGGCTAAAAGGAAAAAAGGCATGGGAAATAAAAGGATTTGCTCCTGTTTATCTTCCTCCATTGCAATAATCACTGCCTATTTGAAAAACAAAGCTAAGGACTGAAAGGAACCTGAATCCGAGCCTGTTTGGAGGGCATGACCCAGCTGAATCTTCAGATCTCTGCTGGAAGATGGCTGCTGATGTACACAAGAAACAGGAGGAGGACAGCCTCGTACCTTCACAGTCTGCTCTCCCCCATGCCACAGGAAAAAGTGATTATAAATATAGTTTTGAAGAGCACGACTTATTGGTTGTACAAGTTGTTTTCTGGGTACAGACCTGCTCACAGATGTCAGATCTCCTTTTCTGTCTAAATTACATCTGGAATTTTAGTTGCACCATAACAGGCTACAGAAACCTGAAAATATAGACATTTTAACAGAACTAACACCTTAACATTTTTTTCTTTGTTTTTCTCTCCATATAAACTTCAGACAACTCTATAGAAAACATTTAAGATGTCCCGTTAAGATGAAGAATTCAATTTACTTCAGTGAATTTTCAATAAGGCCTGGCCAATGGAAGAGAATATTACCTTTAACTAAAATAAAATACATTTTTCACTATTATCATAGACCACTGCCTCCATAAATACAACTGTATGTTGCTTTAGGATATATCTTTCATTGGTCTCTTCTTGGGATTCCAAGCCTGGGCTGTGCTGAAGACAATTCTATGTTTCAAGGATAAAATTCTTCTAATTGATATTCTCACTGAGGTGTGTTGAAAAGAGTAGAACAATTAGCTTCATATACCAGTTCTGCACCCTGGCCATAACTCACCTTTACACTTCAGTTGAACACATTATCCTTTAATTCCAGCTCTCATTCTAAAAGAGAGAAAATCACTTTTTATAGAATGCTTATTAATTTAGTTGTGCTGTTTGAAATGGTATCATAAATTTTATTCTCTTTAAAAATCTTTACTACAGTAAAAGCAAAAGCAGACTTGATTTTGGGCTGTCATTGCCTGAACACATATTGGTAGAAGGGGTAAATGGATCATGAAGAACCATGTGTTAATTGCTTCAGAAATCAATATGCTCAACTTGAATATCCCCAAGCAAAGACTGTCCTTTGCTGTGTCAAATCATAGATATTTTGTGCTCAGTTGCTTTTTCCTCAGCTCTGAATACACCACAGACTTATTCCTCTTTTATTCCATTTGTGGTCATGATCATAGTGTCCTGAAAGCTTAGAAGCAATAAATATTGGAGTAAATGGACCCACTGGCACTGGAAGAGTTTGTGCGTTAGTCTTAACAAACCAGCCATTTAACTCCAGACATGGAAATTAATTATTTTTAAAACAGTGCTTTTTAACTGCTGGAAACTGAAAGCCTTGTTTCTTCACACAGCTGTTACAGTGCTAGCCACGCAGCACTGCAGACAATACCTGCTGTGGGGGTTTTATTTCTGTTGCACCACTCTTCTCGGCTGCAATGACACTTGCCATTTTAAGTTCAAGTGGAACAAAAGCAAATGCTCACATTTCCAAGCTGTGAAACAATGTGTTCCCTTGTACTTGCACCAGAATCACAGAATCACCTAGGTTAGAAAAAAACTCTGGAAGAGTTAATGTTCACCAGTCACAGTACGTAAGATTTAAGACTCAGCCAAACATTGAATTAAACTGACTTAAGTCACATTTATAATAGTATGATCAGCATCCTTGGATTAATCCTTGGATTATCTTGAAGTGCTATTTTCTTCCAAAGTCTGTGTTAACTTTAAAACCATTTACTTTTCCAAGTGCATCTTCATAGAACAATGTGCGAGACACAAACTCTTCACCAAAATAATCTCAGGAAAGCTGTTAGTCCCTTTAGTCACAGATGGTACACACTGCACAAGTTCCAAGCCTTAGCTTTGGAGGTCGCATTACAGGACAGCTTCTCAGGTATTGCTCCCTTTCTGCTGGACACCAGGGTTTGGATAACTTTCGCTTTGTTGTTCTTCCAATGGAATAATCACAGCCATTTCCTGGAAGCGATACATCTGCCCATGGCCATTGTAGGACATGAACATCATATGATTTCCTATGCTTGCCAACTGGCCAGGAGGAGATTGTCTCACTTCTTAAAGAAACCAAAGTGTACCGTGCTTCCTGCAGTGCTCATGGATCCTTGCTCTGCCACACTGTGTCCATAGCTACACCCAATCATTTCATCACAGTGGGCAGCTGAGCAAATGGCAGCAACTTCAGGGGCTTTGTCAAACAGCTGGTTCACTCATGCACTTGACCAAATTACAAAGACTTCCTGGCCACTACTGGGATGAGCAAAAGTGAGTGCTCATATCAAATTATTTTGATCTCCATGTACAGGAATACAAACTATGTGATATGCTGTTAAGCACAGGAGAACATTTATCATGCCATAACTGTAAATGCCATGTTGGTTTTGTATCACTGTGCATCTCATTATTGGAGCAAATGAGGCTCGGGTGACATCGGCTGCCACATTCCAGCTGCTTTTTGAAGCGCCTCCACCTGTTGTTTTGCCCTTCTTGGACCCAAAGCAGTTACATTTAACGAATCCTTGTCATACCAGAGGAAGATCATTGTTGAACAGCTTCTGTCACACATACAATGTTCTTAGGATTTACATAATTTTCACTCAACAGCTCCTAGGGTTGGCCTGCAAGAAGCTGCCCTCCCCAGGGTTCCAATGTGGCAACCAAAAACAAGTAAGTAAATAAAAGAAGAAGAGAGAGGGAGGAGAGAGAGAGGAAGAAAAGAGAGAGGAAGAAGAGACAGAGAGGGAGAAGGAGAGAGGGAGAAGAGAGAGGGAGAAGAAGAGAGAGAGAGGAGAGGAGAGAGGAGGGGAGGGCAGAGGACGGGATGGCAGAGAAGAGGGACATGGCTACTCAGGGTCCAAAAACATCAGAATGCATCCTGACTCCATCCTCTGCCCTCAAGTGGAAGAGGAAGAGCCATGCTCTCTCTCTCCCTCCCTTACCCATAACTGTTAAACAGTTACTCCATGCTTCCTGGATATAGCTCTCAGGAAAGCGTTTTCTGTCCTTGGAAGACAATCAGTGAGCACAAGCATTTACTTACAGGGTGTTAGATGCTGGCACCACAAGCCAACCTGCCCTTCAGGTCACCACTCTAGGGTAGAGCAGGATGGCACCTCCTTGGAGCTGGTCTACAGAGTATGTATAGGGGCACAGGAATGGGGATTTGCCTCTATGTCAGCTGTACAGTAACATTTCCAGGACTCCACAGTCAAAAGATACAGTTCTTTGAAGATGAAACATCTTGTTTGGAGAGCAGGTATAAAAAAATACTCTTTTCAGCCTTCTCATTGAGTTTCACCCATTTCGTCCTACATCTGCCCCAGATGTAACACATTTCTGTTTCACCTCTCTGGCTATTGTTTTGTTACAATGTCTGTCACTGCAACTTTCGACAGATGCTGCTGCAATCTTCTTGCTGTAGAGTCCCATTAACTTCAACAATAACTTCAATAAATAACTTATTTCCCTTAAGATGCTCAAAGGCTTGTCTTTGATCGCTTTCTTTTCTGCTTAAATCTGTCATTAGAATTTATTGCGAAACATCTGGATATTCCCTCATCTCTTTTCCTTCATGGTTCTGTTTTACTTCACACTGTAGCTCTTCTGTACTTTTTATTTATTTATTTGCAATTTTAGTTAAATGTCTGTTTGGTTTTCCAACAAAACAAATGTCATAGATTCATAGAAATGTCAGTTGGAGAGGAATTTTCATAGTCTTTAGCCCAGCCCAACAACTGGAGCAACACCACCACCAGCACTAGAGCAGGCCACCCACAACTTTGTCCAGTCATGCTATGAAACACTCCCCAGAGGCCTTCCATGTCATCTTGACCAATTGGGTGCACTGCTGCACATCCTCCCTGGCTTCCCTCTCCCATCCCAAAAGCCATCTGCAGAGCTGAGGCAGCTTTGGCTGAAACCAAGAACTGCTTGCAGGTTTGTTCCCAGTGAACAGGGAAGGGCACCATCAGCTCTGCCCCAAGAAAAGAGTAAAGAAGCACCAGGTATCACAGTATCAACAAGGCTGGAAGAGATCTTAAAGACCATCAAGTCCAACCTATTATCTAACAGCCCATCATCTAAATCATGGCACCAAGTGCCTCATCCAGCCTACTCTTGAACACCTCCAGGGTCAGTGACTCCACCACCTCCCTGGGCAGCCCATTCCAATGGTGGATCACCCTTTGCGTGAAGAATTTCTTCCTAATATCAAGTCTAAACCTCCTCTGATAACAGCTTAAGACTGTGTCCTCTTGTTCTGTCACTTGTTGCCTGAAAGAAGAGACCGACACCCACCTGGTTACAACCTCCCTTAAGGTAGTTGGAGAGACCAATAAGGTCTCCCCTGAGCCTCCTCTTCTCCAGGCTGAACAGCCCCAGCTCCCTCAGCCACTCCTCATAGGGCTTGTGCTCCAGCCCCTTCACCATCCTTGTTGCCCTTCTCTGAACACGTTCCAGTAACTCAACATCTGTCCTATACTGAGGGGCCCAGAATTGAACACAGCACTCAAGGTGAGGCCGAACCAGTGCCGAGTACAGGGGAAGGATAACTTCCCTAGTCCTGCTTGCCACACCATTCCTGATGCAGGCCAGGATGCCAATGGCCTCCTTGGCCACCTGGGCACACTGCTGGCTCATGTCAAGTCTCCCATCCACCAGCACTCCCAAGTCTCTCTACCCTGTGCCTGCCTTGTGCACAGGGCGCAGGAGTCCAGCATCTGAGGACACATGCGGTACCTTGCTCCAAAGGGGCTGCATGATCTAAGTCACAACAGAAAACATCTACCAAAAGGGCTTAGAGTTTCCACAGGACCCGACTCTTCTGTCTGTTATTGAAATGAGTGCCAGTTCATTCTCTTGGCAACTTCCACCGAGGAAAAGATATTCCTCAGCAGGAATGGAGCTGGTACAAACAGGGTCATCACTAGCAATCAGGGAATTTTGTGGCCATTCTGCTGGCTATTTTTCCTTCAACTGATCATAGGTCTACCAGAAGCCAAGCAAAAGGAAAAAAGGAATGTTGGGAAAGATACACACCCAAGCATCCACTAGACCCAAGTGGGCACCCTCAAAATACTGTACTCCTTAGAAACTACAGTGAGAAAGATGGACAAAGCATAGGCAGGTGAGCCAAAGTCTGCAGTGCAACATAACTCAGGAACAGCACTGGAAACCAAAAGTGCTGTCTATTCTTTGATAGAGCCAGAAGAAGAAAACCAATTCTCCGTATATATTAACAGAAGGTGTGGAGTTGTTTATACGTATTACTGCACAGACTGATGATCCACAGAATACATCTACAAGGTCACCGGCTCAGTACCACCACACAGCCTACAAGAGCATTAACATGAGGGGTCCAAAAAAACCCATTGAAGCTCATCAGTGAAAGAATTGCTGGGGAAGTTTAACAGTGTTATACTGAAGGCTGGAATGTTTTTGCAGAATGCTTTGCAAGCCATTTGCTTTGTTAAAGCCAATTAGCCTGATAACAGGGGAGCAACTGTATAAAATGTGTGGAAGCCAGCAAAATCATTTTAAAAAATTAAGAAAGGCGCTGTGGAGACTGTATGCTTGATCCCAGAAATGACTAGAAACAAACAATGCAAAAAGTTCGTTCCTGACACAATTACAAGGAAGCCAGTTAGAAAAAACAATGCACTGGGAAAAGATTTGGCCTTGTAGTTTAAATGGACAGTGTAAATGTTTTGATCAATAGCTGAGAACCATATTGAAAAGGGGGGTGCCAATTAACTCCAAAAGTGGGAATAGCTCTTTTACAAAAGGATATGCACATTGCTAAGCTTAAGAAGTCAAACTTTAAGTGATTTCCAAACAATATGTGAATCCCTAACAAGCAATACACCTCAGCCTCCCTGTTTTAAGTCACTGTCATGTAATTGAAAGTATTTTACCTTAATGTGAATCACTCTCAATTTATGAAGATATAAATAAAAGCTGCTCTGATGTAAAAGATAAAGAATTAAGCTATACATTGGAGAAGGCTGGAAGAAGTCGCCTTCTGGAAAGCAGAGGTAACTTTATTAACATCCCTTTATGAAAAAAAAAACATTTCTGCCTGCTGGAGAAACCCAGGTCAGATTAACCTTACAGAAGCAAACTGCATGCTGAGGTGCAAAGTTGTTTTTCATATATTTCTTTCTCATTCTGGCCTAAAATTCAGAGACTCTCAAACAGGTTTCATAAAAGTGAGTTGTAGTGGGAAAATAAGAAGGAAGTCTGTTTGGATACTTTCAAAACTGGACAAATTGCTTAAGAGTTTTTGCCTGGTAGTAATCCACACATTCATTATTTCAATGGTGCTTCATGGAGTTTATAAAGCTGTCATAAAACTGCAAGCATGGTTACTATTACAGATCTGCAAATGAATCTAAAGGAAACAGGTCACTTGAATCTTATGGCATTAATCTGGGCTTGGGCAGGAATGCCTTTTGCTTCTTGGGATTCCCCAACCATTGCTACCAGATAAAACTGGAAACACTTTCTACAGCTAAGCCCTCTTGATTGCCATCATCCCTTTCCTCTGTTCATTCTTGAAATATCACTGGAATAGCTTTTAGTGTGAGTAACAAAGTACAGTGGATTGCTAAACTCAAAATAATAGGATGTGATTTACTATGAAATGCAGACAATTTCAGTTAACACTTAAAAATTGCTTTCAAAGGGTTGGATTTCAGAGGCTGGGGAAATTCACGGCAGGAGGTACAGAGCACAATTTCCACTTGTTTCATCTCATAAGACTCTTGTTTGCACACACCAAAAGTGCTCTGTGAACTAAACCAACACACCAGTGAGTGAGGGATTCACTTCCCCACTGCACCACTGCTCCAAAGCAACTCACTACTGTCAACTCGGCTGACAAACAGCTCTTGCTTAGGGCTGTGGTGAAACACTGCCCAGGGCTGAGCACTGCCAACAAAGAAGGGTATTGTGCTAAATCAAAGCTGGAGGAGACCCTCCTCTTCCACATCATTCAACTGACAGCTAGTTTTGTCTGGACTGCTTGAAGGCAATTCCTGGGCATTATTTCAGAAGATGGTTCACTCCAGAGGCCCCTTCCCCAAAAGCAATAGAGATGAGGTGACAGCAGTCATTTTTTCCTTACATCGTGTTCTAAAACACACCCAGGAAACCTGGAACCCCCAGGCACTCCCAATATCCCTCATGCTTCATCCACTTCATCCACCTCCCATTTGCTGCTGGAAGCACACCGCTCAGGGTGGAGAAGGGACAGGACACACATTATTTCAGACTATTTGACCTGAACGTGCACACACAGAACAATAATTACGACCCATAGTCACAGAAGCAGAAACTAAACTTGCGGATGACACAATCTTCACCCAACATTTCCCAGAATTTTGTGGAAATTTCACTTTGTAGAAGTTTCATGCATTCTTGAAATTTGTTTCCACTTTGGTTAAAAACAGCCACTGAACAGAAAAGCCCAGCTTTTTGAAATTTCCATCAAAGGTTAAATCGTAGTCCTGGAGTCATCTTTGTGACTTGCTGCTTCATAGCTCAGGAATCTGGAGTCAAGTGCTTGGGGAAGCTGGTGGGCTGGGAGCTCCCATCAGCCTGCATCCCTGACTGGTTCTCCTACTTGGTTTTCCCAGAACCATTTTCTGTGATGACCATTTTGTAGGAAGTTTTTATTTTAACTAATTCCCCTTCCTAATGTGAATAAAAAGAAAAAGTGGTGTCAGAAGCTTCTGGATCAATTGCTGTGGTGAAAGAAATTGCAAGCCTCAAAACTATCCATCTTTGAGTAGTTAATATTGCCACTGAAAAAAAAGCAAGAAAACACAGAAAAGCCTACTGATAAGCTTACCTTGTTACAGTATGAGGGATATCCCCTCATGGTCTATGTGGGGTTTATAATGCAGAACAGTTAGAGCCAAGTACTTCTGCCACTTTATAGTTAGAAATACTTGTGCCATTACTACTGGGAAGATCTAGTCCACTTGAAAAAAATTTGTTTATTAGTTACCTTTGAATTCCTTCCACTGTGTTACTGCTGATTCTGTTATTTGTTATGAACTACATTATTTTCAAAATGTCCGTTCTTCAAAATTACACAAAGCATCTTCCCTTTCAGGCATCACAAATTCACTTATTCCTGTAACTCCCTCCCCTCAGACAAGCAGGTAAATGTCCTAGTTCTGCCAAAATCAAGTAATGGGCCAAGAAAACATGGCAGAGGTGCCTATGAGAAGAAATTTGCTGGGTGCCCTCAGGAAACACAAAACAGGTGGATGCAGCATGCCCAGATGAGACCATGCTGAAGGGGCAGCATGCATACACGGCAGCAGAACAAGTGGTGCTGGAAGCCAGGCCAAAGCACAGTCCCACTTAATTTCAAAGAGGAGCAAAGGTGTCTCTCTCTGACAAGATCCTTAGGACTTTTGTCTTCCTTGCCAGTGATGAAGGACAACTGTAAGCCTGCAGAAGTTAGACACAGTTTAAAAGAGCCCAAGACAACAGAGAATGTATCAGCATAAAGGTCAGTTTAGACAGAAAAATATTATTCTCAATTTGGCTGCAAGGTTTTCCACTCAAAAAGCACAGCATAAAGCCTCCCACCAAACCCTTCGCTATTAAAAAATTGGGTTGGAGTCTTTTGTCTGCATGCCAAGCAAAACAAACTCCAGGAGCTGATTGTTTTCATAAATAATGATAGCATTACTCTGCAGAAAAGAAAAGCAGCTTTCAGGTCTTATCAAAACATCGATGTCCAGAGATCAGTCTTGAGAAGAGGCACAAAAACTAAACCCAGCTCTGCAGAGATGGTGAGAGATTCCTGGTCACTAATCATTGACAATGAGGCATCATATCCTAAATGAGAGGCAATTGCAGCCACTATCTCAGGCTCACCTCACTTCTCAAAGTGTAGATTGCACAGATCAATCTTATGAGGCATTCAGAGGGAGAAGTATCTGATTTCAGTTTTATACATGCTTTATACAGAGTTGACCAGAGAAGTCAAAGTGGCCAGTTACTACAGTGAACGTAATATTGTTTCTGTACAGCAAGTGTGTATTTCTAGTGGCTTTATGTATATAGCCACAGCAGTAACAAATTTCTTGGTTTCTGAAAGATGTGACAAAATGGAATTTCAGCTCCAAGCAGAAAAAAACCTGGCTACATTTTAAAAGACGTTGAAGAAGTTTAAGTGAGCCATATTTAAGATCAAACAAGTTTTCATTCCAGCCATTTACAAATATTTTTAATATCTGAGTCACATTGAAGAACATTGCAAAACAAGACATTTCCAACTAAAAAAAATTAAAATTTTTTTGAGTCTCCAGAGGGATTTTCTTACCTTGAATACTTACAAAAGCTTTTTTCTAAAAAAAGATGCAACAAAAAACAAACTTAGAAAATGCAGATGTCTGAGCATTATTCGATCTACTACCTTTACCCTCTCTTCTCCAGAAACTTTCTTAAGGCTTTGACTCCTATGACATCTGAGTGCCACACTACAAAGAATAGTCAGCATCCCTCTTTTACAGGAGGAGGAAATGAAACAGTTTCATGGAAGTAACTTGCCCAAGATCAACCAGCAAAAGCAAAACAGATTATAGCACCTAGTGTGTCCCATGCTATGAATCTTTAGTCTTCACTGATCAAAACGTTTTCCTTTACAACATGCAAAAAAATCATGAAAGTCTCAATCTTTTCTTGTTTTATTTGATGAACTTCATGTCATGTGTGGCAGTAGAAATCAGAGGCGTAGTCTGCGAGTCTGTATACTGGACATCTTTGTGTCTAAGGTTTTCCAGAGGATTCTAAAGCCCAAGAAAGTCTAGGAAGTAAAGATAAGTTGAGATCTAGACACCTGAATTTATTTTCTAGAGCTTTTCCACAAGCATGCAAAGCAGGCTTTACAAACATCTCTGTGAAGATGTGCTGGTTGAAGTCGTTTTGAAGCACCTCAACCATGTCCCTGGGCTTCAAGCAGGAGCTTGAAAATATGGCCACAAGGATCTTACTGCTAATACCAGTCCCATTTGAGTAAAGTCCGGGACCATGGACACAAGGGCTGAAATCAGTGCGAATGATTTTTATTACTGGTTTCCTCTCACCACTATTTTTGTTTTTGGTCTGGTTTTTTTATGTAGCTATTTAAGGAAAAAAAAAAAAAGAAAAGCAGTAAAATAGGTGACCTGAAACCATAAGTTTGGTGTTTAAAAAATTCTGAAGGTCTGTGGCACAGTTCACATGGGATTGGTTCAGTTCCCCCATTGTTTGGCTGCAATTTTTAGGAGAAGTTTCATGGGGTGAGCCCAGGCCTGTTGTCAGGGCTTGATCACAAGCTTCTCAAGCACAGCAAATAGTCCCTTGCCCTGGACAACACAGCACTGGCTCCAGCAGCAGCAGGGCTGATATAAAGCACCGGTCAGTGAGCAGGGCTGGGAGCTGCCAGCTGAATTTGCTAGAACAGCCATGGAACAGAAACAAACCATGATGCAAATAGCTGAACTGATTTTTTTTAATTTTTTTAATTTGAGCTCATTTTCAGACTGCTTCAAAAAATATTCCCTGCTCATTTCATTACAAAATGTGAAGTTTACTCCAAAATGACTCACTCTGTCACTGAGGGAGAAGGTACAATCTGCCACATGTGTCAGAGAAGGCCTATGAGGTAACTTCATTCTCCCACCATATGAAAACTATTATTTCTTTGTATAATGAAAATGTGAGGATGTAGGTGGCAATCCTCAGACGGACACAAAAATGGAAAAAAGCTCTGGTGGACTGCTAATCATGTTTTCAAGAAACAAATGCATTGCAATCATAGTGAATACTTCCAAGTATAGAAAGTAGGTTTTTCTCATCTGCAGCATCCACATAACATTTGGCAATAACAGCATAAGCCAGAATTCATATGTAAGTGCATCTCATTTATGATGCTGACATTCCGTGATAAGTTGAGCTACCCAAGAAATTCAGGTGCCATAAAGGGTAAGTATCCACATAGAGCATACATTTTGCTTCCCCTGTGGTTTCATTACTCTTTGGTACACTTCCAGATCATTTGAAATACAATCTTGCTCAACAAGTTTTCTGTACCCTCAGCATTTGAATTAAGCACTCACAGGTGTTCCCTTTGCTCTCCACTCCTTTGAGCATGATGGATCCACTCACTGCAGGCTCTCCACTGAGGTACAGTTGTTTTCTCACTTTGAAAGGAATTTCAGAAAACACTGCAGTTCATCTATGGAATTTTCCATCTGAGCGTTATTTATTTGCATTGTCACCATGCACCAGAGGCCAGTCATTGGCAAGGGCCCTACTGTAAATGCATTGATGAAACTTATACAGTCCCCCCTACAAATTTCCCAGAGAACTGTGGCAAAGCAGAACTTCAATCTTGATTCCACTCTCTTTACACTGATTTTTCCCTCTCTCTTTTTAGCTTGAGGTAATTAAAAATAAAACAAGACTGAAGTTTTATCCGCTGAATCAGTAGGGTCAGTGCTGTAACTTTGCTGCCTGTGAAAGTGACTGAGACAGCTGGGGATCCATGCAGCTGAGCTCTCAAAACAGTGAATTCTTCAAGCAGCATTTCACAACATCAAGTTTGGAAGCATCACTTTTACAAAAGATACTTTGGTCTCCCGATTTTAACCTTCAGAAACACACACAGCTCCACAAAAACCACGAATGTTTCACCTACACTAGACTTGCATTGACTGGAAGGTTGTATATCCAGTAAGAGATTGGTAGTCATGGGATAGATCACACTTCCCATTGCTACTGAGGTGGGAAATCCAGACTGCAAAACAACTGCTACTTGAGCTCCAGCACTAAAGGGCTTCTTGTCTCTTGGAAGGCTACTGGGGGCCCTGGAAAACACTCAGGGCACAGCTCACAGGAGGTCCTGGTGAAACAGAAGAAATACCACTATTTCACCAGCTTACACCACATAAGTTACAAAGATCACAAGGCTGGGTGGCCACTGTAAGACCCATATGTTGAGAAATACTGAGCCATTCTGGAATGTGTATGCTGCTGCACAGAAACCCCATAGAGAAATAAGCTCATGGCTTGAGTTCATAAACCAGTGTGCTCTAGCCTGCATTAGAGGGCAAACAAAATTTGAGGCTTCCCCCCCAGCTGTGTTTCTTTCTAATCAGCAGGGCTCAATTTCACAGAAATGGGCAATTAACTCATTTGCTCTCCACCCCAGCACTGACTGAGGTGACACAGGTAGAGCCAAAGACTTGTGCCCACTTTATAGCACAGGCTAAGCTTTGCTGCTCTCCTGGGTTAAAAAGCCCCATTAGAGAGAGACAAGCAGGACCTAAGTAGAACAGAGCATCCCCACTACAGGAACCCAGCACAATCACTGGAGAGGCACGGCTGCCCAGACAACCATCGTAATCATGTTACCACCCACCACCTACCCAGGACAGAGCTGTGCCACAAGTCCTTTAGTGCCCTGAATCTAAATCCAATTCTGTGCTCAAAGAAGGAGCAGAGAACAACACCTGAAGCCAGTGCTACAAGCTAAAACTCCTCTATTGCCTCTCAGACCAGCAGCATACCTCTCCACCTACCACCCTAGTGCAAACTGTCTGTGAAGCCTGCTCCACAAGCTGGCAGCTCACATGGAAACTTAGTGCCAGGGACACAGAAAAGGGAGTCCTTCAGCTTTCCTCTGCAACAACAGCAGAGATGTACACACAGCTATGGGAAAGAGCAGAGGATTATGACTCCTAAGCTGGTTTTGATACACATTTCCCTTCTCTCTGGCAGATGGATTTGAACTTCAACTTCTCACCTACACCTCCAGGTGCCCTGAAGAATGAAAGCTCACCAAGCATTTATCAAGGAACAGCCAGAGCATGGCTGGCATGGAGCATGGACTCAGTGATTATAGCAGCAGAGTCACAACAAGATGTACTACTTATAAAAGTGTAGATTTGGGGATGCAGGGGGTCAGCCAGAAAGTTTTGCGGTGGCAGCAAAAGACATGTCAACCTTGCTGGGTTTTTTTTTAATTTTTTTAAGCTCCTGTTCCAAA
Source organism: Serilophus lunatus (assembly GCA_013399895.1). Classification (NCBI taxonomy): domain Eukaryota; kingdom Metazoa; phylum Chordata; class Aves; order Passeriformes; family Eurylaimidae; genus Serilophus; species Serilophus lunatus. The sequence continues at coordinate 111,850 of VXBA01001415.1, read as the reverse complement.
TGGGAAAGTGTTCTAGAGGAAATATTTTTTTTTAGAAGAGATTAAAAAGACTTTAATAACTCAACCTATTTTCTTCCAATTCTTGGATACTTACTAGTTTACTAATATTTTCCCTGCCCCTGAGAATTCACAGAGTCAAGGCAGAAAGCCAATGCAAAGATTACCTCTGACTCTTCCAACTGAAAAAAGTAATGAAAAGAGGAACTTTTGGGGGGTAAGCTCATCTCATCTGCAACGGTGGCTTTTATTCAAAATGGGTCCAAGCCAAGTTTCTTTGCTCTCTACGCCCATCTTTTAGGACTGTCACAGGAGCATGGGAATCCACACAGAGGCTCAGCATTTCTGCAGTTGGCCTGTTTTAAGAGATGAAGCACCTCACAGCTACAGCTTCCCCTTGCCTGAAGCAGTGATCAAACAGAAACCTTAGGGGCCTGATTGCCTTTGTCCTCGTGCCTGTTCTTTGTGGACTGACGTCAAATGTGCTACACATTCGTGTTGGCATAAATAGCAAGAGAGGAGAATCAATTCCTGTTTAGCCAAACACAGGTCACTTCCATCCCCTGGCCAAAAGTACTTTCAGGATAGCATACAATTTGGTCCATTGATTTTAATATATTGGCATTTCCTCCCTCTTACTGTGTGAACACACTGTTTACAATTTCAGTAAGCCACTATGGAAAACACTGTTATAAATAAGAATAAATAAAAGCTTGTCCTATTTGCCTCCAGTGTAGGACACTGCTAGTATGGGAGGTAGGTCAATCAGGGATAAAAAAAAACAAACCACCCTACCCCAAGTCTTCTGTACTAATTTCTTAGCATTTTAGGTGGGTCTGGATTGTAAATCTGTTGAGCATTTCAACAGTCACCCAAGAGGAGTCTAGTTCAGTGGAGGCATTTGAGTTTCTTTACTGATTCATTTACAGTAGCCAACAGAATTCCTTTAAAGTGGCCATCACTCACACACTAAAGCTCTGCAAGGAGGCAAGCCTTGTTCATTTGCTCTGTTTGTATGTTACTTTAAACCAAAGAGTAAAGGGATAATCTAGATCAAATGTATTCCAGATGAGTCTGGCTGTGTTGCAAAGGGTAAGCAGAGAGCTTCTCTTCAATTAGCAGAAGAGGCAAAGCTGAAATTCCTCTATGAACTGCCTATAGTATTTGAGGAGACAGCAAAAGATATGGCTGTGCTTTCCAAAGCAAAATGAGTCACCTGTTGTCTGCAGGAGCTTGTGCCAAGAGTGGTCAGATTTGAGCTCAAGGGAGTGCTTTCCGGAGGACTTCAGCCAACAGCTGTTTCCCTTCAGCTGGATTGTGCTGAGAATCTAGCCTCAAGTTAAAGCATGACAAGAAGAAAGTAGTACTAGATGCCAAAAAAAGTGTGAAGACCAAATTTCACAATACAATGGAAACATGGATTGTTGGAATTATCTACCCTACTTTTCAGCTCACGGGCTATTCCTAGCTTAGTCTGGTGACCCGATGCAGAGCTATAGGCTGGGGATGGATTGGCTGGAGAGTGGCCAGGCAGAAAGAGACTTCGGAATACCAGTTGATAGGAAACTCAACATGAGCCAGCAGTGTGCCCAGGTGACCAAGAAAGCCAATGGCATCTTGGCCTGTATCAAGAATAGTGTGACCAGTAGGACTAGGGAAGTTATTTTTCCCTTGTACTCAGCACTGGTTAGGCCACATCTGTGTCCAATTCTGGGCCCCTCAGTTTAAGAAAGATGTTGAGATGCTTGAAGGTGTCCAGAGAAGGGCAACAAGGAGGGTGAAGGGGCTGGAGCACAAGCCCTATGAAGAGCAGCTGGGGGAGCTGGGGTTGTTCAGCCTGGAGAAGAGCCTCAGAGAAGACCTTATTGCTCTCTACAACTACCTTAAGGGAGGTTGTAACCAGGTGGGTGTCGGTCTCTTCTCTCAGGCAACAAGTGACAGAACAAGAGGACAGTCTTAAGCTGTATCAGAGGAGGTTTAGACTGGATATTGGGAAAAACTTTTTCACAGAAGGAGTGATTTCCCATTGGAATGGGCTGCCCTGGGAGGTGGTTGAGTCACCATCCTGGATGTGTTTAAGAAAAAGCTGGATGAGGTAATAGGTGCCATGATTTAGATGATGGGATGGTGTTGGGTAGTAGGTTGGACTGTTTGATCTCAATGCTCGTTTCCAACCTTGTTCATTCCAATTCTTGTTAATTCCCTGTCACGGCATTGGGTGCAGTCAACCAATGTAGAGCACTTTAAAGTTCCTGCTCCTTCTGCAACAGATCAGAGGATAAGTCTCATTAATACATGTGTTCAACTTGATCCAGATGTTTAAGCAGGTAATTGTTCAAGCAGTGTTAAAATCCATGGATGTTTTAAGGGAGGCAAGTTCCATAGTAGAAAGGGAGAAGATCAGTTAGATCAGTGCGAACATTCCACCACAGACTACCTCTAGGCATATTGGCTAGACCTCCTGAAGGTATTATGGATGCCTGACCAGCCCACTCAATTTTGTTGGAAGCTTGGTACTCTGCATCTTCACAGATCCGGAGCTTGGTCAGTTTACTCACCTTTTTGTGCAACGGGCCTAATGCGTTTCTTTCTCATACATTAATTATTGTGTGAATAGCTGAGGAGCACAGACATCCTCCTCACTTAAGGCCTCAGCAGTGAACTATTATCCCTGCACAGCCCTGCAGCAATTTTAGCACCTGTGATAAAATACCAACTAGAACCCACACTGTGCTCTCTGAATGTCAAGTCATTGCAGAGAAATAACACTTGAAACCATTTCCCTCACCACTTCACAAACATAAGTTACTTTTAGGTAGGAACTTAAAGGAAAAATATCATCACCAGAGTGGCTTGTATCTCATTTCAAGAAGCCTCCTCAACTTGCCTATCAGAGACTGGTGATTCTCAACACAGACAGAGAGCAGAAAATGACTGTATAATGTTCATTTCTGTGTTAAGACTAAAAATTATTTGCAAAGCCTCGAGTCTTAAAAAGTTACCAATTTTTCAAGAAAGAGAGACATCTTTTTAATAGACTTTAAAATCGGGATGGATCCCTGATCAAGTCTGACTCCTAGTAAAATACAGGCCAATGATTTAATCCAGTGAAGCCATGTCCTGCCCATGCATGCAAAATGAGCCTCCCAATTAGTACTGGTTAGAGCTTTCCAGTGCAGTATCAGGAAATGCTATTTCATTGGAAGTGAAATGTGTCAGCTCCAATTACCATTTCATTTTGAAAAGAAGTATCAGACTGCAGATTTCCAGGACAGGCAAATGTAAAATTTTGGTTTTACATTTTGTGATGGCTTTTTGTATAATTTCTTAGAGGAATGGGTATATAAACACATTTAAAATTAAATGTTTTGAAGAATATTCATCTTTCATATGAGAATTAAATATGTTTACTCTTCTCTTTGGACAAAATGGAAAACCTCATTCTCACAGTGCCATCAACAAACCAAGTACAAGATCATACACAGCAAGTAAGGGGAAGACAAATAGGATTAGCAAATATATGGCAACATTCATGAGATTTTCCTTGGTTTTATGTTTACACCCACATGTGTAAAGGCAGTAAGGACAAAAGCTTGCTATGAGTCTCTCAAAATCTCTTAGAAAGAAACCCTTTGGCTAAAATGCATGTGTGATGTTCAGCCAGAAAAATATTTTCTCCTCTGTATTCATAATGGTGAGATGATGGGAAAGAAATGTCATTTTCAAGACATAAAAAAGACTATTTAATCATTGAAAATTCTAATGAATTTGCACACCCTATGTCACAAAGCCTTACTTTACAAACATCAAATGATCTTCTAATTATTGAAACCTTCTTTAATTCAACTTGCTTTGAAGGTTTCCCAGAGTGCTCAGACTCTTCCTTCTAAAGAAATTTCAAATTACAGCACAGCTGACTACATGAATCTGCTTTTGACTGTCTGGGACAGCCATAAGGAAGCTTCACAGAGCAATGCATTTTCAGGTATAACACCTACCAATGATTTTCTCCATTTTCTCATTTTCCTCCTCACCACAATTGTGGCACCACAATTTTCCCCAAAGAAACTTAAAAGAATTTTAATTTAAAGAGGAGAAAACGGGAATATGGGGGATTCGGGGAGGGAGCAGGAATTATTATATTTTTATAGTCTTCCCTAGCTCTTGAATAAGCCATATAAATAACCAAGAATCAAAACAAACCCAAACAAACTTAGATGTTAGGGCTAGTTAGGAAGGGGAGGGAAATGTAAGATTTTTACCTGGGTTCCAATTCTGAAACCAGCACTGGACGGTAGGCGTAATTTTCACACTTTTCTGCTGCCTATCAATTCGAAGCTCTCGTTTTCAGCCATAACGACCTTGTCCCTACAAGAACTCCACAAAGCTTTCCTTCCCAAACAATTACTTTTTTGGATGCTGTGCTCAAGCATAAGGAGAGCCTAGTGTTCTCCAACAGTAACACCACACTGGGGGTAAGTGCTGCTGATGGTCTCAAGGACAAAGCACATGGCAGACTGAAGGGACTTGTGCATTACTAAGAGGACTCAGTTTGGAAACGTGATGTCTCTCAGTATGAACCCAAATTTTCTTCACTACAGTATCCTTCAATATTTTTATATTTCATCTATTTGATACCGTATCAGGAGACAGTATAATTTGAACAACCAGAAACACATCCCTCAAATGAGTGAAGCAATTTGAAAGGCATATGGGGTCCTGCTGGAACAGACCATATCAAGATTGACCCCCAACTAGAAACCATACATAAATACATAAGCATCATACATAACACAGTAATAAATAACAGAAATACAAAAAATTACAAAAAAAGAGAACTAGCACTGCAGACACCTATCTATGTTACAGGAGGTAATTGTGTACCACCCTACGGAACTAATAGTGGACTGGATGCCTTTTAGACGTCCTGGAAGTCTCCACATGGAAGACATTACAGTCTATAGATATAAATAAAAACCCAAAGCTTCTTTGTCTGAAAGAGTAATTATCTGTCTGACCAGAATTTATGCTGCTACTCATTACTAGAGTATCTGAGAACATTCCAGTTTAAAGCAGTGGGAACAGAAAAATCTCTGGTGGTGGTACTTTTTGAAATTCCCTACTTAATAGCTGAACAAATATGTATCTTGCATCCATAAAGATAGTTTATTTCATCTGAGAGCAAGTTAACGTTTGCAAGGACATTAAGGTCCAGTTCAAAACCTGTGCTTGTATTAAGCTGAAGTAGCAGCAATATAACATCAATTAATTTGACAGTACAGGGAATGAGCCACAGAGGGCCTACAAACACACAATGCACCAGTTTTAAATACTCATTTCTGCTGCCACATTTGCAAATGCCAGAAACACACTAAGTTCACCTTGATGTTGCAAGGAAGTAAGGCAGAAACTCGTAGCAAATGATTATGAGAGCAATAGGAAAGGGCAAACAATGAACTATGCAAGAAAAAGGCAGTATTGCTGCATCTGAACTCCACAGTAACCCCTGAAATCCACTCTGGGCTGCCTGTGTCCATTCATGAACACCTAGAAAAGGAGAAAATTATAAGAAGGGAACAGGCTGACACCTCCACCCAGAATGGGGACCCCTGCGTTTCGTTTGGGATCCTCTCCGACATTATGCCACCTACAACATTATTTCCAATCCAGCCACAAGATTATCTCTAAGCATTCCTTATACAAAGAGCTAAGAAATGTATCAACTTATACCTTATTGCACTAAGTACAGCTCTTATCAGCATCAAGAGTCAAACCACAGGCTGTCTCACACTCCATCTTCATTAAGCATGTAAGGGGAGCGACGTGGAAGGAACTGTGTGTGGACATGGAGTGACTGAGCAGAGGTGAGCACCAAACTGAACATGGGAAGTACTTACCAGAAAGAGACATAACCACAAGTTTCAGTGATCCCTCACGTGCCTTTGCAGGAGAGTGCTTTGCTGTGGGGGTCCTTGGAAACTCTAAGTGGCTTAGGCTGCCCTGTGACTTGCTTAGGTGTGGAAACACCTCCTGTCCAGGAAAACCTGTTCCAGGCAGTAAAAATTGGGTTTGTTAACTGAATGTTTTCTGCTTTCCAGGCCACTTGTCACCACGGCAAATGCAATGAGAGATAGGAAACTCCTCAGACATGTGGGAATGACACTTCAAAAGTTAACTCATTGACTGTTCCCAAAAATACAGAGCCTTGTTCTGCTCTCTGTTACATCTGTGTAACCCATTTGACATTTGTTCTACATTCATCTCTAACACAGTGAGGTAGCTAATAAGCTTATTAACTGCTGGACTCTATCACAAACAAAAAAAAAAAAGTGAACAAATTGAATATTAGATCGTTTATTACACCAGATGAGATACTGAGACAAGATCTGTGTTGAACACAGGGAAATTTCCTTTTGTTCTGTGGTGAAAAATGCTTTGCATAGCCTCTTGCACCAGGCTTTGTAGGCTGATTTTCTACCAGGCAGCCACACTGTACTCCAGACATAGTGCAGGTACTCCAGAGAGCCTGCATTCATGGAAAGGCAAATGCATGAAGTAGGTAACATTAATTTTAATTTTTTCACATGAGAGCTGGTCTACAAGTTTCAAGGAGCAGAAAGAACAAGGCTACTCCATGAGGGAACGTAAGCCAGGAAGGATCTCACAGCCATGCTCATCATCCCACAATACCAAGGACAGACCAGGTCCAACCAAGAGTTCTGACCATAAGGCAATATCAATATCACAGTGATGAGGCAGATCCCAGGTGAAGCAGGGAAGTCAATCCTCAAATCAAGGTTAAGGATAAGGTCCAGCAACAGCCAGGAAGATCCATAGTAATGCAGCAGAGTTTGGGTCACGCAAGGAAGCCGGTTGCAAATTGAAGTCTAGACCAAGTTACTCTATGATTGTAGTACTCCTCTAACATTGCTCTGGCACAGAAGGACTGAAGGCTTATAGATGAGCTTAAATAAGGCCCTGGGGCCCACGTGGAAGACCCCAGGTGAGGTTTGTCATAAGATCAAGACCATTAAAGCTCATTAGTGCTCTCAGAAACCTGACAGTAAAAAATTAGAGATTTTCTTTTTAAATGTTTAGGCACTACTTAGGGCATGACAAAAGACCTATTTAAACCAATGCAAAGATCATGCCAGTCCTCAAGGAGGCCCAACAGAGAAATTAAAAAGAGCATGAAGATGCAATAAAGTGAACAGGTTCTCATTAAGTCAGCCCTACCTGGCTAGGTTTGAGGTGCTGTGGGTGTTCAGGTGAGAAAGCTTATGTCATCTGACTGACAGATTACACATTTCTGAGAATTGACTCAAGCCTTTTTACATGGAATCACTGAGCCAATTCTTTGCAGTAACACATGTACTACTACATATACATCCTGACAACTCCTGGAGTCACTTACAAACAGAATAAGTGTGTTGGCTCACACTTGTTTGAAAGCGTGAATAAATACATATTATCTTTTTTGTGAGCATTACTGTCATCCGTGATTAACTGAAGTAATGAGGCATGACAGTGAGCTAGCAGAGGTTCCTAAAGATGAAAGGTATATCATACCACAGAGAGAAAATCACTAGCCCTTACAGAGGACATTCACTGTCTCTAGCAAAAATAAAAGTAGTACACTTAGAGGCATACAGTAGACATTATCCCCTCCCAGAATATAATTGTGAAGTATGAAAAATGGTATTTCATCCCGTGATTATGAAACATTCAGTTCTGACATGGTGGAGATCATTTTCAGCAGCCTTGGTCTGGTGTTGCATTTAATGTGACATAGAGGCTTGAGGGCACTTAAAGACTATCTGTGAGGTACATGAACATAAATTTAGTCATATTCACACAGATAAGAGCATGTAGAGATATAACACCTCTTCTGCAATTGCGTGGCTCTGCTTCTTCCTGTCCAAAGAGAAAACAACAGGAGAGAAACTGTGCAAGTTTCTCTCTGGGTTCTGTTATAAGTTATAAGTGATGTTATATTCATACCCAGTTGTTACAACCAAAAGAATAAACAAAACATCTAAAATATACACGAATGATCTTGTTCTCCAGCAGCATGTGATGTTCAAAAGGATTCAGAAACACAGACATCAGTCTCATGACTTTCCTTTGCAGCTAGTTGCGAAATTCCTCTAAGGTCCAACCGTAAAATTCCCTTCCATCCCTGAACCCTGCTGAATTCCTGTGTTTCACAGCAGAATTACATCTTTTGTGAGAGAAAATATATCCTTCTGCTACTTCTACATTTTCAGCCTTCAGATCTCTGAGTGTTTGAGGAGGAGAGATAAATAAGACTATGCGATTTATTTTTCTTAGCTAGAAAGAAAGCTTGGTCTGAATGAAAGATTAGGGCTCCAGATGCCCTTAAAAATCATCAGTCACTGCTTTCAGTGGATGTGCAGTTCTCTTTTAAAATGGGACTGTTTCCACAAAATCTTTTAGCTGAGGGCCAGGCCATGAAAACTTAACCCTAAATGTGAGCATCTCCCCTTACCCTTTTGAGTGGCTTTGACACTCTCCAACCCCACTATCTGCCCTCTTTGCTGACTTCTGACTTCTGGGTTTAATTTAATTTTTCAGCAACATCTGGTACTGGCCAGTGAGAATACAGAGACTCTGGTGACACTCATTAGGGAAGGCTTGCAAAGAGAGGAGTGTCCCAGTCACACCACGTGAGTATCAATAGCAGCTATACATCAACCCACACTTTCGTGTTTCTGTCGGTACTATCTCCGCCTATCAATTAAAATTGCTGAGTTTTGTACCAGAAGTCCAAGCTTTGGAGGAACACTGTGAGAGCTACCAAAGATAAGGAAATCTTGAAAGGTGAGTGCTGCCTACCTTCTCTTTTTATCTAATTGTATCAAGAAAGGTTCCACAGGGAGAGCCTGACTCACTTCTCTCACCTGCTAATTAAACTTTGTTTCAGCAGTAATTCAGTGTGAATACTCCTCCCTTAAAATGTTGACCAAAGAACTAGTAAAGGCCTCTGTAAGAAATCTTGCTGAGAATAACATCCAGGATTCAGTAACATTCTCATAAATAAAAAGGAATGGCCAAAACCAAGGAAGTCTTTTTCCAAGATCAGCCTAAAGCCTAGAAATTTAATACATACCTGGTTGTAAGAAACCCAGGTTAGATGCTCAGTTTGGGCTCCTGAGGGCATGGACTGCAGCCTTTGTCTTCTCAACCTCCAGCAACTGCCAGACCACTGTCTGATGGGCTTGTTATGGCTGGTCTCATGCTTCCTGTTTGGAGAATACAATGCAAAAGGTCTCAGGTTAACCCTGGAATGAAATGAGAATGATAATCCAAAATACTAGTCTCCAGATGGAGAACCCTTTCCTGTAAGGTCCTAGGTAAGACTATTTTGAGGAGCAAGGTGTTGACAAGACAGAAAGGACACGATCACTTGGCCATTTACAGGTTGCCTATCTGCTGCCCCCCCAGCCAGGTGGCTTCAGTGACCTGGGCACATTCAAAAAATACCATGTTTTTTCCTCCCACCTTTCCAGTAGCCCAGCCCTGCCTGCAGCCCCATGGCAGGGCACTGATAAAAGAAAAGGCTTTGTCCCTAATGCTGCTCAAGTCTAGAGAAAGCCTGACCTAAAACAGCTCGTGAGATCGTGGTTTTGCTTCTTGCAGAGACACTTGCCTTTTGCTTTGCCATGTGAAAAATGCAGATGTGTTGTTCACACAATCACAGTGAGGCAGTGGATCCCAGGAGGTGTTTTTCATCAGCACAGTCTGCCCATGAATGAGGCTGAGTACAGCATCAGAATAACAGATGTGATGTCAGGTACGCTGCAGCCGTAATTAATCAGCTGCAATTATTGTTCAGATATATTCACATCTCATTGGGCCAGCAGCACCAAGAGCATGAAAGGACTCCCTTAGCACACAGTCAGCATTATTTTATTGTTATGGATGAAATAATGCATAATAAAGCAAGGGAGTATTTGCAAGGAAGAGCCTGAGACTCAGAGAGGGTGAGAGTTTTGTTACCAGCTTTACCATAGACCTCATCTGTGACTTGAAGTGAATCACTTCATTTTTATCCTGTACAACAAGAGTTCTCCCTTCTCTTTGTTACTCTTATCAGTTTAGGGAAGAGCCTCTGACTATGTAGGCATCTAACAGCCAGCACACAGGCAAGGGCTTTGAGATGTTTTTGTAATTGTAAGAAAAAAATCTGCTTTGATAGCTGAATTATATTGTTCTGTCTCGTAAACACATTTCCTTGCATAATGTTAATAAAGATGTTTTTTTCTTAGATATTTTATACCAGAAAGTACCATGTTAGCATACTGGGGACTAAAGATCTCCTGAGTGGGCACCCACATTTGTGAACCAAGTACAGATAGACTGAGAATGTCCTTCTAAAAGAGGTGAGTTCCTCTCTTAGTATTCATTTTCTATACTGAGCCATGAGGATAGGATATTGGGGCAGTGTGGGAAAACCTGAGGCAATTGAGCCTACCTTCAGACAACAGTAGGTATCACTCAAATGTTTTGCCAGTGTTAAACCCAAGAAGGCCCTACTGTCTCAGCTGAATGAGAGGGTTGATCCCATACAAAGGCTCTCTTTACCAGCATACTCCACAACTGAGCAAGAACTGAAATAACACCTTCCAACCTTTTGCTCATTCTTCCAGCAGTGAAATCCCATAGCCTGTCCTTAATTATCAACACAAGCTCATCTTCACTGGGTTTTGGAAAGAGACAAACTGACTTGCATTTAATATTTTCTGTTACAGCCCACCACCGCTGCTGAACGTGTGGGTTCCAACTCAGGAGAATATTTTCATTTGAGCCATGCATAGGGGTTCTCTATGAAATAAAACCCTGTAACTCCAAATAACTCTTTGTTTACTTCAAAGCCCTGGCGAGAGCTTTGGAGCTCACAAGATACACTGAGAGCTGGCAGCTGGGACATTCAGGCTGACAAAGAAGCCCCCTGGACACACTTATCATATAAACAAGAAAGGTCAGGTCATTCTATGGAATATGATACACATCCTGCTTACCCATAGAGCAACTATTTGGTTACACAGACCCAACCTCTATGTAAAAGAGTGAAGAGAGCTGTATACACCAGACTCTTCTTTTGTAGACTCTGCAAAGCAAAGCCTGATTGATGGTGTGGCTTCGTAGTGAGAGTGCACATACAATACATTTACCCATGCCCTTCACTGAAAAGGTGAACATAGCCCTTCACCCTCCTGTGAGAGCAATCAACACCTTGGGGCCCTGGCTCAGCTAAACCAGCAGCTGGCAAAAGCCCCAGGAGAGGAGGAAAGCATCTGTGAGCTGCTCCTGTGAGACTGGTGTCTCTCAGGGACATTTCACAACAGAATGAGGTCAACCAAAAAGATTCTGCTCGTCCTTTGCCATTGCCTGCCTTATCCACTCCTGTTCCATGGGCCAGCAGTGTGCTGCTCTCCTCCATTCCTGAACTCCCCCTTTCTTCAAGGACCTGGTGCATCTTACTGAGGGAACTCAGATAAGAGTGAGACCCACAGGGAAACTGAGTCACAAGGAGGTGAGGTGAGCCAGCAGACCTGTAACATAACGTCTCCAGATTATCAGAGGGAAAAAATGTGAAGGACATATTTCAAAATGTGCCTCTTACAGACAGACATGGAGTCACTGATAAATAGTCCTCAAACATTGTTGTTCAAATAACACTTGAGTCATTCTCTGACTCATTGATCAATGAGCAATGGGTGACAGAAAGAACAACAGTTCACTAAGACCACAGAAGATATTAAAGAAAGCAGTGAGTGAAGTGTGGCATTCCCAGCTTAGCCTTTGGTAAGCTGGAGCAGAAAATTAGGGAAAAAGTCACTGTTCTAGATAAATCCTCTCTAAAGCTGTAATAGTGGAGCTTACATTAGAAGATGTTCATTGGCTGCTTTGCAGTCAATGGCAGTTCTTCGAGTGGGAGAGCATTTATAGCTCTGTCCAGTTTCTCCTAATCTTAATGTGTTTCCCTGGCACTTTTACATTTTCTTGCTCTTGAATAAAGAGCACTGAGAATCTCTCTCAAAATAGCTGTCAGAATCAAATTACATCTGCTCTAAAAGCAGGAAAAACAATATGAAAATAAGGAGAAAACTTAGTTGAACATTGCTTAGGCGTATCATTTAGGGCTTTGCTTGAGAAAATCTTTCTTCAATTAGTTAAAAGTGAAATTAAAAAAAAAAAGTCGCTGTCCCATGGAGAAATCCACACAACTGTTGACTCAGAGCACTGCCTTCCCGTTTGTCCAATAGAAAAAATGAAAGTTTTTCAGTAAATGACTAAACATTTATGAATGTCCACAACAGGAATTACCCATTTCTGTAGTTGCCCAAAATGATCAAGGCATGACCATACTTTTTTTTTTATTTTACAGAAGTAGTCTTAGTCAAAGTGTTTCACCACAGGCAAGCAAGTCTGCAAGATTTTTAATTATAAAAAAGCCCAACATAAGCAACCATCACCACCCCCCACCAAACTCAACACAATTTTAAACAACCCTCTTGATGGACTTCTTTGTGTTTCTCTTGGGCAAAACAAAAGCTGCTGATCTTTGGAAACAATGAATAGAATCACTTCCATTTACATCATAAGACATTATGAGGATCAAAAACGACTTAAGTGATTAAATGGCTCCACGACCATGTTTTGTATGTTTGGCCAAAGTAGCACCAGAAGTCAGTACCAAAGCAGGAATTTAACCTCTGAGCACCTGTCCAGCACTCTAATCCCCTGGAAACCTTACCTCCCTGCCTGAGGAAGCCAGGGCAAAGATATATATGAGGGAATCACGACCATACAGGTCAGAGCAGATGTTTCACCATGAGGTCTGTGGTGATGTGAAGGATGATGCCATGCTTAGATAGTCTCCAAGGCACTTGCAGAGAGCAAAATGCTCTCAATAAGCCCTTCACCCAAGCGGTCCAGGGAAATAACAAGCCTCATTTTACAGTGAAAGATTTTTATTTGTCCAGGTGCTATTGTGAGCTGATAGAAAAGCTTCTCCCTACTCAAAACACAAGCCTGATGAAAAGCAATAGAGTGTCTGTGACAAGGTGCCACCCTTTTAGAAAGTGCACTGCACTACCTTTACTATTGACAAGAACAGTGAAGAGGAAATCGTGAGCATTTGAGGCTTTAAAAACCACACATCTTGCAAAGACTTAGTGAGGAAAGTGTTCTTGAGGTGAAGCCCTAGGCCAGGAGACATGATGCTCTTCCAGCTGCAGCAGCAGCCTCACAGCTGGGCAATCACTCAATCTTTCTGTGTTAAGACTCAGACGAGGTGAAAGGAGTGGGAGGTGAACTCATTTCCCCTTCTCTCCATTTCCCCCCATGCACCCATAAGAGGTGAGGTGAGGATAAGCTGATGAACGCATGCAGGGTGCTTAGATAATGCAGTGATAAGCACAAAAAAGGTCCCACAGACACAAGAGAAGCAGGATGCCAGCAGCAGCTGCCAGACCTGAGCATGCATCCAGACCCCTGCAAGAGCTCACCATGGCTTTTAAAGGACCTGTTCTCTTGGGGCTGATTTGTTTATTCCCAATCCAATATGTTATCTTTACATCACAAAGTTTATTTCTGAACATGTCAACACACTTCTGAAAAGGTCAGACATATGAGGGCATGCACCCATGATGGTGCACAGGGAGGCACAGACACAGCTGCATTCCTGGAAATTACAATTTGAAGGGTTTTCACAGGAAAGTCTGACACGGCAGCTGGGTTGGCAGACACACGTAGGCGAGCCATCATCTTCCCCCTTTTGTTATCACTCCCATTTCAATTCTGTGCTTTGCATGGAAATCTGAAGGTTGCTTCTAAGTATAGTTTTTTGCTGGCTTTGTTTGAAAGCTTGCCATAGCTCTCAGACATGATAACACCAGCAGGGTGCTAGCTGAACTATATTTATCGACGTATTTCATAAAGGAAAAACTTAAATGGTTTTGAGAAGTTGAGGTCTTTCCTTCCCTTTTCTTCCTTTATATTCCTTGCAGCAGACAGCTTAGTTGTCACCCTGACAAGAAATATATTATTAAAAGAGAAGATCCAGGATCTGTTTACAGGCAACAATGCTTTGGATAAGCACTTCATGTTTAAATGAGACCTGAGAAACACTGTTATTCAGTTTTTCATTCCCTTTTTTTTTTTTAGTTCTAAATAAACAAAAGAAATTCCGCTGGTTCCTTTTATCCCTCAGCCTGCAGCTTGCAGGTTACCTATTGACTGTGACACCCTAGCAAAGCCAATTGATTGCTGAGGATTGCTGTCTGCTCTCAGCAGGAGCAGTGGCAGAGCCCAACCAATGCCTTTAAATGAGGGACTGCAAGTAGAGCTGTTTAAAATAGTGAGCCAGTGAGAAGGGCCCTTAAAACACTAAAACAAGTGGTATGCTTTTGCAGATGGCAAACATACACCACCTAGGCCATAGGTCCTGTGAGGCTCTTGAGGATGGCCCACAGCCACGTGCCTGTTCCTTGCCTCACAAGCCTCTGCATGGCAGGGGATGTCTCTTTCCAGATCTGTGTGATCACTTGATCCTCATGTTCACACCCTGATTGAGAAAGGCAGAGGGGAGGTTAAAAGAGGAATTCCCAGTGCCACCATTTCCCCCATTAATGCACAGTTCTGTCCCACTCAAGGTGTTCAGGGGAGCAGGCAGTGGGAAGGCTGGAGGGTGCAGCACTGGTGTCGCTCTGTTCTGAGTCTTCATGCACAGAAGTAGGACACCCCACCCCCCATCCCAGAAAATCAGGGCAAAATTAATATCACAGGTCTTCCCTACCACATCTCTACTTGGCAGCCATGTCCCCCCAGGAGAGCAGGATTGGAACAGGAAAAACTCTCCCTGGGAGAGGTGACAGATAAGAGAGTGCTGAAACACAGGCATTCGACTCGTCTGGTACATCAGCACGTCAAGGCTACAGCACTGATGAAATGTCTGTAAACGGGCTGGTGAGAGGAGCTGCCTTTGGCACTTGGTGCCTTTTCCAAAGCTCCCAAATGCTTCCTGGCAGTGGGTAACTGAAGGTGTCCGTGCTTGCTGCCCAGAGAATGTGGGACACCCCCTGGGCCCACCAGTGAGTTCCTCCCTGAGCTATTCTGCATCAAACAACAGCTCTCAGCATTGCCCATTCCTCACCAGGTATTTTGGTGCATGTTTAACATTAGATTCAGCAAATGTCCAGGAAAACAAATCCCAGTTACCCGAAGGCAACAAATTACAAGCATAAACATTTGTTTCATTAGCCTTGGAATTTCATTGTTGCATGTGATAGCAAAATTGTTCCTTTCAACGGATGGGGTCAATGTAGAAACAGTAGAAAACCAGAACGCTTTTTCACAGCAATATTCTGATTCGTGATGTAAAAAACGATCCCTTGAATTTTAGAATATTTGATAAATCACAGACTAACCACCGAACCACCTGTGGAAAATTTTAAAGATATACCCATGAAAACATTAGTGGTTATTCAGAAACAGATCATTCACAATTTCAAATCATTTACAAGCTGTATATAGAGTGATGAACTTGGCAGGAGGGAAGGTTCTGGATGGAACCCAGCACTGTGTGGGCAGGAAATGTACCACAGCTCTTCATCTACAGGCTGATGTTAGTGCATTAACCCATATTTTTTTCCACTTTCCACCTCTCATCTCAAAGATAGGCTATGCTGGCCCACCTGGCTGCCCCTGCCATCCCAGCCACACCACCACTGCTGAATTCTGCCTGTGGAAAAGCACTTGCTGGGACACAATAGGCTTCACAAATCCCAGACACTTGGTCTGATGCTCACTGAGTTTGTGCTCTGTGAGACGATGGAGAAGGGGTCCATGGACCAACAGTGACATACATGATGACAAAAGCAACAGTATTAACTGCTCCCAAATCAGCCAGTCATATTACATGCCTTTAAGTCATGCCCTTTAATTTGCAACACTGATAGTGTTCACGCCATATCTTAAATGTGGTGAATCTTCACTTGAAATCAAAGTTGACAAACTCATTAGAAATACAAAAACATATCTACATACTTTTCTTTATACAGCTAAAAATACTCTTGGCCTCAATGCAACTATTCAGCTGTCATAACATCATTTAGGGGGCCACAGATTTATGCTGCTGAATGCTGTTTAAACCTCATTATGTTCTACCTCCCAAATAATTACCTCTAAAAATGGCAGAATATTATTTCAGTATAATTTTATCCCTCTAAAGTATAGGCATTTGATAAATACATACTGCCTTTCTATGGTCAATGACATCTCACCCCCTTTTAAAGTAATCTCTATCCCCCAGTCCCCAGTTTCTAAGTATAGCACACACCCTCAGATGTTTAAAGAGTGAGGCTCAATGTTTGCCATCATTTCAGACTTATCTTTGGCAAACAAGGAATTGACTCCAGTAAAATCCCCAAAAGGAATATATCTGTCCTTCCAAAATCCACACTCAACCTGGCTGCTGTTGAACTAAGAAATTCAGGTCCAAGTCATGTGGTAGTGATCTTAAAAATTGCAATTTAGCCTTAAGTTCACTCTCAGTTTATCTTGTAGAGGATCCTCTATAATTAGTACCAAAAGAGTTTTTACACCAAAAAGAAATAGAAGTAATCATAAGGTAATTTGTTCTTCTTCACAACTAGAAAATCTGTAAATTGCTGCATTCTAAGAGCTAGGGTGTGAGGGGAGATGTATATGTCTGTCTATCTATCTATCTATTTGTCTGTCTGTCTGTCTGTCTGTCTAGGTATAAAATCCATCTCTACCACTGCTCAACTGCATGACTACACAGAAATCATGTTACCTATTTACGCCTCTCACTGACCTCTCACGGGAAATAGGGGAAAAGGAAGCTTGCTTACAATCAAATTGATACTGTTTGGGATCAATTCAACAGCATATTTGAGACTGTTTAATAGACAGTGTAAATGAAGAGCACTCCTGCTCAAAAGAGCTCTTGACATCCATGCCTCTAGAAATGTTGGGTAGGTGGGGAAAAAACAAAAAGGGGCATGGGAAGGATGGATGAAACTATAATAAAATGTCAAAGCTGCAGCAGCTGTCACAGCACATCATTAAAATTAAATGATGAGCAGATCTCAGCCTCAGAGAGTGTGATTAAGCTCCACCCAGTTTAATTAATACAGTTGTTTCCATAGCAACAAGTTATTTTCAATAAAAAGTTAAAAACCGAGCCAAATAAAGCCAGGCAGACAAGACACATACAAAATATGGGATGGGACTATAAAAGTTTTATCACTTCTTGCTGGGCATAACCTGCATATTTCACCTGCACTTCTGCTGCTCATATGTATTGTGGTCATGGCTGTAGAATTTTACAGCCCCCTCACAGCTTGGCAAGCTCTCTATTGATGAGTCTCTTGCAAACACACCAAGGGGAAATGTGAAAGTACTAAATCACAGAGGCTCTGTGTCTCACCTTACAAGCTGTAGCCCCACAGAAGAATGACTTTAAGCTAAACAGGATTGTGGGATGTGCCTCTTTTTGCAGGTCACTATGTACTGGATCGGTGTCTGCACTTGCTGGTCTTGGTCAAATAAAACAAACAGCCGCCAACAGAGATCTTATCTAGTTGGTGGGTGATGCTCAGATGCTGTCACCTGTGAAGTTTGCTGCAAGCATTGGAGGAACAGAGCCAGGAAGGTCCAGGACATGTGTTTCTGTGCTCTCGGCAGTATAAAACAGAAGATTCGCCACAGACTATTGGCAATTCAGCTCATTGAGCATCATCAGTGATTCACATCACAATAACCTCTCGGTGGGAATGAGAGGACTGCAATGGCATAGAAGGTGTGCCTTACACCATTAGGTAAGGCCCTCCATAAGGTGTCCCCAAACTAATCACTGGCAATATTTTGCTTCAGCAAGAATTGGTTTGCGCACTTTTAAACACAATAGCTTTGGGAAATTTTGAGCTTAGATTAGTTCTGAAAGCTTCCTTCAAAACATGATCACAATACTTGGGATAAATCCACTGACTCTTGAGTCTATGAAAGCAGAAGACTTCCACCACTGCAGCCCAACTCAATGCCACCCTTACCCTCAGCAGTCCCACGGGGTGGGTCTTCAAGCCACAATGATGCCCGAAGTTCAAGAAACATCTAGATCCAGCACTCTCATTTCAGAACATGTTAGTGCTGAAGCCAGGAAGTTACTGAAGACTCATCGCCCCTAGCAAAGACAATGTGATGGAATTTTAGTGTATTCAGTGCTTTGTAAGATCCATCCTCGGCGCATTGGTGTTGTAGGCAAGAAAAATTGCCTACAACGTGAGCAAATGGCTCAGTGCCTAGAAGCCATCCGGAGAAGTGGAACATAACTGGTTAGGCTGTTAAAATATTTCCTGTTAGGCTTTTGGCATCTGCAACTATCTCTCTCAAACATGATCTGTGAGTCAGAACAGAACCAGGAGCACTCCCAACAAGCCTTCTTGTCCTAGGTGTTAAAAACCTTTACAACATGGATATGGGCTTTCTTCCTCATAGTCCCCTTGGCAGCCACTGCTGCTCATAGATGCAATCAGTTTATGAGTGTGCTGCAAGGCCTTAGAGTCCTCCCAAGATCTCTCAGAGTCATCTTCTGGAAAAGTTGATGTCTTTCTTCTGAGCTCACACAGAGAAGCCCTCCGTATGACCTAAATTTGGCGCCAAATACAATCATAGTCTGACAAATAATGGATAATTTGGGAAAACAAAAAAACCCTGAAAACTGAAGAAAAAACCCCAAAAACCTGAATGTGAAAGCTCAATTAGGTTTTTCTTTCTGTTTAAAATATCTTGTTTGAAGAGACTTTGGTTTGTTCTCTGGTTATGGAAGCCCATTGTTTATTTACCAACTGGAAGACAGGGGGCAGGGAGCGATGTTAATTTTATAAAAATGACGCTGGTCTCTGCTGATACTGTCCTATGATCATGCACATGGGAAATGGTAGTTGTATGTCCCAGTTTTCTTTGACAGAAAAACCACTGTGGACTTCAGGAAGGAAATTTAATTTTTTTAATGACCTGATTTAATAGATAAATGTTTCTTGAGAACCTCATTAAAAAATTAGAAACAGCAGCAGGTCAAAGCAGCTATCTCCAAAATAAATATAACAGGTCAGATCCTTCATAAAATAGATGCAACTTCTGTAATTTCAGAACACTGTCCCTGCATTTGCAAGAGCCCCAGGGCAGAGTCCTGCCTGCCTCTCATGTGATCCATACAATCTCCCTGCTGATTTTCCTGTGACTGCAAAATACCAAGCCAGGTGGAATGTGGGCCTTCTGTATTTGCCTAGGAGGGAAAGTAGTTCTTGTAAACCTGCCTAGTGAGCGACAGCTGCTGGATTGTGATCATCTAACCATCACCCAGAGATAAATCTGTTACTCTCTGAAGCATCAGACAAATTCGTCCTGCTTGTTGGGAGGATAAATGGGGCTTCCCTTTCACCAGATGAGGCTGTCACCCAACACAATTTGTGCTGTGTTAGTTCTCACGTCAGGGCTGGTCACCATTGGGTGTTGAGATACGCTGAGCCCCTGAGCAGCTCAAGTAAGGCTCCTCCCCATCTCAGGGGCACTAGGGTGCTGTGCTGGAGCTGTAATGCAGAGACCCAGGAGGCCTGTGAGCAGACTTTGCTGAGGAAAGCAGACACAACCAAAGTACTGGCTCCCTTAGTCTTTCCAGTGTTCTTCATCAGAGTATCACCATTCAGCAATAGCCCTCCTTCTGCTGCCAATGCAGCTGTAGAAATGTCCTTGTTGCCTCTCATACCCTTTACCAGTTCTAATTAAAGACAAGGCTGGACCTGCCTGTTACCATTCCTGCAAACCCAGGATAATTCTCTGTGCTTCCATATTTCTCCTCAATGTTCTCTCCAGCTCTTCTTAGTGCTAGTTTTGTTTACTAAACTGAGTAAGGGAGTTCCCCATTCAGCCAAGGTGACCCCTGTCACGCCAACTGATCTTGTGTCCCAAGGCAGGCCAAAACAGTCTGCAGAAATGCTGGTTTTCCTGGGAATATTTCTTCACTGGTTAAAAAGCCATCACCCTGTCTGTGTTAAGGAGCAATCACTGGTTGTGTTTGCTCTCACAGGAGAAAAGCTCTCTGTCCAGGCAGGGAGAGTCAAGTTTCCTTGTGAACTATTCTTCTCTAAAATGCCTATCAATCTAGCAGTCCCATGGACAGAACATAACCCCTACTTTGAGACTTCTCCATCCATAAGTGGGGAAAAAACTCTGCTTCCTTCCTTGCCAGAGGACTGGTAAAATCTACCCTTAATTCATTAACAGGAAAGGCAACACAATTGTCTTCTGTTGTTGTATTCTGTTGAATTGTATCACAGAAACATAGAATGCCAAGTTGAAAGGAGACCTCAAGGGTCATCTGGTCCAACCTTTCTTGGCAACAGCACAGTCTAGACGAGATGACCCAGATCCAGCTGCATCTTACAAAATGTCCAATATTGGGGAATCCACCATTGCCCTGGGGAGATTATTCCAAAGGCTAATCCTTCTGATTGGGAAAAAAATT
This sequence comes from Serilophus lunatus, assembly GCA_013399895.1. Taxonomy (NCBI): domain Eukaryota; kingdom Metazoa; phylum Chordata; class Aves; order Passeriformes; family Eurylaimidae; genus Serilophus; species Serilophus lunatus. The sequence goes on along the minus strand of VXBA01001415.1, from coordinate 91,278 downwards.
TTCTCTTGTGTCTAATCAGTCTCCCCAGCAGTAGCTTGTACCCATTACCCCTCATATTTTCCATGTGTTGCCCTTGTAAAAAGGCAATCTCCATATTGTTTCCAGCCACTCTTTAAATACTGGAATGACAGAGTAACAGAGACACTTGTGAGTTGCCAGTGATGTCCTGTGGCCCCATATGAGCTGATGGATCACAGCAGTTGTAGCAGGCAAAAATGAAAATAGCTATAGCTAAATCCTCCAATACTATTCATTGTGCTTCTAAAAGTGCTTAAAAATCATGTCAAAAAACCAGATGCCTGAGGTCAAATAAGTGGCCCTGGTTTGTTACTGTACACAAGACTCTGACATAAACCCCATGTAAGAAATCAAACGGACATAGCTGTGCCATGTGAGGGGACATCTGCAGCGCTGGTGCAGTGACTCAGCCAGCAGCAGAGGCCTGCAGCACTGCTCTACTGCAATGCTTGAATCTCAGCTCTGCTGGCTGCAGTCAGGACTTCAGCTGGGGATGCAGCAGACATGTTTTATCTTGGCCTGGTTTGATCTCATCAGAATCATGAGGATTATTTAGAAAGAAATATGTATCAGCAAGCTTAGAAGATGGGACTGCAGGAGGACTAGGAGGGGTGATTTTTCTTCAGTCCCTCTGATCAATGTGAGTATTTTCCTAAGTGTTCTAAAAAGTATACGTTGCATGTTTTTCCGTATGGACAAATGATCAACACGGAGCATCACAACTGCTTTAAGCAGCAAACAGAGCTCTAGCACAAACAATGGAAAATATAGTGGTCATCATTAAAAAGTGAACATTTGCCAAAAAAATTACCACACTGTGGTATATGAAAAGACCACAGTTACTTCCTGCTCTGAGTATTAATGGAAAATGTGGTGTCTCAGATACCAGTAGGCTGGTAACTGTTAGCAAATGTTGACTTTTCTATGGTATCACAAACTGAATCTAAGCCTGTTTTGAAGTCCTGCCATTGCTATTTTCCAGCCCACAACAGACTGCATTTCACTGGGGCATGAAACGACCCTTCTGCCATGTACAGTAAGTTGTGCAACCCTTTGATACAGCACAGAGCAGGTCGCTGTGTGCAAGCACCACTGCCCTCTGATGAGCGTAAACAGAAGTACTCTCAGTATCACCTAATCCCCAACCATCCGCATTCAGAGGAACTCCCCAGTCACAGGATGCCACGCTCTTGAGGCCAGCAGAGCTGTGCTCTTTCCCATGTGTGCCATCAGCTTCCAAGCAGCTGCTGTGTGAGGCAACTAGAGCTGCTTGGAAAAGTTGGGCTGGAAAGCTTTTTGATGAAAAACGGAAATTGTTTTCCAACGAAATCTTTGCAACAAAATGTTCTACTTCCTTGTTAACTATAGAAGTGGTTGGAAATTTCCACTGAAAAATCTTTCCAATGGAAACCAGATTTTCTCCCCTTCCTTACCACCCTGCTCCACCTCCTCCTTCAGAGTAAAAAATATGTGTAGAGAACAAATGTAATTTTTCAGTAAGGTCTCCTGAAGACCATCAAATTTTTCCATGGCAGTGGATTAGACTCATTCCTTAGGATAGCACCCTACATCCTCAGACTTGCTTGTCTCAGTTCTTTCCAGTTGCATTAGGACATACTTCTGTTTGATTCACTGAAAAAGACAAAAAACATAACATGCTATTTCTCAATCGCAGCACTCCAGGTCCATTCCCAGTTCTGGTCACATGCAAGTTTCATTAAAGTTTTGTCTGCAATGCAGTGCATCAGTTTCATGCCTCTGATCCCACGTAAATTTGTCTCTATTATTTGTATTACTGTTAATCAAGTCTTTAATGTACTGATTTTTCATCAATTACAGTGGAACCATCAACATAATTTCAGATGAAGATCTCTTGAAACCACACCACTATCTCAACACTCCTTCAAATTGCAGGTTGTTAGAAATATAAACAGATTTGGCTTTATGCACTCTTTCTTCCCTTACCCAAATCCATTTTACGCCTAGCCTTTCCAGCAGGCAAAAGGGCCATGAAATCCCTCTTTCCTTGAACACCCTAGTGAGCCATGTTAAAATTAATCACTTTTTAAGAGGTACATACACACTCTTGAGGATAGGATCATAAGCGGATTTTTTTTTTTTTGTCTGCTCAATGGCAAATGCAGAACTGAGTTTCTGCTCCTATGAGGAGGTGGAAGAAGGGGAGACAGTTTTAAACTTACTCAGAGGATATTAGAGGTGCCAAGAGCAACATAATAGGAATACAACCTATTATTCCACATATGGTCTCACTTATCTGTTATTCATATAAGAATTCCACATCTTTTGCAAAGAGCAAATAAGAATCTGACAGCAAATGAGCATATACAATACTTGAGGAATTGAAGACTTCACTCTGTTTCAGCAAGCCAGTGTTGAATATGGAAATAAGACCCGATACAATCTTCTAACAACAGATAAAACAGAATTTAAATGTAAAACTTTACTAATGCCCTTCTCTTATTGTTTTTGCTTCTGTCAATCTATTTGTGCAGAAAACCTAATGGAGAATTATACCCCCTCTGAAGAATTTTTGACCAATATGAGAAATATCACAGAATAGAGCCCTGCTTAAAAACAACTGCATATCTAAACATCTTGAAAATTTGTCAATTGCCTTTCAGATTAGCACACTCATTTTCAATTCTGCAAGATCAAACACCTCTATAACAGATTATAAATATTTGCCAAAATGACCTTTAAAGAGAAACTGTCTCAAACAGAGGCAGTAAAATCCTGGTCCAGCTCCATTGCCGTATCTAATCCCTAGAGCTTCAAACTCTGACCCACAATCAGTTTATCATGCCTTTACACAGTACTGCCCACCAGCCAGCTCATGTAAACCCACGTGCTGGCTTTAACTTTGAAGAAATAAAAAGCAACAGGAGTAAAATTCTGACAAGTTTGCCCATTGAGCAACTTAAAATCTTGATTTCTGTTTCCTTTCCATGGGCTCCTAGCCATGTTCAATCGAACCAGTTTGGAAAGCTACATTTCAAATGTCCTTCGAGGATGGACTTGTTGAGAGCATCCTCCCACTGCCCCATGAAGTTCTGGACATGTAACTTCATGAACAGTTCCACTGAGCTCAAAAGCCCTGATTTAAGCACAAGTCGCAATTCAGGATGAATTATGGTCGTGGCTTTCAGCTCTGTACAGTCTTGGAAAGGTCATTCCTCCCTTTGAGGCATGGAAATATGAAACATTACTTTTGCCTTACTTAACTTGCTTTCTCGATGCTTTTTAAATACAAGAAACAGCTTCTTTTGTTTCTGTGCTCACCTGGCAATATCACTTTATCTAATAGTAATTGATACTTAAAGGGAACTTTAATGAAAATTTATTTGTTCATGTCTGTGATCCTTCTACAAATTTAAGCCTTCTTATGTCTGTGTTCTATTTCTTTTAGGTAATACATACAGATAGTAAAAATCTCATTAATTTACAAAACAACAGGAGATAATGGGTGTTTGCAGTCTGCTACTGAAGAAATTCATTTCTATGTGTCCTGCTGTGACCTGTTCCCTTTTAATAGAAGAAGTTGCTTTTGGATGGGTGCCTAATGCAAACATATTCCTGCACTGAATAAACAAATGAGTTCATAGTTGCTTCCAGATCTTCAATTCTTTATAATCCTCAAGGAATAAAGTGAGCAGAACATAGTCCAAGAAATGCAGCCTGCTCTGATCTTTAGAGCTCCAGTTAATAGAAACTTATTTGCATCCCCAGCTACGATTGTGTATTTGTTTCCTTGGCATTCAAATCTGCTGTAATACTCATTGAACAACATAATATCACAACAGAAACTTTCCTTACTATCATTCCCACTTCTTTTAGTTTCATCTTAAAAAAAATACAAGAGAACAAATGAAGCAATTAATATACTAAAAAATATACACGTTTATGTAAAATTATTTAGTAAATGGGTTTTCTGCAATGTATGTAATACAGTTAGTGAGCTCCCGTTTAGTTGTGGAGCAGGTACAGCCTGCAGGCTACACCACAGCAGAGTTGGAGTACATTGCTCTGCCCAGCCTGGGCTTTCTTCTGAAGAAAATATGTCCCAGTAGAGAGGAAGGACCAAAGCCTCTGTGACGTTTAAAGAATCTAGACAGATTGGCTGTCTCAGAAAGTTTGGATAATTTGAATAAAGGCAGAATAATCCTATGGAGTTGTATTTTGGCACCACTGACATTGGCTGTCAAACTTTCACAGCTTCAGAGGAGTTATGATTTCGTCTCTGCAGTGCTGGGAGATGATGCGGCCCAGGATACTGAGCAACACTCAGATCCTGGTTTGCAGACTCACTTTTGTTACCCTTGGCAAGTTTCTTAATGCCTCCACTTATTCATTTGTAATTGGGATGGCAGTAATTAGCTTTTACAAAATCCTTCTAATTCCATGGGTGAATAAAGCCATGGACATGATGCTGGAACTCATTCTGAGCTTTGCAGCCCTTTGCCATAAGCCTAACATCTGAAACAGCCTAACCTGAAACATCTGAATCTTACATGGTGTTTCATCTACCAAGGCGTTTGACTGGTGATTTTCTTCTGAATTTGGCAGGGGCTGATAGTGTTGAAACACTGTAGAACATCTGCATCTTACCACAAACCTGAAAGACTTCTGATTATATTCCTAGACTAAAATTGGCAGCTCTCAACATTGTAAGCAAAGTTTGTAATCTTTTAGATCTCCCTTCATCGCTTTGAAAAAATCCATTCAGCAAAACTGCTGCTAAAGCCTCTCCTATGACCAACAGGATTGCTGGTAGGAAATAGGTGGCCATAAAACACCACTGACTTCCTCAGCATTGTGTCTGGGTGCTACATGCTTTCATGTAACAGGCAGCTACGGACACTTAAAAGGCAAGATTACTGCTAAGAAAGGGAAGGGAATCGAGGCAATTGTTTCAAGATGATATGGATAACAAAATTTGCCAGACCTGGGTAAACCACTGGTCCCAGACAGCCTGCCATTTGTGGAAGAGTGCCACAGACGCGCTTTTACACCTAAGTCTTTCTGTCTTCCACATAAGGCACTTTATATGGAATTGTGTTTGTCATGGAATCCTGCTTCTTTTTTGGAAAAGCTGTTAAAACATTTTTTAAAATATCTTTGCTTGCATTCGGTTACCAGATGTTTCACATGGAAACAAAACCACATCTACTAACACACAACTAACATCAGGGGGCTGAGTGCTTCTAAACTGAATAAATGGTTGTACAATTAGTCCCTCCTGTACAATTATACCCTCCCCATGTCTTTTTTAAGTTCATTTATTTGGCCCTTTTTTCCCTAGCCAGAAGTGACATAATTAATAGAACTGATGGGCACTAGCCTGGCAGAAGAGATCACAGCTTGAACTTGGCTGGTTTATTTCTACATAGCTTAGTCTTTCATGATGAAAGATTTGCAAACAAGAAGAAACAATTCTACTGCAATGTCCAGAAAACTGGTGGGGCTTGTCAATATGGCTTCTCAGGACATTCCAGCCAATCTGTTGTCCCATGTGCAAAACAATTAAGTTTAGCAGATGATGAAAAACTTCAGTATGATATGCCAGATCCCACAGAGACTTTCATTATGCTCCCTACTTTGACCTTACTATGCTCCTTAATTAAAGTCAGGTATAAACTTTGGTTGTTCTCATTGTTAGCAAAAAAATCCCTCACTGACTTCGCTATAACACTCAACAATACTACAAGAGAATATAATCTGAGTTGAGAATGATGTAGTTTGTTCATTACAGTTGCCTATTACAAAAAAAATGCCAAACCATCTGACTCAGTGAAATGGGTCTTCTTTTAGAGTTCAAGTGAAGTGAGAGGTGCAAAGTCCTATGGCCTGACTGAAAACGCTATACCTATACACTTATCTTCTAAACCTGCATTTGAAAGGTTGGTGAGAATCAGCCTGAACACAACTCACACTCACCACATTCAATATCACACATAGGTGCCTGTAGCAGCTGTTTGTTTGCCCCCTAAAACAGGGGCTTGCAATTTGGCAGCAGTGGAGAGGGACCCCCTGGGTTCACAGCCACTACAAGAAGATATTGGACCTCGGAGCTATGGTGCTCCCAGAGAATTACGGAAAGAAAGGCTGTATACAAGACTATACAAGGGGCAAAAATGGACTCCAGTTTATTGCAAATTCACCTACTTTTATACTCCATGATTTGTTTTGGTTTAACATAGCCAATGGACAAAAGAAATAATGATCACATGTTATGCAGGGGTTCCTTCTACCAATGTCTTACAGCTGTGGCAAAATCACGAGTTCTTACTATCCAATGTTTACATTCTTCTGACATTGTGTCACGGTCTGAGCGTGTTCTATTAATTATTTAATAATGCCTATATGAGCCAGCAGGTGAAACTATTACTGTCAAGCTACATCATCACTTAACTCTGAAAGATGATTATTTTGTCTAGAGCAACCTTCTCAGTGTCTCCATTTCCCTGTCTTGTGTATGACAGCAAAACAGAGCCTTGATAACCTGAGATATTTGAGGTTCCTTGCTAAAGTAACTATGGCATTTTAGCCTGTGCTATAACATGGATCCAAGTGGGCCTTTAAATGCATATTACTCTGTTGTTCTTCAGTCCACTTCTCTTCTTGCTTGGAAGACTCTGGGTAACTTCCCCAATATCTCATGATTTCATTCTGAGTGGAGTTCTAACAGGTCCAATCCTGATTCTTCAAGTGATTGAGATTCTAAGGTATTTACACTTTTTAAAGACAGGAAAGCCAAAGTTCAGCAACATTCAATCAAACACCTGACCATGCTGATGCATCTTCCACGGAGCTGGAAGCAGGGTCAGTTCTTAGCAGTGGACAGGTAAGGAATTCAGGAAGGAATGCTTTCTCACTGGAGAATCTGGATTAATCAGACAGGTCAGGTTTCAGGGTGCTTTATAAGTAAGTTCCCCTGTGAACCGTTCTTGCCAAGATGCTGTGACATTTTGAATCACTCACCCTCATCCCACAGCCTCCTCCAGAGCTTGGCCACAGACATGGCAGAAGCACATCTCCCCGGAGAGAGGGACTGGGCTAGTGCTGAGTCCATTTGGGTCCAAGTCTAAACACTGCACAGCAGTTTAACTTACTTGCACTGAATATATTCACTAGGAGGCACAGTGAAGCTTCTCCAGGGGAAGTCAGACAACCTTCATACACCCCAGAAATCATGTGCAGTCTACATATGTGCTTATTGATGAGCCTCCATCCCAACATAATTTGCTACACACAGAAAAGGACAATGATCCCACATGTGCCCATGATGCAGCTCGTGCTCTACATTCCTGACTCACATTCCATCCAGGTTCCTTGAATGAAGCTCAGCAAGAGAGACTCCAGATTAGGAGAACCACAGTGTCTGAACCAAGTTGTGTTGTTTTACAACCATCTACAACAAGAATCTCAGTGGCAAGCTGTATTGATTTCTGGCAATCTTTTGTGAGCCCCTGCGTGAAGGCCATGATAATCTGGTGCTAAAGAAAAGGGGTCTCAAATCTGTGTCTCCTGCAACATTTGCAGCCAGGAGGTTAAAAACATAGCAACCATTAAGAGAGGGCACTATTCTTTTACAGGCCCTGTGATGTCAGCATATTTCCTACCCTAAATAAAAATCATGATGGCAATTTCTTATTGAATGAACCGCGGCAAGAACGATCAAATGCTGGATAATGCTTGAACTGAAACAGCTTCTTGCTTGGAAGAGATTTCAGTGGCTTTGGAAAGAACTACTCTTGTATGAACAGGTTTCAATCTCTCTCTGTATCTTGCTATTATTCTTCAAGATGTTTTCATGCAAGGAGGAATGGCAGCTCACACAGAAGTGTGCCTTGCAAATGAGGAGGGAACTACCACATTTTTATAGAAAATTTTAGATGTTTCCAAAAGCAATTAGAATATTCAGAATGAAGGACAAGGGAAAACGTGACACCAAAGTAGAGCTGCTTCTGTTCTGCTATCCCTAATTCACTGTATTCTTCACTAGCATGTAACCATGTGTCTGCAGCCCAAGGGTTGTTCTTTAACTCTCAGGATTGCTGCCATTTTCCATTCTGCCGGCCAAATGAGCACTATGTGAACTCTGTCTCAGCAAGTGAACTCAATAAGTCCTTTTATTCTTCTCTGACCCTGCTAAAATGGTTGTTAAAGCTACCCACCATTTGTTCCCTGAGAGCAGTTCACGCTTTGGTTTCTTATGACTCCTGCAGCTCTCCCTTCTTTCTTCCCCACAAAGCCAAGGCAAGAGACTTCTCTTCTGCAACCCCAGTACCCATTTTCTACTGAAGATCTTTCCCTTTTGATCACTTGTGTTATTCACATCCACTCAGCCTGCCCTAGAGCAAGAGATCTGGGGGCAGTGCCTTCCTCCCCTCCACTGCAGAGATCATTGCCTGCTTAATTGAAGGGGATGATGTCATGCTGGCTGCTCTTTTTAAGGCAAATAAAAATGCATCATGTCTCTTTGGATGCTGCTTTTGAAGCTCAAACCTAGCTGGAGTCAAGAAATGGGTTAAATTCCAACAATGTGCTCATATTATACTCAAATCTGCTGCATTTTTTTTTTAATTACACAAACCTATAGACCTGACATACAAGCCACACTTAATACCCTGTGGAAATGAGCTCACTTGTCTGTCAGGCTGTCATAGGTTAGATAAGGCACAGGGTTCTGCATTTGCTTAGTGGATTTGCCCTGGCTCACCCTCTATGTGTCCTTCAGCAATGCTGTGCCTTGGCTTAATCATCAGTAAACTGGAGACAGTATGTACCTGCCTCACAAGGAGACTAGCTCATCTGCAAAACTCTGATGAAACAACAATATTAGCAAGTACAAAGTAACTTATTAAGGCCGAAAAATACAAAGAAATGTTCATGAGAAACAGAAGCCAAGTCCTCTGATTCATAACTCAGAGGTAATTTAACAACCAAGAGGTAACTTAATTCAGGTATTTAAGCCTGATTTCTTGTTTCATTCACCTACATCTTTTAACTACAAGACTTAAGATTCTTTAATTCTCTCTCTTATCACCTATGCTATGGAATCAAAGGAAATTTATCTCTTTTCAGAATATTAACAAATTATACCATAAAAAGAAAAAAAGACTGGAATGAAAGTGTATTTTTTTATTTCAGTGAAACAGAATAAAGCACAAGGTCACTAAATCATTTAATAAAATCATAGAATTGAGACCACATTATTCATTCAGGACAACTGTTGCTGATGTGCTTTTTTCTTAACTGCTCAGAAGTAGGGCTTTGTTCACAAACACTGCTATCTTACTTCATTTAATGAAGAGCCCTATTTTCCTTGTTCCAGCAGGTCAAGTGAAGGCAAGGGTGCACCACTGTACTGTGCAACAGTGCTCCTGAGGGTGTGGGGTACTGGTCACATGAATGCCTTTCTTAATCCCAAAACCACAAGTTACCTGAGGTGTCTGCTCCACGTTTTACCTCTAGTACAATTTATAACACAAAGAAAGACAGATTTCACACCAAGTCTGAAATCCTCCACTACTTATTCTGTTTTATCTCCACTGAAGTTGATAACATTTCAGAAGAGAGCCAAGTCATTAGAGACCATGACAGAAAACATAGACTGTTATTTTAGGATACCAAAAATCCTGGCTATCTGCAGACCTCATTTCAGCTGGACCCTTTATCTCCAAATTGTGTGAAAAAGTTTCATCAATACTCCTCGGAAAGTGCTGAGCCAGGGAAGAGAGGAAATCAATAGAACCACTCTGAAAATGCCACACCTGGAATTATTACAACAATTGCAGCTAGCAAAGATGTGTTACTGATGACACTGAAACACTCAGGGAAGAAAAAGGTAGAAGGAAGAAAGTGACACTTCAAACTCAGAACTCAGCAGAAGTTGGAAAACAATCCCCAGATTCCATGAAGTCACTCCCCAAAATCATGTATCTTGAGCAACTTGAAGATGGTTTTTTATACAATACAGCCAATATGGGAATGTATTACAAGCATCTGGGACTAAAGGTGACTTCACCCACACAAGGCACTTGATCTCATCCAAGCCCCATGACTACAGGTAAATGGTTCAGAGCACAGCCTGTTGAAGTAGAGGAGTTCACAGCCTCTCTTCCCCTTACTGCCCCCCCAAGTTGATTTACCATGGCAGAGAGTACAGAAGAGAGAGGGAGAGAGATGGAAAAATACCAAGAGCAGGAAGCTGTCCAATATTCACCTTGGAAACAAGTTCAACTCATTAACAGTGAAACTGGGCAGTGCCTGACAGCTTTGTCCATTCAGTAGCTAAAGAGAGAGTGACCAGTAAATTAGATACAGTCAAAAGCCTGCTATGGGCTCCGAGAAGTTTGCTTGTAACCGAGCCCTGATTCTTGCTCACTGAGGGAATATCATATTCTCAGAGAAAAGCAAAGTCACTCTTCCCGAAGGTGGTTACAATGTGAATGAACTTTTGTCTCTATTTTGGGTTAGTTTTCCTGGGGCATGTATTAAAAAATGCAGCCTCTATAACAAATTGGCTCTTCTGTTCTCCAGTCTGTGTGGTACCTGATTAGTAAATAGCATACACGTGTACAGTGTGGGTGGTGCAGGTCTAATATTTCGTGAATAACATCCTCAGGAGGGTTTCCTCACTATCCCACTCTTCTTACTGGGCTGTTCAATTACCATTAAAATTAGACATCAGACCACTAGAAATCTGCTACCTTTCACCATGACCAACACTGGAGAGCTTTCCATTGCAGTGCAGCCCTGCAGAAGTCTTGTAGTTGGTGTGTTCATACTGAGGCAACTGGGAGAGAAGAATACAAGCAATATGCCCACTTTGACCAAGGAATTGAAGCTGAGTTGTTTCCAGGTCTTCCCATTTTCCTTAACCCACAAGAGAGGGAGAAAGAAAAGCAGCAGGGAAAAAAAAGACAACATTTAGCCAGATAGTGGGTATTATCTGACATTTAGAAAAAAAACCCACACCAAACCAAACCAATGAATTTACATATGTAACTGAAATAAAGTATAACTTGCTTTGGATCAAGGAGACAAAAAAATGGTTGTAGCAATAAAGGCTTCAAAGCATTTTCTCATTGTCAAAAAAAGCCAAGAACTCTGTGCTTCACAAAAATGTGCCTAAGCTTTCCAGCTCTGGAGAAACAGGATCCGTAATGCATTCACATTAGGGAACAACATTCAGCAGCGTAGCTATCAAACTGGGTGACACCCACCTTTTTGCCTCACATAGCTGTAGTAGGCAGACAACCCAACCACTGTCTGTTTAGCCTGTCAGGCAGAAAAAAAACCAAACCTGGACCCAGTGTCCAGACCCAGAGCTGTTCATATCAGATAATATTATGGACAAACCTGAACACCATGCTTTGGAATCATGTTTCCAGAGCTCTCCCATACTGTTTACATAACATTTTCTACTCATTGCTGGAGGAAAAAAATAAGAAGTCATAGGATTTGGGGGGTTTTCCCTTTCCTTTGACATAAATTTCTGCATATTAATGGTATTGCATGGGCTTCAGCAGAGATAGTCATAATAAGCAGTCTCCAAAAGGAGGGTGACACTTATGCCTAATTTTAGGACTGTCTTGTTGTTTTGTCTTCATTTCTCCAACCCTAGATCATCTTCAGCTTTCCCAGTGCTTCTCTCATGTTCTTCATGGGCCACTATCATATCCTTCCCTCTGAGGTCTCCTCTCCTTTCACCCCATCCTGCATTTCAGTATGGTTTCTGACACGATCCCAGCTGCCAACTTATGGTTGCCCCGACTGAGCCCTTCCAAGTGCAAGTCCTTGCTTCTTCCCACCATCCCTCCCAGCAGGTCTGTGAACAGCCCTGGGCTGTGCTGTGAGTCAGGTTGTTCTGAGATGGAGGGGAGAGCCCATGGTAGCAGCCACCTTGCAGTTACAGCCTGCTAGTGTCCCGTCGGGCACTAACACTTAACTAACTCTTAACGTGTGAGTTAAGAGGGACTTCTGAGATGGATTAATTTACGTCCTGCGCTTTTAAAATCAATTTGAATTCAGCCAGAGATTCTACATTACATTGCAAACTCTTGAGGGAGGCAAGTCCTTTTTTAAACTCAGTGTGTACTGCTGGGGTTGTGGATTTTGTCCACAGGAATCTCTGACGATAATGCACATGATTGGCACGTGAATGCCTTGCGACTGCCACGTGATTAGGGCATGATTGCCCATGATGGGCACATGATTTGCCCTTACAGGCCTCAGTCAGGTCTCTGCTCTATCTACTACAACACAAATATGAAAGTTGCCAGGAAACTGCCTTGAAAAACATCTCAGTGATAGAGTGGTCATGTAAATCAATGTGAGCGTCTCAAGTTGGAAGTGAAAATCATTCCAGCAGGATGAAAAGCAATATAAAAAGACTCCATGCATTTTTGCCTAGTTTGGTTAAGATTAATGCTGTAAAGGCAGTACATTATCCAGGAATAACCTGAATTGCTCACATTGACAAGACTATGTTGTCCAGCACTAAAGTGAACAACAGGGCCATGCCTTGCCTTTGTGACCACTTGCTATGGTCACACATAGATGTGGCATCTTCTACTAGCCAGCAAGCCCAAGACATGCAGTGAACTGCTCTTATTTCTATTTATTTGTTTTCATCTCACTTTATTTAAGCTTTGAAACTTTATGATTGTATTAAACATTCTGATTATATTCAACCCTATTCCAATAATAGGAAATACAGAAAATAACACCAGAAAATGGAACATGCACAAATGCAGCATGTTGAACAAAGATTTCTAAGGGTTTGGATCCAAACTAAACATTTCAACATTCCTAATAGTTTGGCCTTCGCATTAACTGTCATTGAGTCATTTCAGAGCCTCCTATGAAAGGCACTCTGGTGTTCTGGAAGCCTCAAGAGCATCCCCATCACATGCTGTACAACAGCTAAGATGAACACAGACAAGTGGCAGTCAAACTCAAATCAAAATTTCATTTCATAGCTTTCCTTTCTGGTTCAAAATCAAAACGTCTGTTTCATCTCAGATCCCTGGAACTTTGCAGAGGCTACCACTTCCACAAGAGCCTGCTGAGAGCTTTCTGCCTTCACCATTTTTCACTGAAATGTTTATTGCTCATATAAATTTTCTACATGAGTTTATAGACCAGCTTTGAGCCTTTGGATCAAATTAATTATCTCCATACACATTAGAGCAAAGAACAGTACAAAATCTAGACCATTCACTCAAATTGCAGAAATGTAGTATTCAAAGTGCTTGCTCCAACTAAATTCATGTAGTGACTTCAAGGTAAGTCCTCAGTTCCACAAGAAATGTCATCCTTTGATCAGCATGTTACAGGATATTCAAGAGTTGGGTATTGTAAGATCTCCTGATGGAGACAGCTCCTGTCCATGAATAATCTGGTTGCAGCAGAGACTTGTGTCACAGTTAGGCTGTGGGCCCAACTCAGTTGGCAGGTGATAAAAGCTCTCTCCCCCTTTCCCCATTCCCTCTGCCTGGCATGCCTTTCCACAGAGACCTCAAATGCATGGTTCACTGACTGAAAACAGGTGGGGGAAGAATGGGCAGAATGTTCCGGAAATTACACCTCCCAGATAGAATACTTCCTCACATCATCTTTGTTTCTTTCCTTTAGTTAAATCTGCATCTTAGGCTACCTGTTTTATTGACAGGGAAATAACATTCAGGACTGTACTTGAGTATGACTCATTTTCATGCTGAACATAAATGCCTTACCTGGTAAAACCAATAATTTATTTAATATGAAACAATATAGCTGATTAAGAGGATCCAAGGGAGATGCTGAAAAAGAGAACTTGGGAAATTGACTGGCTATTGTAGTAGAAAAAACATACAAGTTTTAGATTAAAATGTAATTTATTGTCTTGAGTCATGTGGGGAAAGGGATGCTAAATTGGTTCCTGGGGTAAGAAAACGGCTGCCACCAACACTGTGTTCTCTACACACAAACATATCAGCCCATGCTGTAGTGCCTCCTTCTGCTCAGGCAGCATTTGGTGGTTAGGTTTTTGGGGACTGGGTTTTGTCATCCAGCTGGAAATGCTTTCATAAGCTGTACCCTCAGTCAGAGGTCACCTTAGGTTCAGAGTTCTACTATCCTCCATAGCACTTGTCTTGTGAAAGAGAAAGTGGGGTCAGTCTAAAGACCTGGTGAGAGATTACTTACTCTCTTTGTTAGCAGCTTCATCAAAGCAGCTCCGTTAAAACATCAACCTCCCTGAAATGTTATCTCTCTGTATGGCAAGAAAGAGAACAGGACCGAGCAGGAGAGGTTTGACACCCACTTTGCATTGGTGAAAAATCAATTATAGACAGCACTGACCAAGTCTGCTTCACCAACATTTTGCTTCTCCCAGAAAAATAAAAGCATTTGTAACCTACAGCTGCTTGTGCTGCAGCTGCTTTGCACTGCCAAAACAGCGAAAGGCAGCCAGAGGATATTCAAGAATGTGGCTGTAGTGATCTAAGCCATAATGACTTTACACTTCTTTTTTAGTTCAGTTCCTATTTGAGCAAAACTTTCACTGCTATCATATTTAGGTGTGGCTTGTGGGCTGCACTGAACCAGGTATCTACAGGCTTCCTGAACTTGAGCTACACAACTGGGTAGGGGATGCTTTGTGCCTGGCCACTGTGTCAGTGCCCACACTGCACCCATTGCTGCTGGATCTGACTGCCTTCTACCATGTGTGGGCACATATGTGTCCCACCCCAGGACAAGAGGATATAGTTGAGGGCTATTTTTATTTGCCCTGATTCAGCTACATTGGGCTGTCCCAGAACATCAGAGATCTAGCAAGCATGGTGCAAGGTCCACGAGGGGACCACTGGAGAGACAGCTAGAGACCAGCTGGTACCCTACAGATTCCCAAATTACACTAAACACATAGAGCTAAGTAATCCTGACTGTCTCACTGCAAGTAAAAACTTTTTATTTAAAGTCTAGAGGATTTTTTGAAAGTACACATTATTCTGAGGTTTTGTTATAAAAAGCAAAGTTCAAAAGTCTTCATCCTGCCCAGACAGGAGAAAATGCACAACGGTTCATGGGGACTTTGCCTAGAACTGCAGCCCTCTTTCCTGAAAAAAATCTAGAAGAAAACTATCCCAGTTGAGAACACATCTGAATTTTAACACCAGGGGAGCAGCTCTGATGACCACTCTCCTCCCAGCCATTTGGTGCACTGCTTAAGCCCAAGCCAGCTACAGGGTTACAACATGATCCTGTTTAATAGCTGATGGAAAGCTAGGTCAACAAGTGAATGGCAATTGCAGGAGCTGCTGTGTCAGAAAGAAGGTCTGCACCACTTTCCATCAGACTGCAATTCCTTGACATTGCTGGTATTGTTCCTACTGCCCCAAAACATGCAAAGCAGCCACAATGTGCTGATGCCATGACATGAAATCAAGTTGTCATTTATCAGAATGATGGAAATACTCTACTCTTTTGTGGATGGTAAAAAAACTTAACAGAAATACTGCCACTGAGCACCAGCAAGAAATCAGCACTACACACAGCAAACTGTGAGCCAACAAAGGAGGTCAGGAGCTGCATAGCAGCTCTTAAAAATGTTTTCTCTACCCATCAAAGTCCCCATTGCTGTCAAAGACGCTAGACAGCAGAGAAAAAAGTACTGGTAAATCACATTCCAAGAATCTCACAGCATAAACTCTCCTTTGATTTTTGTGTATTAAAGTATGACTACACTACTTTTTTTCCTCCCTTTGCAGTAGAAAATACAATACAGGAGGTAAGCAGTTTTTTTTCCTTAAAAACACAGATCTTAGGAAGAGCTCATTTTAGAGTGAGGCTGTTATCTGTTTAAGTTTGCATTTCTTTGTTCCTTCTGTGCTGTTTTACTACTTCCTTCTATCAGCTATATTCAATGGTTTCTTAAATTCTGCCTCCAGCCACAAGGAATGTAAGCAAGTATAGCTGATGTAAAATGACATCCATGCCTTCATTCACTGAGCAGTGATTGTTTACTGAGTACTTGCAGGGAAATTCTTTCTTTTTTTTTTTTTTCTCCCCAAAACAAATCCCAAGGCAGCTGAGGTTACACAACCAGCTTCATACTTAGTTTAAAATATGTCTCAATTTATTCGCCATCTGCAGCCACAAACAGGAAAACTCACAACAACAATAAATAATCAGGACTGAAATGAGCACTCTACTTTGAGGCAAGAATCTAGTTTGATCAAAATGCTCTCTAAATGGTGCCAGCTCAATGAATGGGACAATCACATTGCAAACCACTTGTCTGGGGCACATGGCCCACTTTCCAAAGACACCGATATATTTTCTAGCTCAGGACATTCCTGCAAATCATTAAAGAGTAGAAGACACATCATTAGATGTTTGCCCTTTTCTTTACTCTTCCTGAGGCATTTGCTTTAGCACCATTGCCAGAGATATGGAGGTAGGTGGGCTTCTGATTTGACCCAGTGTACAACCATTATTTTGGTCTCAGGCACAAATCCATGGATCTGGGAGCAGGGTACTGGATGTGCTACAGAAAACAAGAAGTAGAGGGCAGCTCAAGGGACATCCTTGCCTTCCCTCACAGAATTCTTTGTACCAAAATTACTGTGAATTACTTCATTTACTTATATTCCTATTCATACAGGAAGAAATATGTTTGCATGTTGGGAAGACTTGTTACTGGGAAAAAAAAAAAAAAAAAAAAAGGTAAATCAGAGAAATTAGATACTGCATTTAGATCTGAACGTGACCAAGTCAGCAACTGCCCTGGTATTGTTCACAGAATAAAGCAATTCCCACAGTGTCTAAATGCATTACAGGAGGCAGGCATGAGTGATACCACTGAAAAGAAATGCTGGACTCATAGAAATTGGAGCCTTCATCTTTGAGAACATATCCTGAACGCATCAATATTCCGTGATGAAAATTACAGGATAAGTGGCATTTATTTGTTTGTGCAGTGAAGACTAGGCGACTTATGCCTCCTAAGATTTTCACCAAAATATGAAGACTGCCTTTAGGATTTACATTTGCAGAGGTTTTTATGATGGCGTTTCAATACACATTATGTGTTCTGGAGCGGCACTATAATTTCTTTAATTTTGTGTAAGGCCCCAAAAGAATTCTTGGATTTTTGAAACTGGAGATGGAAAGATTTATCTTTCCCTCTGATGAAACCTCCACCAGGGCGGCAGATTCACTTCTAAAGCATACTGCCAAGGACTCACGATGTCTAGCTTGGAGTGACAAAACTTGTATCTGGAGACAACTCCAAAATTTTAAGGATTTAACTCTTACAGACCAGTCATCAACATGAGTGGTTCTATCATCAGCTATTGTTTATTAATTCTACGTTTCTTAAAACTCTCATCCCTGCACACTACTCTAGGAAAATTGCTGAACTTCAGAAATACTTGTAAAAGAAGCCACTACAATAAAGCTGGACAGACTTATGCTCAGTGGTACCTTATTTTATTAATCAATTCCTTCTGAGGTCATTAGGTTTCTCCATATAGTAAAATCAGCAGGCTTTGTCCCTCAGAGCTCTCATGCAAGAAGAATAATTCAGAAAGCAGTGGAGCAGAATATCCGTTCTTGTACTTCTGTCTATGTTTGTTCTTGTTATTATTTTCTTTCAAATCTCTCATGCTTGATTAAAGAAATTTCTCCTTGGTTTTCTGTTCTGTTTTTATTATGTTTTTAGATAAAAAGCCTTTGCACGGCAGGAAGAAGAGCAACAATTTGCCAACTCAAGCTGCATTTACCATCTGGTATCCAAGAACTTAGCAGACTGCCTGTTCCATCAATGCAATAATACTGTGTTGCTTTAATGACCCCATGCTCTGATTTGAAGATAAGCAAGTTGGACTCAAGATGACAGATAGGGACATTCATTTCTGTAATAACCTGCATTTCCTCAGCTGCTGTCACCAATTACCACAACGCTGATCACAGACTGATAACAAAAGGTAGTACAATTTTAGAAAATCATCTTTTTCTGCTTCTTCCTTTTTGTGCCTTCTTTAATTGCATTTAGATGGCTACAGTGCTAGATGGATACAAGCTGCTCTGAGTAAGACGACAGTCCTGTTTCCCCAGAGAAAAGAGAGTGGAACAGTGCCCTAATCACATCAATAAAACCAAAACTTCCAAAGGGACCAGCAATTCTGAAGGCTCAGTGTTAGACACCTTAAATGAGTCTTATTTCCCAAAGGAAGAGGTTCAACATACTGCAACAAATGACGGTGGGAATTTTGAAACCTCACTGGTCAATGATCGCCTCTGACATTAGACCTCTAACTGTGCAGCAAGTGAAATAAAACATAGATTTCCTAGGAAGAGCACTACAGTCTGAAAAGCTTAGCAAGAAATGAAAGGAACACAGTTTCTCACCCTCTTGATGTCCAACAAGGGGATATAATCAACATTGGCGAGGAGGAAAACTCAGAGATAAACCAGGAAGTTCATGTACCTGGGATTATTTGCTGCCCACATACCCACCTCTGCTTCTGCCTCCAGTGCCTTTTATTTACTGGAAGACACTTATTTCTCCTCTTCCAGCCCCACAGTTACTCATCGGCTTTTGCTGCAGTGAAGAGGGAGTATATTGCACACTGTGGTGTATTCAAAAAGCAGCTTCTATTTTCAAGGACAGGAATGAAAAATTGAACATTGAGCAACCGTTTCTTTTATGCATAAACTATGTGTTCAAAGTAGAGGGAAAACAAACTCCATGCAGTCTACTACTACATCACCTGCCACAAAGTGATAACACTGACAGCCACCAGCTACTGATCAGTCGGAGTCAGTCAGAGCATAAATAATGAAAACAAAGCAAAATAAGCCTTAGATTCACTGGAATTGTATGCAGAAGTGTCAATCCTTTAATAGATAGAGGAATAATCAGAAAAATGTAATTTTTGGAGACTACAAAAAAAGCCTTACCTCCTGCCAAGGCATATTACAAGTAAAACTCCCCATCCCAGTTTCTGCATTTACCAAATGAGAGAACAGGCAGGAAAGGGGGCTAGCTTCCCGGCTCTTTTCACAGCTCCCATCATATATGTGATGGTGAAGGAAGGAATACAGCAGGGGAATAAGAAGGAATGAACCTCAGCTGCCCCCAGTCAGGACATGCCCTTTGAGACCACTGTTTACAAGAATGCTGGCTAACCCACAGATGTCTAAAGCCAGGAGAAGCATCAAAAACATTTTAATGAAATACTGGCATGTCCTTTACACAGCATGAAAGATATACTAACCAGTTGTATTTTGCCACATGATGAGGTGACATGATAAAACTGTCCGTGACGTACAATTATTATCTAGAGCTGCCATGATAATCCCTTCCACTATAATACATTTACTAAAAAAACTTAATAAATAAAAGCTTAAAGGAAGGATACTGTCAGTAAGCAGGTGTCACAAATTTTGAGTCAGAAATTAAATTTTGACTCACATTCACAGGCTAATAAACTTCACAAGCACCTATGTGAGTCTAACAAGACTAGTTATGAAGGAAGGGAGCATACAGTATAAATGAGATGTTCAGAATACAGCTGTTGATGACAACAAAAATAAGATCCACAGTGAACAGCTTTGCTATGAAAATAGTCACAAGTAGGATATAGTCCAGAGAAGGCTCTGGAGAAGGAACTCTTTGGCAACAATGGCAGAGAGCTAACTGAAATATCACAGCATTTAAATATTGCATAACAAATTGTTATGTAATTCCTACTAGAGTTTCTAAATATTATGTGCTATTGTGCCTTATATACTTTATAATATCAATGTTTTTTTTAATTAAAGTGTGATCTCACTTATGACATGGTGGAGCCTTGCAGCTTTATAACTCCTTCCAGAATTCAACTACTGCACTACTGTTCTGAACAGACAGTGCAGACCCATGGAAGGAGTTGTACTCTCAGAGCACAGCAATTCTGGCTGACCACTGTCAAACAGGGCTGTGGCTTCCTTAGTTCTCCCGTCTGGAAAGGGGACATAATGACCTCGTATTATTCTCTCTCACTAGAGAACAGATGAAGACGAATAACTGCAATACTGACCTTGACTTAAAGGCCTAGAAGGCGGCTTTTTACAGTTATTTGAAAGAATAACGCAGACTCCAAGCTTCTTTCTACCAGTTCCTAACACACAAACTGACTGTACCATAGTGAAATGCCGGGTAAAAACATTAGAATATGTCATTTAACCATCGTTGCTCCTGCTAAAAAAATTTAAGACTAGCTGGAATCCTTGTCATCTAAATCCTTCCACCTTGAACAGTGACTGAATAGTGCAACGCCCTAAAGCTATTAAGATTCTTTCCTTCACAGACTTGTTACTATGAAATGGTTATTAGAGAAATGTCATCAGGGAGAAAGAGAAGTTGTTCAGTTTCCTGGAACAAGAACTTATTCAGAAGATAAATTCATATTATTATCTCTTCCATTTTTCTCTAGTGTGTTTACTGATGTTCTGCCCACAGGAGAAGCCAATCTTTCTTGATGAAAGAATAAGCTCTTTGAAAACAAGAAAAAAAAAGCAGATCAAAGAGGAGAGTAGTTCAGTGATGGAGGATGTCAGCTAGAGGAGGGGGTAAAAGCTAATGTACTGCTGATTGAGGAAGCCATTTTTGTTCAGATTCATGTGCAAAAAAAAAAAAAAAAAAAAAAAAAAAAAGCAGGACTCGCTTTCCACATATCTGGTCATTTCAAAAATTTTCCAGAGTAGTAATCTTTCAGCTCACCTATTGAAGCAGTATCTTCGTCTGTAAGACATGTATTAACCAGTGCAACAGAAAGGGCATTACACAGCAAGCAGGAATGGATTTGGCTAGAAAAAGGGATGGTTAGAACCCCACAGCATCACAGAAAATTTTTTTGAGGCTACAGCTCAAAACAATACTGCATTCCTTGCTCCCAAAGCACAGAAGTTCTCTCAAATGCATCTATACTTGTTGGTCTTTTCACCAAGAGACCATACATATTGTTTCATGAGACCATGCCTTGTTCCTAATCTCATCTCTGAGCTCAACTGCAGCATAGGGACACTTCCCATTTTCAAACTTCCCTGGAAATGTCACTTTGCCAGACTTCCTCATGGACCTAGTTGAGCTGTATTTAAAAATACATATATATTTCTTCTTATCCTTTTCTAGGCATTCTTAAAGCTGCTCAGAACAAGACTACTTTGTTTATAATACACCAGGCATCTGGAAAAACATTCTGAGCAATTCAATAAAAAATGAAGAACAATGAAATGTTGTTTATGCTTAGTGTCTCTGTCCCATTTCGTTCAGACATTTAGCCTGCTTAGGTTAATTACCAATGGGTCCTCTAAACCTAAATATCAGTCGCACACCATTGGCTTTTAAAACACTAAATATGGACTTTCAATACAGATATGGATCAACTTGCTTTGCAGTTGGCTGAACACCACCATTTGAACCATCACTAAGCAGGAAAGGGAGAAGAAATTAAAATGTAGGTGCAGTGTGAATTTTGACCCTTGCAGATCATCCTTGAAACAGAGGAATTGGAACATAAAGTTGCTGTCTTCTTTATTTTGGTGTCCACAGACATGATTACGAAAAAAGCCCACTGGAAACCCGGCAAGGAGAGCCTTTCTGCAGATTATGTTGCTAAACCACAGCTTGATCATAATTATCAGACTCAATCATGTAACTGAAATGAATTATTTTCCCTCGAACTCCTAAGCCACTCTAACAGAACACTCATAACTGTAACGACAGTGTTCAGGTTAACCTCCCACCATAAAAGTTAGCAAGGCTGAACAAGAGATTTATAAGAATTGGTGTCAAAACCTCTAAATTAAATGCAGGATAACAAGATGCATCAAACTTAGTGGTTTATCTGGGCTCGAATGCTAGTCATTGGCAGAGTCAGCAGCAGAGTCAGCTAAATTCACGAATCCTCACTTGAAGTAAGCTGTTCTAGTCATTAGGTTATCATTACAAATAAGGTAGTTACTTGTATACAGGTGTAAATGCAGCCATCTACAATAAGGAGTCATGCCACAATGAAATACACTGCATGAGTAGCCAACAAAATTCACACTACCTATATTAGCTGGGAGTAAAATGGTCCTGTCTTCTTAGTAACATCCATTGAGATTTGACACAGGACAGTTCCTGGTTATGCAACTCTCCTCCACAGAGCTGCTACTGAAATATTATTTCACATCATTCACTCCTGCTATGTGGCCTGGAAATAATTGCCTGGAAGAGACTGGTTTGTTTTTTTTATTATTTTCCTAGGGAGAGAGCACTTCTTTTGAAAGAGTGGTAACACCTGCCTTAGCCTGTGTCTACAAGAGGGTTATATAAAACTCAGTATTGTGCATATGTTTTCAAGGGATGTTCTTCAGATTCTTTGGGATTCAAGTGGTTCCAAATGGACCTGCTGTGAATCTAAACAGAACGGTGTTGTCATGATGTGGAATGAACACTTACACTAAAACAACTTCTGCAACAGCCGAAGCAAGAGAGAGGAGGCAAAGCAGAGGGTATTATAATACTTGCTTAGCCTTCTAAACAGCATCCTCCTCAGAGGTATTCTAACTTATGCCAGCTATTAAACCTACCGGGTTCCTAGATGTGAATAAGCTGAATATAGCAGATTCCAGCTATCCCAACCTGGGGTTTAACGAAGACTGTTTTACGAGGCAGAGAAACTTCATTTTTGGCTCATGGAATTATAAAGCAACATACTGATTATTAGTGGAATAATTAATAACCCAGGAAAATCTTAATAGTTCAGTAATCTCCAGTTCCTGATTTTCTACTCTTCTTCTACCCTGTATCACAAAAACAATTAGCTTCACACTTGCCATACTTACCATCATCTGAGGCTTAGAGATTTGGACTACACACGCAGACAGGGAAAAATTTAACCCACAGCCTGTTTTCACCAGAACACTCACTAGAAACCTTTCTGTAGTAAACTGTTGTAGATTACTGCCAGAGTACTTTGCTGTTAGTCAGCCTGTACCTGACCAGATAAAGGTACGCAGCAATACGAAGCATGGATAGGGCCACGTTGTATTGGAGACAAGAACTGCATTAAAATTGATGGGAATTGAGGGGAGAGTAGAGGAGAAGGCTATGCCTCATGTTGCAGAGCCTGCCACAGACAGACCTGGAAGCCCCATGGAAGAGAGTTTCTCACCTGGCAGCCATCCTTCAGTCTAACAGACATATTGAAAAACTATTCCCAACAGGACTGTACTCTCTATTCTGCAAATTCCCTGATGAGTCACTGCATGGAAGACACACAAGTATCCCCTTCTTCTCCTTAGACCATTTTGTTACACCAACTCCAACTGCTTTGAAGGGCAAAGGGAAAGGCAAAGCTGGAGATAAACAGTGTCAGGAGGACAGGGAAGGCATATCCCAGTTTGACATTTCATTCCCAGCCAGCCAAGAATCTGCTTCTGCTCCAAAGAAGACGCCCACAACATTGGCAGTCCTACCCCGTCCCAAGTGGGACATGCACCCAGATAAGCAGAGAGGGGGTGACTCTCCACTGTGACCTGAGCCCACTTTCATTTCCAGAGCAGAGCATGGCATCACCCCTTTAGAATTTACATTGCTGTTATCCATCCTGTTAAACCACGTTTATCAGATTAACGAACAGCGGCCCTGCTCACCAGTGAATGCCAGCATTAACTGTAACACAATAGGAGCACAGGCCTAAGCCCATTTTTTTTGCAGATAGCAAACCTGTCAGCGGAGCTGGAGCGTTGATGTCATCTTCTGACTCAGTGACAGTGCCTGTTCCTAGGGTCACCCAGCATTCCAACACCATCAGCATCCCCTCTCCAAATCTCACCTATTATTTGCTCATTGTGGATAGATTTTGCCTGGAGGAAGGAAGGAGTGACAGGCTGACATCACCTGCTTATTAATAAACGGGTAGAGAAGAATAATCTCCAATAAAGGTTTGGGCGAGGATGTTCTTTCAGGGTGATGTGCTTAGAAGGACACTGTGTTAGTGAGCAATGCACGCTGGTGCACCTATTAAGGGAAGCAGCTGTCTGCCCAGTGGCTGCTTCTCAACCCTTGAACTTCAACATGCTGGTCCTTCAAAGGCATGGCTATCCCCTCACTGAGAAAAACTGTGCTGGGGACAACCAGAGGGAAATGGGGTCCTATACAAAGCAATGCCATTTGCCTTTGTAAAGAAAAATAACAAGGTACTTCAGGGACAAGCTGAGACTCTGTGGCCCTACAGAACCATGGTTCCTACCAAAGATCCCACAGCCATCAGTGACACCAGGTAAGGGATTAGCAAGAAGATTCCCATCCAGTCCTCACTGCCAACTGATCTCAGCCTCTGGACTGAGTCCTGCAGCTGGATGCAAGTTGCAGTGGGTGAAAGATTTGAAACATCTCATTCCATGAGTAAATCTCCTCTCCGCTTGCATACATCCTGGCAACAAACAGTTGGAAATGTTACCAAAGACATTAGTTATTGAAAATTGTTTGTATTAAAAAAAAAAACAACGAACTTTGGTAAGGAATTATTTACTGCAGATAGGAATGATCACTCCATGTCATATGGGATGGGGTTTTTATAGTGTTTAAATAGTATTGTGTGACTCTTGGCATCATGCTTCCACAGCAGTGCAAGTTTAAAATTCATCTCTCATGGGTTAACTACTACATTAAGTTCAAACATGTCTTTCCAGGAGACTTTGTGACCAGGATGAAAAGTAAACTCGGAACAAGAAAAAATGGAGTCCAAGCAAATTCATTAGAAAATATGAATGCACATTCTTACTTTTCCATTTCTCCCAGCTGGTGGGAGGAGCTGTTAAACATGTTTTGAGTTCTTTGACGTAGCTCGTACATATTTTTCCCATTTACCCACTTCTAAGACATGGACACTGCAGCACAGATTCTCCTCTGCTCTCAGCAGCAGCACCGTAAGATGAGAGATCTGTTAATTTCTCTCAGAAAAGGCAGAATATTATAGTATTCCCTCCCATGTGAAAAGATCAATTTGCCTGCTTTTGGCTGTACCTACCATCTATCATAAGTTACTAGCATAAAAATCAAAGAGAGGGGAAAGGCAGCCTGAACCTTACAACTCAGTAGTAAAAGTCTTCCCAGCCAGATAGCACAGGGGCATGCGGGTGCTCCTGACACAGAGCAGAGCACCACAGCTCTTTGAGGACAATCATACACTCTAAAGCACAGCACTAAAACTAGAGGCACTCAGCAGCACCAAACTGGCATATATTCAATTTCTTTCTGAAAGCACCATAAATTGAGTGGTTTAGCAAGGACAAGCACTATTACTATGAAAAATTATTTTCTGTGTTTCTTCTTCTTTCTCAGATGGATGGTAACTGCTGGGGAAGCATTTGCAGAACATCAACTGCAGCACGTCCATCTTACCTCCCCCCAACAAACGACTACAAACACAAAACCTGAAGAGCAGGCTGCTGCAGTGACTTGCTCATTGAAATGAGTGTCCTGCTCCACATTCTTCTCTGGCAAGCCTGCCACTGCCTCTGGCTGCAGTCTGGCTCATGATTCAGACTGCTGAAGTCTTCTAGAACATAATTTTCTTTTTGCTGTCTGATTAATTTGCTTGCTTTCATCTATTTTCAAATAAACTCTTGCTTAAAATCCTCCCCAGAATTTCTATCAGCCAGTGCAGGAGGGAGGATGCTTCTTTCCAATACAACCGGCTCTGACCCTAACAGCACTGCCATGCCAAGAGACCTGGGCCATTTCTGTGTTTTAAGAGCACGGAATTGCAAAGAAGTGACAGTGCTACACAACAGTTCTGTCATACTTCCTGCAGGCTCCACTCACACCATGTGCAAGGGAAGAGGACAAGAGCCACGCTATATCCAGCTGGACACAAATGGAATGAAAATTCTCTCCATTACATAGGGGAAAATTTTAACACCCAAAAAATGAGATCTGGTTCTCTCCTCCTTGGTCCACATACCTACAAATCTCTTTTCTTGGTTATAAAATCATGGAGTTTCAGCTCCAGTGTTTCTGTCTAAGCTGCCGTGAAAAAGAATCAAATGTTAGCAACCAGAGGGGATCAGGTTTGCATGGATGAACCTGCATACCAAGTATGCCAAACACGCATTCTACCATTCTTCCTCCTGCTGATACCTGCACACAGTCTTGGAAATATTGAAGTCACTATTCAATGCCACAAGATGAAACAGGATGCAGGTGACCAGGTTTTCCTCACATTCTCAATTTTTAGTAAGGAGCAGTGGGAACCTAAGAGGAGAACAAACCAAATGGTCATTCTTACCATTTGTACACCATGTTCCTGAGAAAGATACCAGTGTTTTATGAAACCCAGGTTCAGAAAGAACAGTCAAGAGAAGAGCAAAATAAGTTCATTGCACCTTTTTTATACTATTGGAATAATACAGTCCAATAACCCACACTGGTGGCATCCAAAGGTAACAAGAGAGTCAAGCTTGTAGACTTTGGGGACTCCACATCTAAAATTACATTCAGATCTGAATCCAGAAAATTAATCTGATTCAGATTCCAGTGACAAAATCTCTGCCCTTTGCTTTCTTGTGAATTTCTACAGGGTGTAAAGCCTACATAAAATGTATCTGATTTTCAAGCTTTTCTTTTGAAATTTTAAAAGTTTTATTCCAATTCAAAAGAAACACAGTGAGTTACGGGCTGTCTGTTGCTTTCTCTTTCCCTACAGAATGACTCAATTTGAATTCAGCAGTACATACAGCAAACACTGTTTGCTTTACAATCCCTGTAACTCATTGACATTCAGAGTCAGGTTCCTGACCTGAACTTTGCAGCTAGCTCTTGTCTATCATGACAGCATATGCCAAAGCCCAGAGTCTTTCCCAATCCAGATCCATTCAGCAACAGACTCAGCTGAATAGTGGTGGTGTGAACTTCTCACTAGGGAGTAGTAAAAAAAAAGAAAGATGTGAACAGTAGCCACATGAAGACACTTCTGCTGTTGCCAAAGATGGGGAGGCTGTAAAATTCAGATCAAGATTTGGATATTGATTGTTAAGGAAGTTCATCTCCCTGACTCCGAAGTCACATGTTTCATCTAATGGATGAATTATTGCTTTACAAGTGGGTTGTCTTCATAGAATGTGCCATCAAATAGGCAGTAAGCTATGCCATTCCTATTTACTGTGTCTAGGAACTGTTTACACAGTACTTCATACACATACATTTATTCAAAGAAGCTTTGAAAATGGCCACAGGCCAAACATTTGCAAATGGGTTTTAAGACAGGACAGCTCAGTGCCTGGCTGGACACAGTGCTGCCGACAAACATGGCCTCCTTGGGATCCCAGTTTTGCATATAAGAGTACAAAATGTCAAACATCAGGAGAAAAAGATGCACTAACAAACATGGGCAACTATGTTGCTCAGAGCCATCCCCCTCTTTCAGCAAACCTGCTCCCCACCTATTCCCCAGCTTCCTAATTAGTAGGACGCTTCATTCTTAAGGAAAATGGAAAATTGCCAAATAAAAATTTCCATTTACTTCGCACATTTCCCCAAAAAAAACAAAGATCTAAGGTGTGTATTCAACAGAATTTAGACTGAGCATTAAACTAGACGTAGAGCTCTATCTGGTCCTGCAAAACAATGCTCCATTCGCCTGCAGGATTTTCTATTTCTGTGCTGCCCAGGATAACAACAGATGGGACCCCTAATTCAAAGGACAATCTTGAAGCTAGAGGCAACAAAGCTGGACTAGAATGTAAAAAGCATGGTCATTGCAGATTTTCAGCTGGGGAAAAAAATATTTTCTTTTGCAAGAAAGTGTACTCTGGATTGCTAAAACATTTCAAGGTCTCACTGTATTTGTCTCCGTCAAAGCCCGTGCCTATAGTTTCACAGAAGGCCAAATTAACTATAAAGGCAAAACAGGAGTCTTATCTACAAGATCAGGAATTGGATATAGAAATTTGCTACCAGCTCAGAGAAAGAAACTTCTCTTCTGTGCTACCAATATGGCTGGTTGGGTATTTTCTTCCAATGCCTTCTGAATGAAAATAGAGTTGGGCTTTTTTAAATTATTATTTTTAACCAGAAAACCAAAATGAAAGATTTTGTTCCACATCTTGTTGACCCAATTGAAACACTTCAGCTGACCTATTTGAAAACACGGTTTTTAGGTCAATTTTTTATTAATCTCTGTCTGCCTCAGCCACCAAACTGTCTTGGAAAAGTGATGTCTCACATTCTTCCTTTCTTTTTTTCCCCTACTCCTTCCTTTCCCTGCATTCTCTGCTGGGATATAATCTGAGAAGATGTTGTGGGATGTCATCCCCACCGAACAATTGCTGTGTACCATGGAGATCAATCCAGCCACAAATTAGAAGGGAAAGCCTAAGGCACTACAACCGATCCAGCGGATGTGGTCAAATTAAGCTGAAACAAAACACTTTGACATTCAGAATGAACAGTTTGGAACATTTGATAAATTAATGATACATTTCAGTACACTCTTCGCTGAACCATTAGATCAAAGCCAACTACTGAAGCATCCATTTTTCACATAACTTGAATTCCAGTTTACAAAAAAACCTGTGCATGACCATCCCAGTAACCTATCATCCAAGACCTCTTGGCTGCTTCTCCACCACTTGCCCTGACTGGTTGCAATGCCCTCTCCTGCCTACCGCTTGAACTGCTCTGCTACAGTTTGCCGTTGATTTGGAACCAGTGGCAAGAAGAGTGCTCTGCCCAAAGTGGAAACCTCTCTGAGAGCAGTTTGTTGTTTCCCCACCAAGAGGATACCCTAGAGCTTACTCCAGGAGGCAGGGCATGCACCAGTATGCAGAATGGGCAGTTCCAGTGCAGAGCCAGTGATTCAGCACTGGACTGGCACCCCTTGTAGCTCATGTTGGCCAAGTGGAGGAGAGCAACACTGAGGGGTCAATGAAGGCAGAGAGGATTTCTGTCCTGAAAGTGCTGAGGAACAGGGCCAGCAGCAGTCGACATCATGCCTTACAGCTGCTGTGCTCTTCTGCAGCCATTTTAACCAAAGAACCCAGCAACATTCATAACAGAAGCATAATCCTAAAACTCATCATCCTGTAAGATTATTGGCTCCACCACAAGCTTCCAGCTTGGCCTTACAAGCAGCACTAAGAAGCAGCACTTTTCTAATGCTATAAACATGCCCACCTTCCACAGCACTCAGAATTCTTCTCTTCTTCTCCAGGCCTCCATTTCCCCTCTGTATGCTTCTGGCGTCTCTGGACGCTACTTAGGGAAGGTAAGGAGTGTCTCAGTGCTGTTAGGAAAAGGGTTATCTCAGTCTTGTAAGCACTCCTTAGAATTCAGGTTTGGTATATATTTACTGTATGAGTACTTGCTTGTATAGCATCTGTTCAGCTGCAAATTAGCAGAGAAGTAAGAAGCCCCAAGAGTTGCATTAAAAGTTTGGCGGTTTTTTATGGCTGACTTGGATCTGTTCCTTTGCTGCTTATATATGTGTTTCATGTTCTTGTTATAAACACAATAATCTCATGTTAACAAGAGACAGCTGCCACCTGGATTTTTTTTAAGTTCAAAGTGCATACAAGCTATATCCTAAACCACGTGCTGTGCAATCAAAGTGACTGTCAAAATATTGCTTACGTATTTTGATGTCCCCTTGCTGCCTTGAAATGCCCACTGAACAGCTCCTTCCTGCACGCCTCAGACTGGTGACCACAGCAAGTTTGCAGCACCCTCTGGAGGCGAGTCCT
Organism: Serilophus lunatus; assembly: GCA_013399895.1. Taxonomy (NCBI): domain Eukaryota; kingdom Metazoa; phylum Chordata; class Aves; order Passeriformes; family Eurylaimidae; genus Serilophus; species Serilophus lunatus. Next base: position 61,470 of record VXBA01001415.1, on the reverse strand, counting down.
AGGCGTTTGGGGGGGTAGGAAACCATTGGCATTGCTTTTGCAGCACTTTTGGGAGGTTTTTAGGGAATGTTCCAGAAAGTATGAGGAGCTGCTGATGACTGGGTTCACGGTGGTATTTGCAGCCAACAGGATGCGCGGGGGGCACTGCGTTTCTTGTAAACACAGGTAATAAAATGAAACAATCCATAGAGAGTTTCACTCATTTGCTTGCCTGTAATTCACTTTCAGTGCTTACACACATGCATTTTGGTGGTTAGCCAGAATTTGGAACTCCAGCTGAAATTCTGATCTGCATAGTCAGGGCAGATACCTAGGAGAAAACACCTGAAAAACGAGGAGCCCTTTGGAATCAGCACCACAATGCAGTGCTCATCCATGCTGTATATCTCATCCACACTGTAATGAAACAAAGAAAATAACCTCATGTAGGAATCTCATCTTTAAGGAAAACTTGAATTTCTAGGTGCTGTGCGGTACTGGAAGGAGAAGCACTGAAGTGTTGGGAAAAATATGAAATTTTTCATACAGAATCCCTTTTTTCCACCTTAAACAGGTTTGGCCCAGAAAAAGTCTGAATAAAAGTATCAGAACTGTTTCATCTCAGACTCGGAATATTTCAGAACAGTTCCAGCCTGAATAGCATTCCTAACTCTCACAAATAAAGGGAATATGAAAGAGATTCAGGCATACTTCAGATACCACTGAAATTTCCTAAGGATATCTGCCAGCATCCCAAATAAAAAGCCTTCCAAGTCTAGAAAGAAACATAACGAAAACCAAGGAGAATAAAGGTAGTTCAAAAGATGGTATTATTTTGGTTCTTTTGTTTGGCTGAGAGAGCATCACAAGCAGAATGCCTGAGCCCTCCCTCCTCGAAATTTCAGATGAGAAATCCTGCAGCTCGTAACCTCAGATCAGCCCCGTTACCAGAGAGGAACACTTAATTGTAAGCAGAAAATTGACCTTTTGCCAGGAGCATCATGTTTCTGGAGTTTGGAGCTAAAACTATGAATTGTATTATAGCCTCTGGAATATTGTATGACGAAGTCTCATACATAACTTTTGCTTTCTTTGATACCTCCACAGCTTCTGATACGTAATTCTTAACTTACTAAGATTTTCCACATTTTCCTAAAAGCCATGAGACAAATAAATAAATGATCGATCATAGCAGCAATTAACTATGATAATCCATTCTCAAATGTCCATCCTATTACAGTGTTTCCTTTATAAACTATAATAGTGCTTGCTGTCTTCTTTCTGGAACCATCCTGTCTATGTATGTGTGTGTCCTGTTCAGCCCTTTGGGCTCTCAATGTGTATCTGGCACAAGAAGTACAGAAATTTAGCCAGTGCCTCTAGTTCATCTTGTCAGCACAGGTAACAGTGAATGCTTCAGAAAACTGCCTGCATACATTAATGGAGAATGGAAAAGGGAGAAAATGACAGGAGAGAATGGAAGAGAAACACTTTCCATTTATCAGCCACTACTACTCAGCTTTTCCTCCCCGAAGGGTCATAACATCAATAATCTCAGGCAACTAAGGGATTCAGAAACATTTTCAGTTAAATAATTCATCTCTCTCCCTATTCTGATGCAAGAAATGGGAGACAGCTAGTAATAACAGAAAGACATAAGCTTAAAATGTCCACATGAAACCTTTCCCTGCCAGAGTACACAAATAAGATGCAGAGTTTAGCATGTGCCTTAAACCAAGGCCCAGACAGTAACACAAACATCACCTAGTTTACTTGCAAACATAAAATGAGAGACCAGCACAGCCTTCACAGATTGAAATATGAGGCAGCAGCAGGAATTGTGAAACAATTCCTCTCCCAGCCTCAATACACTTTAAAAGGCAGAAAGAGGATTTCCAGGGCTCTCATGTCTACAGCTTCCAATTCACTTATGGGGTGCTGAGACCTACAAAGCAAAGATCACTGTCACAGGATTCATTAGCTTCAGCTGGCCTCCTGCAAAGGGCTGAATCCAGCCTTTGTGACATAGAGAAGCACAACTATAGTAAAGAGTCTGCCTTAGACAACTTTTAACACAGTATATTTTGGCCCAAAGACAATAACATGCTCTTAGGTAGACCAGGCTTACAGTCTGACATGTTTCAAGAATCTGGAAGAGGAAGGAAATGGTGCTTTAAAAAAGAAAAAGGTTTTTCTGTTATCCATTTCTCAGGTGAGATAACCACTACTTGTGGAGGAGAAGGAACGTTGCCAGGAAAGAAACAGTACATGAGCATGTTTTCCAAAGCCACGCTGAACAGACCTCTTATACTTCACCGAGATTAACGCTTACCAAATGTTTATGCCCCCAAAAAATTGTATTAGGCAATAAGTAACATGTAAGGACAGGAACCAACATTTCTCCATTGTTTTACAGGGATTTTAAATCTTGACAAGCATTATAAGATTCCTTTAACCCCAGAATGCTACAGCCAGCACTAACCCGGGATGATTAAATGGCAGGTAGGAACGGGATTATCTGAAATGGCAAAGAAGAACAGCCACATGAGCAGGGTTTTCAGCACCATCTCCAGGTAGGAGCAGTGGCGCACTCTCAGTGAGCACATCTGATAGTGTCATTCCTCAAGAGAGAGCTGCCACCACTGCACACCATCCCCGAACAGCAGCATTCAGCAAGCTACAAACAGTGGAGCCAGGCTCATGCCCTGCCTTTGGGCCCTGCAGCTCTGTAGGGCTCTGCGTGATAGAGGATGCCTGTGCCCTGAGAACACTGGTATGGCCACTGTACACGATGTCCCATGCAGATGTGCTTTCACTTACTTCAAACACAATATAAAAATCTGAAATTAAAATTGCACTTAATGTTGATTGTGGGGTACACAGAAAAAGTACAAATAGGGCTCATCTGAGGGAGGTGCATATTAATGTGTTTTAAAGGCTATTAAAATCACCCAAAGCAATGAAGCAGAATGTGGGGTGTGCTAAGCACCAGGCTGGTTTGTCAGCTTGTTTTACAGACATCCTGGGAAACAGTAGACATTCCACAACCACAGAACAAGCCATGAAATTAGCCCCAGCATTCCACAAGGCAATGAAGTGACTGTGGAAGGCAGAGTGTCAAGAAAAAACAAAGCCTCAGAAACATTTCTGAAAGCAAACATACTTATCTCCATGGCGGTAATAAGAGAAAAGAAGCAGAGGTCCTGTTGCACAGCACAAACTCAGGTTGAAGAGGCTTCTACCCTCAGATTAGACATGAAATGAAACGCATACTGCATAACTGAAATTACATAAATCAGTATCAATGTTTTTCAATATAGTAAATTATGCTGGCTTTATAACCCATGAAGAACAATTATGGTTCTAGAAAAGACAATATGATTAGAAAAATAATAAAAAGTGGTACAGAGTTTTTGTTTCAGGTGATTGATGAGTTGCCAAGGGTAAAATGGTCCCAAAAGAAAACATATCCTATGTTTAGAACAACTGCAGGCCCACTGCACCAATGCTCAGATGGAAGAGTAGCATGAATAATTGGGGACACTACAGTTTCTCTTGTTTCTGGAAGCAATTCATTTGAATTATTCTGCTTGTTAATAGGAAAGAACAAGTCACTTGAAAATAGCCAGCCTGTCATGTGACAGAGATAAGAGGGGAACAGCATCCCATTATTTAATCAACTTACATTAAATACTTCACCCAGAGCTGGCTACTAATAAACAAATTAATGAAGTAGCAGAAAGCTGAACCACCACCTCTTTGTGAATCACTTTCTGCTGCCAGACAAGCTGGGCCTGGGAGCAATCAGAGAGCTCCTCTTGCATCTGAGCTCTGGCTTTGCAACTGAACATGTTCCCTTCTCTCATGTGCCAAAAGCACAAGGTCCAGGGGAAGTTGAGGATAAAATGCTGCTGCTCCAGTGAGAGCATGGGCTAGAACAAGTCCCTGTATCTTTTTTGAGCTTCACAGAAGATGGCTGCCACAGTGGGGAGGAAAAAAAATTATAGATGAGCTGCAGACTGGTATTGCTGGTATAACTGGAAGTTTGATAGGCTAGTAAAAGAGGACTCTGGCTACACTAAAATTACAGTAAGAATTATACCAGTGCGTCCCTTTCCTTAACAAAATCATCAAGATACACTCCCTGCTTCTGAAGACACGTACCAGAAATGCCACTATAACCAACACAAGAGCAAGTAGTTCCTATCGGCTGCAGCACACATGCTGAAGAGGAGATGCAGTAGTGATGGTATTACCCAGCTCAATTTGTGGCTGCTGGAAGGCTCCAGGCAGGAGGTACAGGAACTCACTGGCACGAATCTGAATCGCCTGTGACTCTCCCTCGAGGTACTCTGCTACCTTTCAAGCAGTACAATAGGCTTTAAGGACAATTTAGGCTCAAGACTGAAACAAAACTCCCTAGGCAAACATTACCAGTCAAGAGCTTTCTTATGCATTCCCAAAGCACTTTAACGAAATGTTTGACTACAGCTTGGAGTTCTGAGGAAACCATTACACAAAAGAAGTTTGGCCAAATATATTTTGGCTTCTGAAGCCCTACTTGTGTTCACAGCTGAGCCCTAGGCTTAAGTGATGAATATGTCCATCCTTACAACGGATGCTGTGGTTTTCAACAAGCCTTCCTGCTTCATGCCAAAGGGGAAAACAATATCATTTGCAAAGTCTAATGACTGGGTTAAAAATTAGCAAGGTTAAGTATAGGAGAAGACAGTCTTTTCCTTGTTACTATACAGGATGAGGAAACTAGTCCTGACAATGCCATCCGTTGTGCAAAGCAGTGGAAGAGGTTGGTGTCAGAGACTGCTTGCCTGGTGTGGACTGCTGACAGCGTGTGCAGAGAAACCCCTGACACCAGTCTCCTCCTTTAAAACTAAAGTCTGATTATCCTTTGAAGTGCAGCAAAATAATTTTGTATATACAAGGCCAAGCTGCTCTTCACTGTGCAATAAACGGCTTCTTTCTTGTTCCTAGGAGTAAACGGGTCTGTTCAGAAAAAGCATAGATTGATGATCAGAGCCTTCTGGCCACCTGAGGATAAATGAGAACAGGAGACACTCTTAAGTATACACTGGCAAGTAGGGGTACATGTTGGATTGGCCTGGGATTCCCCGATCTCTATCTCACGTTCAGTCTTGAATCCACCTGCTTCACCAGCTTTAGATACATCAGGTGGAAGGTTTGACTCTCCAACACGGGTATGGATCTCCTAAGAGCTGGTTTGTCGTACTTTAAGATTGGAAAGTAGCTGCTACAGATTGGCCACCTGGCATCAGAACCTGAAGGCTAATTCATTTCTTCTTCAGTCAGAACAACTCCTCTATTCCATCAGCAAAAGGCGGATTTCATAGTCATCCTTCTACCTGTCCTCCCTTTTGTGCTGTCCTGATATTATTTTCCCCTGGATAATCACTCCATTAACTGCATCTCCTTCAGGAATCACACTCAGCTGCAGCAGTGCTAACACCTACACTCCTTGGCCAGAAGGAAGACCAAAGTTGCCACCTTAACCTTCTAGACGCCCATAGTTCACAACTCAAGTAATGCTTCAATTTACAGACCGCCAAAGACACGGAGACCTCATGCTGGTCCTGGGCTCAGCCACCTGCAAGGAGAACAGATATTTCTGCCATAGGTTTTCAAAAGAGACATTCATAGTCTTCTGCTGTCGAAACACACAAAGATAGTGAGATGCCCAGGAGAAAATACTGAAAAAACACAGTTGTCCATTCCAAGTAACAGGAGCCTGATTTATTTAAAGACAGGAATAACCAAGAGTGCTCCACTTCAGATAATGTAGACATCCCACGTGTTTCAATGCCAGCTCTGTCCCAAACAATTTCCTTATTGGGAAATTAAAGCTGGCATGGATTAATTCAGTCTTAATTCATTCCCAACATCTTTTACATACATAATGAGCTACATAAACAGTGTATACTTTCAGAGAGCAAAGTCAACACTGATTTTTTCCATTTTGGATTTGGTTTACATTTGTCTAGGCAAAGAAAAGAAACTTTTTTTGTTGTTGAGGGTGAGTCAAGTAACTGGACTTTCCATTTCTATTATTTTGCACTTTTTTTCTTTTGTTTTTCCTGTAGATGTAAAACAATAACTATGTGTTTGAGACATCACTTGAAACTTTTAATTTATGTTGTTGACATTACTTCACAGATTTCAAAACTGTAAGAAAATAATTGGGCTACAATAAATTACACATCAAGACTCAATCCAGCTCAAATGAAATATATTCATTTCCTCTGACAAGCAAATGCAAAGTTATTCTGACTTCCAGAGCAATCATGAAAGTCAGGCAGTCTTTACTTACTGGAAATGATGCACTGGCCCTAAACAGATGCACAGGCATGACTGTATGAGAATTAAGCTTTGATACACTAATTTAACAGAAACTCATTCCATCCTGCTTTATGATCACAAAACCTCTGAAAAAGAAGCTTGAGAAAGCCATCAATAAAAACTGCTAAAAATACTCAGCCCTGAATTCTATAATAGTTAAAAGACTGGCTGTAGTCACTGAGTGCAACAGACCGAGAATATTATATCTGACACATAACTTTTAACCTCCTCTGCACTATAGAATTTCAGAGAGCAGGTCCATCAGTACAGTAGATTTATCTCCTTTTAACAGGGCACACTGCCCATTTTTATCCCTTTGCACTGTGCTTTCAGTCGCAAGTGTTATATAAGGGTGAGTATTAATTACGAAGTGGAAAAGTCCTAAAAAAAGGAATCCAAATGCAAGTGTTCCCAGGCATTCAATGGAGTCTGTGTATTTATGTGCAGTTTCTAATAAGGAGAGGCACTCCTTCAAATAATTTATTCCTGGTTCTGAGGGAATACGATGTTCAAAATTTAGACCTTTTAAAAAAGAGAAATAAAATTAATTTCTTACTGTTTTAAGTGGGTGTGAGATCTGTTATTCTAAATCCCCTAGCCATTCCACAGGATCATAACAAAAATGGAAAATAAAAAAGAGCTGAACTGGGAATGTCTAAGTTGAGGAGGAATTTATATTTTAAATAGTATATTTTTAAATATGAAAAAAGAAGAATAAAGGTTGGATACCTTACGGGTCATTCTCAAACAAAGAGAGAAAATTCTGCAATATGCCAGATAGAGGCAGGGTCACAAATTTAAGCAGCTTAATATAAATCCAGTTTACTAACATAAATAGATAAAAGCTAATTCCCTGCTAGGAAATTAATCACCAAATTTATATTGCAAAAGCACTTCTGTGTTGCGTTTTGCTTGACTGAGTTTTCTCTATCTTACAGTACAGAGTCTGAGGTTTCTACTGTTTGCCCTCACTTCTTATGTGTGCATTAGTAGCTGAGTTTGCACTAGAAATCCATTACTCTGTAGCTCAAGAATGCAAGGGAGAAAACACTTAATTTCCTCCCATCCTTAATATCTTTAATGATATTTCATGCCATCTATTTTATGTTATGTCTAGAGGTCTGGGTAATAGAAATGACTCATGTATCCCATGCTCAGCAAAGAAGCGACTCATCTATCCCATGCTCAGCAAAGAAGCATGCTTTCTCTTGGTGGATATCCTGAACCTTAACAAAGCTATCTGACCCTTGCACCAAACTATAAACAGAAACTTTGCACACCCTGCTAGTGTTGGGTGGTCTTTGTACAGGGATAAGTTTTATAGGCTAAGTTTTGAATCTGAAAATGCACGAGATCAAGTGGTGCTTTGGGAGGACCTGCCTGGTAGTTTCAGAAAGCTTTTACAGACTTCCCAAGTGACTGAGCAGTAGTTAAGACACAGCCTCACTCCCATAAAAGCTGTCTCTTTTTTCTAGTAACGGCATCTACTCTACAATAGTCAAATCCTGTGGGGTCCATCCTTGGCAAGCACAGCTCTGACCAAGGGCACAGTGAAAGCTGAGTTGGCTCAATCCCTCTTGTGGCCAAGCTTGCAGCAAGAAGTAAAGGTGTGGAAAGTTTTCTAGAGATGCTTTTTAATAGCATTTCTCTTAAATATGTCCACGGGGGACAATAAGAAGTGGGGGGCTTTGTATCGTTGTTCAGGTCCTACAAACTGGGAGAGCTAATGGGATATACAGAAGGCTAAAGCCAGCTAGTAGCTTAGAGTTTTTGTCAGCTTCATTCAACCAGGAACAAATTTCACACCAGAGTTCATAAGAAATGGGCCACACAACTGCAAATGTCACCACTTTCTCAGCCAAATGCAAACCCAAAACTGCTTCTTGAAGATAAACATACAGCGCTGTGCTTACATAACAAATTCTAAGTGCTCCTTTGCATATGCGTGAAGAAAAGGATGAAGCCAAGCCACTGATAACCTGATTTGTTACTCCCACACAATTTAATGTTCTACTGCCAGGCACTCAGACACCATAATGGTAAACGTAAGCCAAAGGCCAACATGAAACAGAAGAGACAATACCTTTTTATTCATGCAACAGTGACTTTGTTGTCATTTACTTGTTAAAGCAACCTTTTTATGCTAGTATTAACCATCTAAACGTTCATTCGGGGTTCAAGGAGCTAACATAAGCCCTAAAAATTCTAAGTGGTAGTGCAGCAAAAAGACAGGGGACAATTGAATCCTGCTCTCCAGACCTCCAGAAGCTGGGTCATTCTTTTGCAACAGCGTTCACAAGTGGCAGTAATATGATATCTGTTTTGTTCAGTGACCCCAGACCTAAGCACAGCAGACAGAAGGATCTTTCCTAACTTTCCTACCAAATCTAGACTTTCTAAACTACAATACCATTTCCTTGTATCAGCTACTGTTCACGAAAATAAACCACAAAAAAATCCCTACCTGACTAAGTTGTTAAGTGACGCTTTTACAACTTGCATAAATGCTCAATATCCAAGAGTCATTCGTATGTGCTTAACTGAAAGACACATTTGAGGCAGGCAGAGGAAGCAACCTATACTAAAAAAGGGCGTTGTGCCGCAGCTTTAGATTGACATTTAAAGCAGCAGTAGCAGGATGAGACATAGTTTGCAAAACAATAAGTATCAGCTTTGCCAATGACTGAAAGTAGGAACAGAAGAGACATTCTGGCATATCAAAATACTTGTATCAGGTGAGTACTAGCCCTCTGGCAGCACAGCCCAGCTTTATATTTTAAAAGGATTAATTACAAGGTCATAATGCTAGTGGATATGATTTATAGTCAGGGGAGCAAGTTTATTTACACATTGTATAAATAACTGCAATTGCCTTACAACTCAGTATGCCACCACTTCAGCAAACCCCAGTACTACAAAGTAAATCTTAGTGCTAGAGCATTTTAAGCCACAACTGTATAACTAAAACGGACCGGGTCCATTCTGCACATTGCAACCACGCTGCAATACCTTCACACTTAAACATTCTCAAAGGCAGTTCTTTTTTTTTCCAGAGAGGGACCCTGCTGAAATCAGGTTCCTTTTACAAGCTTCCCTGGTATCGCTTGAGCACATCAAGCTTGAGCCAAGGTTACAGGGAAGGTTTCCCAGGGATCCTGAATTATGAGGAATACCTGAAGCACTGCACTGCAGAACACCCATCCAACTATGGCAAGTCTTCCAAGAAGACAGTCACATAAACACAGCCTAGGGGGGGTAAAGGTTCCAAATAGGCAAAATAGGCGCTTCCTCACTACCTACCCATGCTAACCAGTTCACTATCTTTTAAGACTAAGCAGTCTTAAGGCTTTTAAGTACTCTCTTCCCTGGACCATCTTGAACATCTGGCCTCTCCAAAGCACTTTAGACATAGCTGCAAGAAAAACAACACAGGTGACCCAGTTCATACCGCAGTGCAGAGAGAAACACACAGCTTCAATACATGGGGAACGACATTGACATGGCTATTTGGATTCACATCAACAGACTAAAACATCTGTTTCAAATGGCTGGAGGAGGACACCTTTTACTTAGTGCTATCTTCTCCCATAAAGGATGCTGCTGAGTTCTCTGTCACAGAATCTGGTAGCAGTATAATGTTCTTAATAGAATTGCTAAGGGCCAACCTCTCATGTATAGGACTGACAAACAAGCTTAGAAATAACCCCTCTGCATGAGATGTGTGAATGCCAGTGCTGCTCTGCTGTCCCCCCAGAGGACATCCAAACAATCATGCTGAGGTAACCTGGATTTGAAGGCCTTTTCTTAATTTGCTCCAATAGTTATTTCACTGTAAAAACAATTTAGTGCAGAAGTATTCATGTACAAGTTCATGAAGCCACTCCATCCTTTTCTGTCTCCATCCCAGGTATATTTATGGTGGGAAGGTGCAATAACACAATCAGTGATTATGGCAACATCAAGAGCATCAAACCAATCTAATCTCATAGAATCATAGAATGGCTTGGGCTGGACCTAAAAGGTCACCTAGTTACAACTTCTCTGCCATGACCAGGGACATTTTTCACTAGATCGGGCTGCTAGAAGTCCCATCCAACCTGGCTTAATCTCCTCTTACCTGTTTCTTTACACTCATTCTCTTCATCTGTTGCTCTGTATTTCCTCACCTTTAGGTTAGTCTTCACTCTTTGCCTTGAAAGTTACCTCCTGTTCCTTTCCCCTTCTCCCCATGCTCTCCATTCCCCAAGCAACATCACATCAACCTCCCAGTTTTGCTTCAGCAGCACCTCCTTGGCCCCACCACCATGCTTTGACACACAGGAGAATATAATCATGTTGAACACTCACAGAAACCATAATCCACATGGCTGTAAATGGCACAAATATCCCTTCTCACATCTTCCACGCAGGCAGTAAATATACTAATCCCCTTCTTACTGGTTTCCATCAGGTGTAAACTGGTGTAGCTCAATTGACTCCAGTGTTCCCACCCGCTCCCACCAAGTGGAGGTCATTATTCAAAGCCCACAAGCAGGAAGCAGTTTGGCCTCCACGTGGCCACCCACAAAGTCAGGATTGAATGACAGTATTTGATTCCCCAGGTCCAATGCACATTTCTTCCAATAACCCCATCCAGCTTTTTTTTATGTCAGCTAGGAAGCCAGCTTCAAGGTTTTCCTTTGTGCTGGATAATAGCCATAAGAATCCACTTGACTTTAATTATGTGGTATTTCTCATGTCCAGCATACTGAGGCCATATGTACTTGTGAGTATTTACAGTGTTCCCAAAAACTCGCATGGTAACTTTGGGCCTCTGATTTTGTGCTGCACAGCAGCAACTCCCTCTGTTTGCCAGCTCTCCAACTCGATGCTGTTTAGCTTCCATTGCCTGTGGGACATTAATACCAGCTGCCAGATTGCTGGAACAGATTGGAGTGCTTTGAGTCCAGCTCAATAGCTGTTGACTCATATGCAAAGTATCAACCCCAGTTCTGGAAAAGCAAAATGCTCTCATGGAAGGGCTTTCCATTAAGGATAGTGAATGCCACTTCAAGGAGCTGCACCATTCCCTTGGCCTCAGCCTTATGGCTCCCTGGGGTTGCCCATCATTGGATCTAAGGCTGCTAATTGTTTCCCCAAGCTTAGGAACTGCATGATAATAGGTACATAGGTCAGGTAGCCATAGTCCCTGATTTACATCACAGCAAAGGCTGGTCTACAATACACTGACAGTTTTCATCAGTGACAGTATAGACAAGATGTGCTTGAAACGCTAATTAAGAATGTTGAGGTCTTACAACTTCTCTGTCAGCTTTAGCATAGATGGTTAAATACCTTATGTAGTATCACAAAAGACATCAGAAACACATACATAAATTAAATCTGAAGGTAAGGTATCTTGTTATGAGCCACTAACTCACTCCAGCCCACTCATAAATCAGAACTGGTGCCTCATGCCCAGTGAAAACAAATGCCATGTTGGGTAAGGCCTTGATCGACCTGGTCTAGTGGGAGGTGTCCCTGCACATGGCAGGAGGGGTTGGGACTAGATGGTCTTAAGGTTCATTTCAATCACTTAATATTCTATGCTTCTATAAACACATGTCGTGCCTGCATCAGCTCTTTGCTGGCCACAACATGCTGTGCTGCCTGCATGGGGTTAATTTCAAGGGCACTGTGACAATCTGACAGCTCATAAGCATGTCCCCTTCTGCCCATGTACTGTCAAAATTGTCTTTGGATTTTGGCATTGTTTTTTACAGTTTCATGTGCTCTCAGAAAGCACCACATTGGCTGAAACTACCTATCTAGCTATACATCGAGAAAGCAAATACACCAGCATTCCCTATTTGGCCATACTCAGTCCAACCCAATACACGAAAGAGTTTGTTCCCATCAATTCTCAATAAAGGTGCCATTTGGATGGCAAGTTTTGTGTCATGGCCTCTGGCAGCCCGACAGCAACAGTGACGCAAGACAACTTTATCAATACAGAGTAGGAATGAAACTTCCCAGTTTTGTCCTGGAGCAAAGTGCCAGCTCTTCTGTACTATAACACATGCTGGACTGAAGATGACCTTAGCTTTTCTTGCAACAATTTTCTCACATAACCTCTCCCCTCTCCTTAAAGCCATGAGCAGTAAATCAGACTGTCTTCTGGCCCACCTTTGTCAGGAGCTTAACCAACATGATAAAACTATTTCTTTACCAAATCCAGACTTTCAGGTCCCAATAGACATTGGACTTTAGAGGGAGATGATACACTGAGAAAATCATCCATGGTTTTCCACTCACTCGTTATGAGAGCAATAAAACAGCTGTATTCAATTACCCAAACTGTTAAAGAGTAAGACAGAAGGAAGCAACTTATACCCATATTTAGAAACATCAAGTCTGCTCAACAGATCAATTAGAGAGATGAATTCACAGCAGACAATATCATCATAACAGTGGTTATTTAGCTTCTATTAACAGCTCAGAAGCACTATCACATCAAAGTATGAGACAGAGCTTCCTTTCTAACTTCTCCACTGAATGACACACTCATTCAGCAAATCAATCCAACTCTTTGCACACTCATCCAGCTGTTTGACCCAAGTGTGACCCTCCCTTGTTAGGAGTGACACTGCCAAGATATATTGCAGTCAGAATCAGGGTTTTGGAATTGCCATTCCCTCTTACAGGGAAAAGAGGAAGTCTTTGGATGAAAGCAAACAGCATAGCCATATGCTTAAACCAGTGGCAAATAGCTTCACTTAAACACAAGACTGCAAGAAAGGCGTTATAATAAAAAGGTCTACTCCACACAATTTCAAATATCAGAAGTCTTTCTGCACTGCTTTATTGATTACTTAGAACCAGCCTGATATATTTAACTAAAAATCAATGGGAAAAATAAAGGACTGCTTATTTTACTAAGAGGAAAAATTTCTTTCACAGGATAAGGGACTCTAATGAGGCAATTCAGTATTCAAAGAGAGCTATTAGCAGTGAAGGAATGAAGTGATTGTGTAACAAAAAGATGAGTGTTGAGCACAGATGGAGGAAATGGTGTTTTGTAAATTCAGAATCCGGGATTTTTTAAAATCTTTAAATACTTCATATAGATATGCTGTCTTCAATATTTAGCATGATTTTGAGTCTTATTTGTGGCCATTTTTTTTCCCAGATGGACCACCTGCAAAACTATGCTTGAAGCCAGTAGAAGCACTTGCACACAATTACATACAGATCACTTATTCATACAGGCATGCCCAGTACTTCCTCTTGTAAGAGTCGACACTTTAGAGACTCCAGTGCTTTCCCCAAAACAAAATAAATAGCTGAAAGAGCTTATGGACTGACACAGCTATTATTTGTACCTCCATCTGGACAGAGACTGATTTCAAGAAATGCTGCATAATGGTCATGTGTTCATCCTGATGGTGGGGTAACGATAGGGAGTGAGCAAGGCAGAAGTCTGTCCTACCAGCAAATTCCAGTTGATTGCAGATTTACAGGGCTTTATCTGAACAGAGCAGCCAGCACAACTAAATGTGAGACAAAAATTAGGCAACCTGACTGGCACTTCCAGCTCTGCCACATGGGTGTTTTAATAACCTGGCTGAAATAAAGGGCACATATCCACTCTGCTCCACCAATCTCAACTCTGGAGAAAGAGAGCTGCAAAGATATTGCACAGCTCTGCTAAGTATCAGCCAGCTTAAACTGGGAAGCAGAGATTTTCAGGAAGAGGGATTTTCAGGATTTCAGGAAGAGGATTTTTTCAGGAAGAAAAGATTTTCAAAGAGAGGGAACAGCTTTGTTTTACCATCTGCTAGAGCTTGGAAAACACACCTTTTCAAGATCAAATCTCCACATTTAGTTGGACAACCAACAAGGTCCAAGCAATGTACAGTCTAGACACAATTATTCTGAAGGTCCATGCTCATGAATCAGGGTCTTCTTCAGCATCATCAGTGTAAAAAGCTCCTCCTGTCTCTGCCCAGCCCTTCGCTCCAGGCTGTGGCAACTCCTGCAGTTCACCCCACTATGCTGCTTTGCATCCCTCTCTGTAGGTGACACTCAGTGACATGACTGAAGCAGCTGGATCAGTAAATGTCCCTGATCAGTATGGAACAAACTGATTGTTTTAGAAGACATAGAGAAGACAGGATGCAGAGAGGGGACAGGCCCCTGGAAGAGACAGAAAGCAATGGGGAAATATCCCTTGAGCTATAAAAGGAGGAGACAGCACAAGTTTTGCATTTCAGTGGGGATTTAAATTTCAGGATCAGAATTCAGCACCTCTCTTTAGGATGATACTGAGAGATCTGAAGCAGAGAGACGGTTTTGTGAAATTAAAACAAAAGAAAATAACATGCACACACACAAACCAAAATGCTCAGTAAACCCCACATGCTTTTCTTCTTTGCAACTGGGTATTACAGATGCCTGGCAGCTTATTCTGTGGCCCAGTGGATGCTCTGTCTGGAGTACTGAATAACAAATCACATTTTTAGATAAGGCTGTGCGGATTTAAAAGATTTTTTGGGGAGGACATTGATTACGAGGGCATTTATTGTTTGGGCAAAGCTTGGCTCTGCTTGGAATTTTTTGATCTGCAGAAATTTTGCTTCTGGTGATGATTTACTGTGATTTTTCTCCTTTTAATCATATCTATGCAAATGTTGCATGGCTATGAAGTAAAGAAAAGTCTTTTGAAAGAAAACTAATGGGTTAAAAGACAGAAAACAAAGGGTAGGCTTTTACAGTAGAGAAAGATTATCAACTGATTTCCTCAGGGAACTTTACTGAGATTCAATTCACTCGTAAATAAATGGCAAAAGGTGACAAAGCTTTCTACTTATAAAAGAATTATTCAAGACAGTAAGAATGAGGGCAGACTAGGCAGAATTCCTAAAATGCCATGAAAGATTTGGTGGCTGGGCAACAGAATGGCAGATGAGTTACCTCCCAGGTAATTCACTTGGAGGAAGAAAAAATCATAACTTCACATAGGAACTGGTGGATTCAAACCTAACAATTATCTTCCAGGTACAATATTTTAGCATATCCTAATGCTAGTTCCATTAAACATCAACTCAATAAGAGTCAAAATAGAAAAATAAAAATAGCAAAATAAATATAGCAAAAATAAAATAGAAGAAAATAAAATACATATTATCAAGAACAAATTAATAATACAGAAAGCCTAATTATGTGATCACATGAATCTATCTATGACTGCTTCATATCTTTAATATAGCCTGCAGTTCTTGTTCCGTCATTTGAGTAAGGGTGTTTTAGAACCAAAAACACTCAGAGAAAGGCAACTACAATGACCACTGCTACAGAAGAGCTTCCACACATGGAAGGATTTTCCTGTTATCCCTTTGATTTGGAAATGGGCTATCTTAGTGCAAGTAGAACACTGATTAACAAGCCAAGAGAGTCCAGAATCAGACAGAAAGCCACCAAATTATGCATTGTCTCCCCTAGTATAAAACTTAACGCCATAAAATGAAAGTAGAAGGAAGGGTAAGGTAAGGTAAAGGAGATGGTTCTTCGTGCAACAGGTAGTCAGTGTGTGGAATGCCTACCAGAGAACGTTCTAGTTGCAAATAGTTCAGAGGGGTCAAGAGAAGACCAGACACTTACTTGAAAGAGAGATTTAATGAGGAGTAAAAGGATCTGAAAAAATTAAGAAAGTTGTCAGTAAGTTTTGCATATGCCTATCCTTCAACCATCTGCCAGTGGCTGCTGTTGGCAGAAGACACTGGGGCAGGTGACCTTTGTTCTGAACTAGTGTGGCTTTGCTCTCTTGCATCTCTGCCCTTTTGTCCTGTACTCCTGCTGGGTCATCCAGTATACTCTGGCTGTTTGCTTTTGGATGGATCAAATGTCCTATTTTTAAACACATCAATGAATAAAAAATTGAATTGATTTCAAAAGCTCATCTTCCCCACTGTGAGGACTGCAGCACAAGTCCAGAAAGGGCTTTATCTCATGCTTGAAATGTCTGGCAAACCATTTTGTACTGTGCTGATGATAATGAATCCAGCAGCTCATTTTCCTGAGAAACAGGAGCTCACTATTGCTTTGTCCAGTAGGAAATTCATGGATAAAATGCTCAGCCTTGCAAGAGAACCGAATTTCAAAATTAAAAGATTTCTACTTAGATAAGCATGAAGCCTTTTAACTATTCCACTGTAGATGTCCATGAAGAGGCTTTACCTCACCCTAAAGAACTTTTTTGGTAGAAGAATGACCATGCTGCTTCTTCACGGGATGAAGTCTTCACTCTTGGAGGAAGCTGGACATCCACAGAAATGCCACACAGATATTCAGAGGTAAATAACATGAAAATTATGGAGAGAGCAGAGTCAGTGTCAGTTTTGAACTTTATCTCTGAGAGTGGAATGGCTGCTATTGGAAAGAAATTAAGACTGAACATCAGGGAGACAACTTTCCTCAGGGTTCTGCAATGCAAAATTAAAGTGAACGTGTTGGCAGAGCTTCACTTGGATAGCACTGTATCAGGATACATCAAATAAAATATGTCTTACCTTCTCCTTCAAGCTCTGACTGTGCCTGGCCTAGCAGGGAATTAGTGAGACATTTCTGTCTGCTGACTTACATATTACTGAAACAGTCCTTTTATAGTTTTTGAAATGTTGTTCACAGTTTTAGCCACTTTCTGACTTAAATTTAGAGACAGTCCTGCAAAAACATTCAGAACCAAATGGCCGTAATATGTTCTGCAGACATACAAAATACCCCGAGGAGAGAGTTAAGGGGAATGAACATAATAAGGCATTTTGAGGAGAGTGAGATGTGGTATAAATTTTATCTTAGCAGATTTTAACTAACTCCCTGAAGGTTCTTTATGTGGGAGAAGTTTTTCTGCTTAAGTGAAAGTCTCGTTGAATTTGAAAGGACATTTTAATTTAGCTCTCTTCCTCTAAGAAGAATGTTGATATATTTGGCCCCTGCTGCTTTGGTTTGGGGGGGTTTTTTTAATCTCTTCTGCCCCACCAAGGATCCTCTAGGTGCTGGATAATCTTCATTAGCACTGATGTGGAAAAGAGGGACTAAAGTATTTAGATTTTGAGCAAAGTTTAAGATGTCTTTCCTACCAGGTTTCTGTTTCTGTTTCCACAGCACTATTCTTTTCATTTGTGCAGTTAGGCATCACTAATTACCTGATTCAACTTTCAGTAAAATTAATAGAAGTTATATCCAAACCAAGGACCTCAGGAAAGGTAGAACTGTCATAATACAGTATCACATCGCTACCCACAACATGAGTCCAACAGAGTTTTCCCTTCTAACCAAAGGAAGATACTGGGAATTCCTAATGATGGCTTACAAAGATCAAGATTATCCTTTTGAGGGGCACTATGGTCTCAGATCAGCTTAGATCCGTGCTGAAAGAACACCTTCTTTCCAAAACTTAGCAAGTCTTTTAACACTACCACTAAATCCTCTGAGTCGTTTAAAAGGCAGCCTCAAAACACTCCTCTTTTTTCCCATTTTATAGAGGACAATAACGTGTGCAGGTGTGAGAGTGCCACCTGGATTCAGAGCACTTCACAAAGTTAATGTGGCCATGCAGGAGTCGCACTGCGGGGTCACTGGGTATTCTTGCTTAAGACATCATGCATGTCTCTTTTTAAGATTGTTTATAAGATGCACTGCAG
The DNA here is from genome assembly GCA_013399895.1 of Serilophus lunatus. Lineage (NCBI taxonomy): Eukaryota > Metazoa > Chordata > Aves > Passeriformes > Eurylaimidae > Serilophus > Serilophus lunatus. The sequence continues at coordinate 43,438 of VXBA01001415.1, read as the reverse complement.
AAAGCTAGTATCTACCTTATATCTTGTATTTTTGATGTCTCTTTTCACAGATGTGCCTATACCTCGATTTCACAAATCAAATCCAAGGAAATGATGGACTCTCAGGAGTGTTGCCTACTTGCACTGCATCAGATGAGCTCTACTGTTCACAGCCATCATCATTCAAGTGGTCGCTATGCTGTTTTAGGTTGCATGCTTTTAAGTTCATGTCCCAAAAGCTTCTTGCACCACCACACTTTAAGACATGCTGAGAAGGAACAAGAAGTTGCAAGTTTCAGTCTTGAATGTGTGATCTGCCCAGTGGTTTCCACCAGCTTTTTTTCAGACATTTAATTTATACATTATAAAAGTCCAGTTCATGACTTCAAATTCCTGACCACAGGTGGTTTTCATAGTGAAAGTACTGAGATTCAAAAGAAGTATCTGGCTTAGAAACATTCTGAGCAAGCAGCAAGGTGAATATTCGTTGCTGCCCACGCACCCAACAGTCTGCATCAGGATTTCCTGGGTGCACTATAAAACACGACCTGCTACACCTTTGGCCGACTGGCCTCTTCCCTACTTAGCTTCATCTCTCTAGTCAGGGAGCTGAAGCAAGTAGCCTCTGCATGTGAACAAGCCAATCTCAAATGCCCTTGCCATGTCGGTATCACCCATCTCTGAGGTGAGGCCATGATTACAAAGCACTAAGATTGCCCCGTGCACTCAAATGCAATGAGTATCAGTAAGACCACTGAAGTCTTACCACTCCAAGAATGACAAAAGGAGATTTCCTCAAAGAATCAGAGGGAAATGCTTCTCTAAGAACCAGGACACCCAGGCCTTTGTGGGGCATAGTTTCAAGAAGCCAGCTGCTACTTCTTGGCCAGTATCTAAGCACCTTCTTCTACAATTCCTCACTCTTTCCATCATGCCTGCTTTTTCTACGGAAAATGGGTTGAGCCTCAGCTTAAAGGTGCAAAGATTACAGGACAAGAAAGGAGATTGACCTTCTCAAAGACCAGCATGAGATAGAGAAAAAATTCATTCTCTGGACTGGCTTATGTATTTTGAGGACTGACTGTACCCAAACAAAGCCCTCTTTTTTCCAGTGGATCACTTGGGAGTCATTACTAGGAAAAACTGATATCATATTACAAGTGTTATACTCCATAGGGTTCTGGGAAGAGCAGCCCCCTTTTACTCTTCACGTAGATGACTCGGAATATAAGGCAATGCCTTCCGCTAAATAAACCTCAACATGCAAACCTTACCCTACTGAGATCTTTTCTCAGCATATTCTTGTCCCTGCCATTCTAGCTGGCACACAGAAACGTACAGACAAAAACGGGGTGGGAAGAAGGGAAGTAAGTTTTAGAGAATTTTTTCCAATTATATACTATGGAGAATACATGCAAGCTTTAGTTTTGTGCAATAACTACATCTTAGCAGAAATGGCACCCCGAGCCCTGCAGCCAGCGTGTTCATCCTGCTCCAATTAAAAAGCTAGGAGTTTATCACTCACTGAACTCACGGTGCTTCAGGCAAAACCTCTCATGAGGCTGCAAAATAAATCGAACACGTGAGTGATACATCACAAAACTCCTTTATGGATCTTTGTACTGTCATGCCTATCCATGTCTTGGGAAAAATGTCTGGGGAAAAAAATCTGTATTTTTTCTGTGATCAGTTATCAGTTAGTGGATGAAAGACAAAACTTATAAGCATTTTAACATGTTATTTCTCAGACTTTGCAGAGGGTTATGAAGAAATTGAATGCACACATCTGTTCTAGACCATTTCAAAAAGTGAATGAAGGAATGACTTCTTCTCTCTCTCCCATCACAGTGGGTGACTGAAGCAGTACAACATGATTACTTTGCTCCAAATTCCTCCATAACAGCACATCACCACTGCAGTGCTCATCCTGTTTGTTTGTCCCACATTAAACAACGAGTCAAAACCAAAGCTGCAGCACACTCAAAACCATGGGGCCTCTTTGGAAACTTAGATGTGGATTTCAATGCAGATGCCCTGTTGCTATAACTACACATACACACTTGTAACTGTAAGCCGGTTCTTGGAGATGTGCTCAGTTCAAAAAGTCATAACTTTCAGGATGAAGTGCACAGCTATTCTTAGAGATTTCATAAAACATTTTCAGCAGGTGCTTCATTGTTTGACTAAATCCTGTGCCCAGTTGTGGTATGAACTAGCAAGATTCCAATGGGAAAATCCAATGCCTTAAAGACCAAGAGCTATGTTTCTTGCCTTTCATGCTCCAAGCCACTGAGATGGCTTCACTGCTCAATGTGATAGACAGATTAAGAATTCATTGTTTGGAAACAGTTTACAAAAGTAATTTTGATCTTAGGAAAAAAATCTTGGAAATTTAATGTTAGACTTGTAGTTTCAATTGTGGACTTTTTCTAGCACTTCCCAGTAATTTCAGTATTTTCCATATAATTTTTTTTTCCATTTTTCAGAGCACAGTTATTATAATGACAGGCAGTTTGGTGTTTTCATAGAACAGCCCAACTCCACCTGTGGAAACAACACAACCGTCAGGCCATGTGCTGCAACTGCAGGGAGAGAATTTACACCTGTGGTCCAGGACATGAGTAAGTTAGAAGTAGGGCTTGTTCCTCTTGTTGTTTTATGACCACTTTGACCAATTAATTTAATGATCATATAAAGAACTCCTCTGTCAGTCCTATCTATTTCACTCTTCTTGACCAAGCTTTTTACCTTTTTACTACTTTGGCAGCTGTTGAAAACTACAAGGTGCTGACTGAGAAGGACAGAAGAGACACCAGACCTACACTAACTACCCCATCTGCTTCCTGCAAGCAAGATGAATGAGAAACACCTACTCTATTTTCAAGCATGGAATATTTATCACTTGATCAGCACTATCACAAAGGCAGCCTCAAAGGCTTTCTGCATCTGAAAGTGCAGTATAATCATTCCCAGAGCATAGCAGCAGGTGTTGAATGCCAAAGAAGTGCAAAATTGGGCTCCACGCTTGCATCTCAAGGCATCTGCTACATTCATAAAGCACAGACACATCTCTTCAGGTTTCATCTTGCACTGATACTTTGGCATTTCTCCTTTCTTATTGTAAGATTCATAAAAGTCACTGGGGTGATATGGAAGGAAGAATTACGTCAGCTCGTTTAATAAAAAGTTCAGAAAAATAAGGCAAGTCAAATTCTGAGGTCTTGATGAACAGATTAAACTGTGCTCTGAATCTTGCATAGGTGTTTCAGAATCCAGACCTTTCATTACATCCACAAAGGTCTTTCTGACTTGAAACTTGGTTTGAACAGTTGACATGAGAGCTCTGGTGTTAGAGAAGCATGGGGAAGCAAGCTTTGGAATACAAAATTAAAGGACTTTCTGTTTTCCCAGATGGCTCAGTCAAGCTCTTTATTGCACATTCACAATTCCAAATGAAGGCCTGTACAAAAGCAAAGATTTTTTGAGAAGCTGGCTGTCAGATTACTTAGTTCTGTAGAGAATAAAGAAGGGTTCAGCTGCAAAATTCAACTCTATGTCCACGTACAAATGTTTCCTAGAGTTCAGCAATACTCACTTTCTGGATCAGGAAGTTGTTATTCCTCCCTATCAAAAGAGATATGTGTTCCATCCTATAAATTTCAAACTGAGCCTGGCACTCAAATTTAAGTATTCTTCTATCTGATGTTTTTATTTGGGCATAACCATAACTCTGAAGAAAAACAACAGCATTTTTCCCTTTGCTAACCTATTCCAAACCTATATTAAAGAGAGCAAAGAAGAAATTATTTTGGTTAACATCTAATGACTTCTTCCGCATACAGGGACTGCTAAAGTAATTGCATTTTATTTTATTGCAGCAGCAAAGGAGGAATAATACAAGTAGGATCTGTAAATATTCAGCTCCTGTATGGCACATGCAAGCGCTGCATCAGGTAGCATTAATGAGAGTGTAATGTATGAATCAGCAGAGATCATTCTGTGGTGTTTGAGACTCATTTGCAGTGTCAGAACCATGCTAGAAGGACACCACATTTCATTTTGACAGTAAAAGGTAACCTGAAGAGGATTTAAACATGGTGGGAGGGGTGGTTTCATTATGGCTTTTGGCTTATATGTTGCCTGTCACACTAGGAACTCCCTGGCCAAATACTCCGTGCACACCCACGCACACAAGACACCTTACCCCCAAAGCCCTCCTTTTTCCCTCCAAACAGGAATATAGTAAAGTTGCTATATCTAATTCAGTACTCTATAGAAATTTTTTGAACAGTTTTGCTACAAGAGAATTACCAGAACAGGGGAAGATTCACAGTGGCCCTGTAAATTTCTGCAGAGATGACAATTTTTATACTTGAATCCAAAACACTTCCAGACAACAAGCTTACATATAGCAGTGCACTAAGCACTGGCACAAGGCACAGGAGATTCACCTTTATTCAGTTCACAGAGAGCAGAAGAAGGAATCAGAAATTACCCAGACTATTTTTCAGACAATCATATTTGAAAGGAAATATCATGCAGTCATGCTAAAGACAAAACCCCTACAATAACAATATGCTCTCCATTGCTTTTATTTTACTGGAGTCTCAGAATTTAGCAATAATCAAATTATTTAAAGCAATCAGGAAGCAAAATTTTCAAAAGGTATTGACTACAAAACACTCACCTGCAGTGACATAAAAAAAGGCAACTAAAAGTAACATTACTATGGATCCCATAATTCTGGAATTGTCCCATCCATCAAGCTATAAAATAAGACATAGAGCAAGAGAGACAGTTACTTGAATCCATTCACAGCATAGTCTAAGGCATAGAAGGAGAATGTCAGCACTTGTCAAGTTGGACATAATAGACATGAGAAACTGGACACAGCTAAAAGAGAGGTGGACAACTGACTTAATATTAACATGAGGAAAACTGACTTAATATTAACACGAGGAAAGTATTCAGTACCTTTTCCCTTGCTACTCTTTATGATGGCATAAAAACAGGAGGAAAGGTTACATTGAGACTGTCGTGGCTCTGATAGCCAGCTATGAGTAAATATGTTTTAGATCAGGATGAAGACCAAGCAAGGTGGAGCGTGCCCTCAGGTCTGTATGACCTCCAGTGCAGCAGATCCAGGGCACAATTCAGGACAGACTTCAAGGAGCTCAGGCCTCGCACCCTGGAACATTCACCACAGGCATAAAGATACCAAATGCAATAGAAATGGTTGGTTTCCTTCTGATTTAGTGGAGTGTTCCTGGAAACTTGACTGTACAGTTTACTGGGTTCTGTAATAATAAGTTTCTTTTTGCTAATGATTTAACCTTTAAAAGACAGCAAAAATCTTCCCAAGCCCACATTATGCAGACAGCCAGTCTTTCTCCATCCTCCAAATGCTCAATACTTATGCAGTCATGGTTCTCTGTCTTTCATCAGACAGACTTTACTAATGACAATTACCAACAAACTTCCTGACATCTGTTAAGCACACAGCCTCCAACTCCACAGCTTCAGCCTGCCCAGAGCTCTCATGTACAGATAGCTTATATCTTTAGGCTTGTAACAGAAACCTGGAGATCAGGTCCCTTTTTTCACACTCCCTTGGGCTCCTGTAAATCAGAGTAAAGCAAACTGAGCCTCAGCTGCACAAGCAGCAACACTGCTTCCTCCCTGCCCTGCCTAACAAAGCTGGTTACCAGCTGTGAAACACTAAACTTGCACACATTAATCAGGTTGTTCTAGTAAGGAACAAGAGGAAGACAGAACTTGGATCTGGATTTTCTGCATTGTATTTGAATGTTTTTCAGTTTTCCCTCCTCATTTTCGGGTTTTCACAGGGCTAATTCCTGATAACACAGCCTGTTCTCTAAATTAGTGTACAAATTAGAGAATGTAAATTTTGCCTTGTTACCCATTGAAAAGTCATATTACACCTCTGTTTCCCAAGCTTTGTTGATTGTTTGCAACCTAGTATTTGGCACAGAGGCCAATAACTGCAGCAGGATGCTTTTCTGACTGAAGCAAGGATGTTGTCCATAATGCAGGCAGAGTTAAAAACAGGTTCCTTAAGGAACAGCAGGTGCTCTTTGCTTGTCCACAGAAATGCCTATTCTCAGCATCAAATAAAGAAATTTAAATAAAATGTAATATATGAGTATTAGTGGTTGTTTTTAAAAACATGAAATATAACATGCATTAAGGGAGTATAAATGCAATCCAGAGACATGGATGCCACAACCTATACGCAGTTCAGGATACAAAACAAAGTCTTCTGCATTTCTACATGGGGAATTTAGGTGCTCAATGGCAGATGTCATGAAATGACATGCTTGCAAGTTCATTTTATGTGAAGAGTTTTGCCAGAGAATGCTCTCTCATGAAGGCAGCAAGGAGGCACTATGTGCTTGGCCTCTGAATTCAAAGTGATAAGATCATTAAAGAAGTTACTTCAGTCCCATGAAATGGCTCGAATTAATTAATGTTTCAACTTGCATGGTAAGATACATGCAGTGATGAGTGACTTAAACAAGAAAAATGCAAAGAAATAATTATGTTCACAACGCTGTGCTGAAGCACAGCAAGAGAAAAAATTATCTAAACACTAGAATCATCTGAGAGACCTATATTTTTTTCTCTCTTATTCATAGAAAACCCATATACTGTGATTTATCAAGAGGAACAAATCAGCTATGTAATTCTTCTCAGACAGCGTCTTGGCCATCAAAAAATGGATACTTGAAATCTAAGAGAATTAAAGTTTGTTGGGAAATAACTTACTTATTAGGAGAACAGAATATCACAAATACCCGTGCTTAACCTGCTCCAGAAAGCTAAAGTGACATTATTATCCTCATAAGCAAAACAGGGCACACCCCCCTGAAAATCACTTTGCCCAGGTCAGCCAGCAAAGAGTTTATCACAGCTAGTGTAACAAAAGTCCTGCATCTCCAAGTCCTGTGCTTCCTTGAAAGGGAGTTTGATTGCTTTCCATGCATTACTGAATTAAGTAGAAAAAAAATAATTAAAAAGGGGGAGGGGAGGAAGGATACATTACATAAACCTAACCGAATCCACAGAAAACAGGGGTTTTTTTGTTTTTAAAAAGATGCAGCATCTATACTTGAAGCTCCTCAGAGTCTCTGTCCTGGAAGCAACTCCCACCAGTTCCCACCACTCGGGCTGTGCTGAAACAGCTCAGGGATGTCCCTCACTCCCTGTCTCAAAGCTCATGACTAGCAGCTCACTTTCACCTTCTTTGAGCTGCCCACCTTGCAACACACCTCTAGCTGCACTTCTTTCCTTGAAATCTTATTTTTTCTTGTTTTCCATGACTGTTTTCTCTGAGTTTACTTTTACAAAACTTTCTGGGTCCATCAGATGCAGCCATCAGCTCCATCATGCTCCTTTCACTTTTCACAGGATTGGGCCTTTTTAGTCCTGCAGCTGAAAAATGTGTGCATGAAACATGATCAGACTGTTGAACTGTCTATATTTCTTTGTGATTTTTGGCAATTTCTGCCCTCCCCAGTGTACTAGACAAGAAAACTACATGTTCTGTTCATACCTCCACTCTGCAGCCATCGTGACATCAGCTCCTTTTAATCCACTAGCAAGCCTGTCAACAGCATTGTCCAGGTGCAACTAGACAGTTATAACCAGTGTACTGCTATGAAACAGAAATTAAAATTTATCAGTCTTTTCACTAGCAACACCTCACTTAGAAATAAAATTTTACAGTGACAGTTATATGAGCATCACTAAAAGTGTCTCTTTCATGACCTTGAGATTTTTATCACAAGACATCCAAACAGACCTTTGAAAAAATCTCCTGGGAAAAAAAGTCAGGAATAAATAACTTGTATTTGTGAGGAGGGGGCCTCCATGCACACGAAGTCGAGACACATCCCTGCTCCTCTAACACTAGCTTAATCTTTCATTAATTCTTTGGTTGCAGCAGAACCCCTTTTTATTATTAATAAAGGTTTATTTTTATTGCAGCATATTCTCCAGCCTCCAGACCATATTCAGGACACTATAAAAAAGACAAACATGTTCTGTGAGATGGTCTCTGTCTGCCCTGAGGCATGACTAAGCTAAATAGTGTGGAAGGATAGCATTACTCTCACATTAACTCTGAGCAATGAGGGTCTAGATTCTCCTACTTATTTCTATAGGAATTACATATGAAATAATTCACTTGGTGTCATGTAGAAAGTCAGTAGCAGAAGCCAGAATTAATTCCCAGTTCATTTTTCTGGTCTCCCTTCCCTTTACAGCTATCTTTTAAGATTCAAATTATATCTATCAAGAACACATGACAAGAGCATGACAAAATAATGTGCATCTTTCCCTTCATTAAACAGAAGTGAACCAAGACACTGAAGAGATTCATTAATTTGCAAAACTTCACAAAAGCAAGATTTTTTTAGATCTTCCTAAAGACTTCTCCTCTGGAGTCCTGTGGATGTGATCCACAGAGGTCTCTGCAGGAGATGCTCTGTAGAGCATTGCTGGTTCTCCAGCCTGTGTGGTGCCACTGCCCTTGGTCACACCTTGCCAGCCCATTGTCACTGTTTGTTAGAGCTGCTGGGGCTATGCAGCACTGGAAGAGATATCCTGGTGCTCTGTGTCACCTTTCCTGAGATGTTGTCCTAGCATTTGAAATAAAACAGTATAATTTCCCACATCTCTCACAGTATTGCCCACAGTCTAGGTATTTTTCTGCCTACCCTTTGTGCTATTTTTATTCTTGAATGGACAATATCAGGATTCCATCATTCTCACTTGCCTCCTGGGTAAATTTTGCTTAGACTTCAGCATATGTGTTGTTTTAGCCTTTTTTGGGATACTTTTATCACCTTCCTCTCTAGAGACACTGACTTAAGGTCCCTTTTTCTCTCCTTAAAACTTCTCCAGTCCTGCAAGCCCATCCGCGGCAATCCCAGAGCCCCCAGCTCTCTGAGGAAGTTAGCTAACCTCTTTATCAGCTAAGTCAAAACCACAGAAACATTACCTCATTTGCACAGTCTTGTTTTGTTCAGGGACACAAAAATCGCAGAATCATGGAATGTTAAGGTTGAGTAGAGCATAGTGGATCACCTGGTACAATCTCCCTGGCTCAGGCAGGCTCATTCAGAATTGCATCCAGATGGTCCTTGAATATCTCCAGTGAGGGAGACTCTGCAACCTCTCTGGTCAGTCTGCTCCAGTGCACGGTCACTAGCACAGTAAAGAAGTTTGTGATTGCACACAGTATTACTTCTACCCACTTTCAGATAATAAAAAAGACTTCATGTTTCGTCTTGGTTTGTATGGCCAACTCAATACTTGGGTCCAGTGATTGCTTCCCCTGTTGCCTTGCTTAGGCCAAGGTCCCTTTCAGGAGTTACACCTTTACCTGTAGCAGCTAAATAAATGCATCCTTAAAACACAAGAACCATACTACCAGCCTTAAATAATGCATTAATCTAAGCAAGAAAGAATATAATGTATTCTCGCCATTTTCAACACAAACATGGGCCTCGCTCCACCAAGACATCATTACAGCATAAAAATACTCTCTCTTAACATCATTTTACGGGAGTAATCCCAAGCTGGTCATCAAAAGAAAAATCATCAAGTAGCTGACCATTTTTATTATTTTGTTCAGTAAAAGAAACCAACAGCTCAACAAAATCAAAAGGAGGAGAGTACAAGCCATCAAGTCCTGCTGAATATTTGTATGAGTAAAGCAATTTGAAACTTGCATTGACTAGCTAAACCCCTGGCACTAAAGATAAAAATAATTTTCTCCGACTGTAAGTGCATTGAGTTACCTCTGGAAAAACTGAGACTGGAATGTCCTTGAAGCAAAATGTCAGAGACTCGCCATTCCAATTCCAAAACCAGTTCCTATTTCAGAGGAAAATCACAGAGTTGCCTCCTAAATATAGATAATTATTCTCAGGAATAACTGGATATATGCTCTGCAAGGACTGCAAGTCAAAATGAGAAATGCTATTTCAAATTTAGGGGAGACAAGCTCATATGACTCATAAAGAATTTAGATAGTGTTAACTTTGTGATTCTGCTTCAAACAGTTTTTTGCTGTTTGAAAGAATAAACTCTAACAATGCCTCTAGTCTACATAGTAACATGATTATAAAAAGTAAGAGCATTTTACATTGTGTTCTTCACCATTTTGCGTGGCTGAGACTCAAAGGTGCCAGGAACTGAACAAAGGATCTTGATCTCAGGACATGTTAGCACACTGACCTGTTACTAACAGACAATAGAGAGCATCCTTTCCTATCTCCTCAGAGCAGAGTTTGAACCTCTTCCCTCATGCATGGGGTGGCACTCAGTTGTCTTGACTCAAGGCTCCTCTTTGCTCCTAAGCTGAGACAGGTTTGCCTATTAGCCCCTTACTATTCCAAAGGTTGACACGCTGTACTTCCCTGACACAGTGCTTAAGAAAATGCGCTTCTATTGCTCATGATGAGCAATATGTCGCATGTTCTGTTAGGCATTATATTGAAATACAAAAATTGGAAAAAAATTAGGAAAAAATATCAATCTAACTCAGCAACTGCCCGAGAAAAAAACCCGTATAGTACCCATCTTCAGTAGTCTCAAAACATTCCCTGACCACAATTCCCAAAGGATACCAGTACAGATAAGATTTCCAGAATGCATACTGGAGACAAGAAAAGCACACTGCAAAAACCCATGTGTAATTTTGATTATCTGAATTGACAAAATTTCACTGCTAGTTTTATAACAGCCTATTAAAGCCATAAAAACATAGGGAGACATCTGTGTGTCAGTGCTTGGGCATCAAGTTCACAGTATGGATATACAAGCAAGCACACTGTGACTTTTGTGCCAGAGCTCACTGCAGAATAATATCCTACTGAGTTATCTGTCAAGCTGCAAATATTTCTTCTACAGCTACCCTGAAGAACTTTTCCTTATTCTATTATACTGAACTTTTGGATGGGCCTGCTCCTAAAAAGACTGGCTAATGGCTTCTTCTAGCACCTTCTTTTAAGTAAATGCTATTGAGTATGGGCAAAGAAACAGACACTTTACCAGGCACAATAGTGTCCTTGTAAAGGCATGTAGACCTGTTTCTGAATTTTCCATATGCTTTGTAGATTAAGAACAGAAAATGCCATCTGCTAATCTGTCCTCCCTCACACACGCATGATTTGAGGTTATGGCCTTTCTCTGCTGCTTGGGAAAAACATGCAATGCATATCATAAAATCAGTTACAATGAGTTCTTTGTAGTTTATCCCACAGTGCCACTGTCTGCCAGGGAGTTTCCTGCTCACCAACAGCCAGTGAAATGGTTCTCCAGTTACATATGGTATGGTAACCTAACCAGCTGTAATAGTTTGACCAGACACTGGTATTTAACAATGCCTGCCAACTGCATAGCTACCTGCTGTGCTGCCAGAACTAAGTGCTTATGCAATTTACCTCCCTTCTTGAGCTTGTCCTTTTGGTCTGGAACACAAATGAGTGAGAAGGTACAAAGTCTCAGTGCTGGCAATGCCGTCTGCGGGCAGTCAGCTGTTTGTGAGGAAGCACACGGACATACACACGGTTCTGGAAGAATGACACAAGCCTTGACTGACCCCCACGTGGCTTAAGACCCTGATCTTTCGCAGAACTTATGTCAAGTGGATGAATACAGCTAATAAAACAGACAGTACTGCCTTAGGATACTCAGTCACCCAATGTACCGAATAGCAGCAGAAGGGACACAAGAGTGACCTCAATCTCTTTTCTTTTTATGCAAGAAGTTAAAATATTACTCCAGGCTACACTCTGTTCTTAGGCCTTTCTTCATGAAAAATACGTCAAACCACTCATCTCAAGCTTCTGGTCATCATCAAAAGGTAAGAGAGGCAGAAGAAAATAGAACAGAGTTATGAATAATCCAGAAACTTAACTAGAGCAGGTGCATCTGGAAATTAGATGGGCAGAGAGGGAGAATTATTTTTCTGATTAGTTGCCTATCTCCAGCGACCACCTGAAAATCAGGCCTCTCCAAATTGTCTCATGCGGAGGATTGCATATGATTACTTTGAAAATCTTGACCTAAAAAGCAAATGTGTATTTTTAAATAATTAATAGCATTCTCTAAATGGAATTTTCCAGTCTCAAACGAGATGTGCAGCTGAGTTCCCCTGAGAAGAGGTATTTATAATGGAAACATTGACACAAGTGAAATGATGATGCACTGAGTCGCATTAAAGCTTAGCACATGCTTAGTCATCTCATTCTTCTTATCAAATTGGACGTGGTCCCACAAAACTATCATGGCACTTTGCTTGTTTGCCCAGCCTCAGTTTAAACACCTCTACAGCTTACAAAAACACATTGCCAGACAAAGTGCTTTCAAAGTCTAACGTTAATAAAACCCACAACTTGATATATACAAAAAGAGCAAGGCTTGCACTCAGCAAAAAGGACTGTGCTCCTGTTATCTCTGTTGTATCTTTGGTATGGGAATCTGGGAATCTTCCTATGGAACTATTATGCCCAAATGACTATAGAAGCAAGGCAAGACCCCTCAGCCTAGCCACCAGCTGCTCTGCGTTGTCCCTCATATGTTGGCTCATGCGTGCATTTCCAAAAGGAGTTACACCATCTTTTTGGTAAATGACCTTTACACACTTAGGGCCAAAGCCTACCTTTTGCCATATATTTGTATATATATAAAAATACATATATGCATATATATATACACACACACATACTTTTTACAGTCTCAAAAGCAGCACAAACCATGTTTTTGAAGGCTTTGAGAGGTCAGACCATACCTGGGCAGCATTATCACTTTTTCTCCAGCCCTATAAACGTGTCAGTAGGATTTGTCCTCCCTATATATTGCAACATGGCTAATCTGGCCCTTACTGAGCTTGCTTTTGAAACTGGATCTCCTACCTCAATTTTATGCTGTCTGGGACAAAGCTGGACTAGAAACTCCCTGAAAAGACACAGAACACACTATAAAACATATAAAGCTATTTTTAGAGCAGAATAAATGAGAAGAATGAAAAAGAAACAGAAAAAGGTCCAGGGACAAGAAAACTACAGGCAATAGTTGAAAAAAAACATGTGATTACTCCGTGTAAGATACTGAGACTTGTATAAGTGAAAAATCTGTATCCTTACAGGCAACAAGATTTTTTCATTGATTTCCATGAGTTCAGAAGCTCGTTATCTGATTTTTGTCATGACTCAGACATACATGGAGAGAAGTCAAGGAGCCGATGTTAACATTTGGACAGCAGAAGAGAGAACATTTTTACAAAAACAAAATTATAATTTTCCAGCCAGAAATCAAAATACTCTAACCCCAACCATTAAGAGCACATATACTTCCTGCATTGAGGAACCAGAGAAGATTCCACATTACATTAGCCACACTCCCTTGTTAAAACACGTATGTCAACCATCAACCAGATTCATCAACCTGCTCTCAAATATGGGCTAAGGTTTTTGGGTCAGATCACCTTTTCCATGACAAAGCACCGTTTCCTTTTGTTGACAAGAAGCACATCCTGAGAAACCCACTGATTAATTTATCACATCCAAAATGAAATGGCTTGAACAGAGATATATTTCCCCTTGGCAACTTAAGAGTCTTCAATTGATATAAAAGTAGGGGGCTGAAAAAGCCTGTCTGGTCATCCACTATCCTATCCATCCCCTTCACATTAGACTATATGCAAAAATCTCCTATTAGCCCAAATGGAAAGAGGAGGAAGACACTTCTGTATCAAAAATACACTTAATGTTTCTTTCAGGAAAAAGTTCTCCTTTTCAATTACAATGTTCACCATTTCAAAACATAAAAGGACAGACTCACTCACTCTGATAGAGACAATGAGTTAAGTTATTGACCAGAAAAGCATCATTGGTTTACAATAACGAATTAATCTAATCTAATACATTGCAACAGCAACTCCTTAAGTTTTATCACACTGGCTGCCGTCAAGAAATTCCTTGAGTGTCAGAGAAATGGTGAAAGATGAATTAGGAAACTTCTACGTCAGCATCATCATGAATAACAAAATGCATGCTGTAGTATTTCCCAGTGGTATTCTGAAGCCAGTCAAAGGGGAAAAAACAAGCACATTTTTAATTTCATAACATCAGTTTTTAATATAGCATTTAAATTATATTAGTGACGCATGCTGCAGATAAGTAAATAAACAAGGAGAAGATTAGAAAAGCACAGCCAGGCAGGTTTAATCATGATGTAAGGCAGTAATGTTTTATTCATCCTATAAGAAGGGAGAGGAGTTTGCTGCTAGCCAGGGAGAGCTGTTTCAGACACATGGGAAGGGGAAGAGGAAGGAGAAGGATAGGACACAGCTCAGTGACGCTGTTAAGTAGCAGGGATGCAGGTGGGGGAGTGGAAGTGCAAACAGAATTTCCCCCTAAATGTTCAGGTGACTTCACTGGATATTTATGAACTGGGGAAAGACCTATTTATTTCAGATGGGAGAAGAGACAGCTGCTCTGTCAAAGGCAAAATAAGGGACACTCAGTACATTGCAGGCTGCTGTTTCTGCCCAATGGCAGCCATGTGATGCCCCTAAGCTGTGATGCCACTCAGACCAACAAGAATCAATTGGGCAGCACTGAGACCAGCTACCTTTCAGTCTTGTTGGATACTCTGCTCTCTAAGATGCTTCCCTTGTTATGTGGCTATGGCAGCGTAAAGCTCTCTATTCCTTTCCCAACCACTGCAAATATTTGATTTACCTCTTCAACTGCTGCTGAGACACAGGTATCCCCAAATGAGTGTCATGAAAAGTTTTATTCTATGCCACCCTTAACAGAGTTCACCATGGGTAATTGCAGAAGAATGTTATTATTTCAAAAAAGATGTTTGCAGACAGATATTCTCTTACCTCACTTTGGTTTTGCATATAAAGTGACAATAAACACACTAATTAGAACATTCCAAGTGCAACAAGGAAAAATATCAGATCATCCTCTACTCTCTAGCCCTGGCATAAATTAGAACTTCTGAGGACAGGGGTGGTGTGAATAGGCAGTTTTAACTCGCACCACTAACACAAGTGAAAGCAAAAAAAAAAGAGGTCCGGTGGGACTTCATCCTTTGTATTCCTCCTGTTTGCCCTGTCCTTTTCCCTTTTCTGTACCCACACCTCCAGCCCCCTTCTTTGGACAGCAGAGCTGTGACATAGGACACATGGACCCCAGCTAGTGCAGAGCAGAAATGTGGTACATGCAACATGGTCACGGAGGCACTCCATAGCCAGGGTGAGCTGGTTCTGACCTGTAATGCTTCAGAACCAGCTTTGAACTTGAAGACAAGCAGCAAAAATGCTCACACTACTATTCCCCAGTCCCATGACTGTGGTCCCAGATGTGAAGCACTGTAGATGCTCATAGATCATATAAGCGGCATATGGGAGGACTCCATGTGGGCGCACAGTTAACAATAAATGTTGTTACATCCCTTATACTGCTGTTATCCCACCAGAGCCACAGTCACCAAGGTATGTGACAATTTTCCAGACAAGCCAATGCATTTCGTTTACAACTTCCATTTACAACATTCCTGTCTCAGTCCAGTGTGGATTTTGTTCCCTGCAGCTGAGGGATGCGATAGAGTAATGATCAGCACATGCTAAAATTTGGCAATGCAGAGACAACCTAATAAAGGAGATAAAGAAGCATCTGACAGGAAAAAAAGCAGTTATCTGCTGAAGCATTTCCCCTTAGCACATGTAGGAACCAAAAGCAAGAGAGATAGACATAGAGAAGAAGCACTCTTGGGTGATTAAATCCAGGAAGCGAGTGCTGAGAGCAGCACCAAAAGGATAATTTCAGAAACTTCTCATTTTGTCAGATTTCAGCAAATTAATGATTCTTTTGCAGAATTGACCTGTTTTTCCAAGCTAGTCATAGCTAACACGCAATTTCCCCTCAAAAACCTGGTTTGCTTGCAAATTTCTGACAGCCCCTACACTCCTCACTGCTTGGGGGGCCAGACTTTGGGACCCTAACATTTCCAGAGCAAACAGCCATGCTAACTGTCCCTCATTCTGAGATACCAGAGGTTGCAGTGGCAGGAACCAGCAAGAGGCAGGCAAATGAACTGTCCTATAGCCTTCCACAAATCTGTCCTCTGATGGTCCTATTTTGTACTCTAATCAGATTTAATTCTCTCAGAAGGAAAATCAGGAGACAAAAAAAAAGAAATCTGCTTTCTGCTCAGAAAACTCCGCTTTCTGCACATGCATCTTAGTCCTCAATGGCATTAAACCTTTCTGCTTGGTTCTGGTGACAGGACCCAGGCAGTGATCCACACCGCAGACATACCGCCTATTCCCTCTGTGTGCTCCTCATATGCAAGGCAGGCAAGATGCATTACAGACAGATTACAAATTTAAGGGCTGGTGTTCATACTAGTGGAAAAATCAGTGCATTACTATTAATATTCTTCAGATATCCTTTGTCCACCTAGAAGCTGAACCTGACCAGATTCCCAATGACCTCATTATCATTTATGCTGGGGTCCCTTACACAACACAGAAGCACAGACAGACCATAAAGCAGGAATAGATCATATTAACTGCAGCTCAGAGTCCCTTTAAACCAGACAGAGTGATATAAAGAGGCTTTTCTATAAAGGAGAACCTGGTCCATCAGTCTTTCTAATGCCCATAAGCAGGTGATAAGAAGCTGCAGTGCACTTTACAGATGGTTGGCAGCACATAACACAGAGTAACACACTGTAAATAGAGCAACTACCTTGTGAAAGCATCACGTGCTGTAAATTGTCAGAGGAATATTGTTTTTAGTAGTGAACTTTAACATGGGGTTTAGGTTATGTACCAGCTCTGGGCTTTCACATAGGAAATTGTTCCTAAAAATGCAAGTGTAACAGCCTTAACTGAGCAGTCAGATCAGATGGCAAACATAAGGAAAATCTGTTATTTCCCATGTTTTAAAATTATATATAGTAATCATTTTGCTATAGCCCCTTAGCTTTTAACCTGTTCTGGGGATGAATGTGATCGCCATAGAGAGACATTATTCAACAACAGAGAACCCTAATATGCTTTTCTTTGCCTCTGTGTCCTAATTCTTGATGGTTTTGTGTCAGTGATCTGATCCAGACTAGGCCATCCAGTGTCTCCTTTTTTCTTATCTTTCAAGCTGGGATTACATTGCTCTTATGCAAAAAAAAGTCTCAGCAAAATATCTGAAGAAAACCCCTGTATATAAGTCCCATGCACTCATGGTAAGAGGTACCAACAGCAGTCCTGGTACGTCAGTGGACAGCATTCCCCCTTCCATGAAATCCATTCCAAACTGACACGACAAAGCACTGTGGTTTCTGATTGTCCATGTATTTCACCAAGAATAATAAACACTTCAGAAATACTTCAACTACTACAGGTTAACCAGTTATTTCAGGTTTATCTTGAGCAATAGCACGACTTCAGCAGAAAAAAGCCAAGTGTAAACATAACCAGAAAGATAAACCAGTCAGATCAGAGGAGGAAGAAAGGTCCATCCTGTATGTTCTCTAAAGGGAATGCTGGCACCTCCAGTAAATGCCAGTGCAGCTTTTTATGCCTCTGTGTATTCTCTCTGTTAGTTCAGTTTCAATTCTTTTCACAAGCACAGATTTTCTGTTGCTACAGCAGAAAGTAACCTTCAAAAATCAACCATGACAAGTTTTGATGGTAACTGGACCTTTGTTTTATGGGCTTAAATTAATCAGTTTATTTTATCTACCGTGTAGACATGTTTGTGCTCCAAAACTGTTATTGCCTGCAGTGAGATTTGTTAAAGCTCCAGGAATTGGGTTCAAAGCTCATGAAAAGGGCATCCTCAATTTGAAAAGCCTCTTAACTGAATAATCTCCCCGTAAATTACAAGAAGTATTTTATATTATTTGTTTATTGGAGCACTCTGTCCATGAGTTTTCACCATACCATAGAGTCAACATCAGTAACATTTGCTCACAAGATCTTCTCCGTGTGTGTGCACTTAAAGACTTCTGGAATCTCTGCCTTCCATTTGGCATTCTCTGGTGTATGAAGACACAAAGCAAGTTTGTCTTTAACAGTCACAACATGTCAACAAAGCAATAGAGACTGGACTTACATGATATAATGAGAATTGGTCTGCAGCTGGTCCCTAAAGCCATAGTCACAGAACCATTTAGGCTGGAAAAGACCTCCAAGATCCAATCCAACCTTTGACTCACTACCACACTGCAAACCAGAACATGGCACTAAGTGTCATGTCCAGTTGTTACTTGGATGCCTCCAGGGATAGTGGCTTCACCACCTCCCTGGGTAGTCCAGTCCAATGCTTAACAACTATTTCTGTGAAGAATTTCTTCCTTATGTCCAACCTGAACCTGTCCTGGCACAGCTTGAGGCTATGTCCTCTTGTCCTGTCGCCTGTTACCTGGAAGAAGAGGTTGACTCCCACCTGGCTCCTTTCAGGTAGCTGTAGAGAAAATAAGGCCACCCCTGAGCCTCCTTTTCTCCAGGCTATACAGCCCAAGCTCCCTCAGTGCTCCTCATAGGACTTGTGCTCCAGACCTTCTGCCGGCTCTGTTGCCCTTCTCTGGACATGCTCCAGCACCTCAATGTCCTTCCTGAAATGAGAGGCCCAGAATCACTGCCCTGGTCCTGCTGGCCACACCACTGCTGACACAAGCCAAGATGCCATTGGCCTTCTTGTCTGCCTGAGCACACTGTGGGCTCTTGTTCAGCCACTGTTGACCAACATCCCCAGGCCACTCTGCCCCCAACCTGTAGTTTACGGGGTTATTGTTGTGGAGGTATAGAACTCAGCACTTGGTCTTGTTGAACCTAACACTGTTGGCCTTGGCACATTAATCCAGATCCCCCTGTACAGTCTTCCTACCCTCCAAGCAGATCAACACTCCCATCCAACTTAGTGTCGTTCACAAACTTACTGAGGGCACACTCAGTTCCCTCATCTGGATCATCAATAATTATGGGTTACGTGTGATTACAACCGTAATGATAAAAGACTGCTGTGGTTCTTGGGAAATTTCTGACAGTGGACAAAGCCTGGTGGAGAAATTACACTGATCAAGAAAAAAATGTGATCTGAGAAAAAACATGGACTAGGAAATTTTGACTGGATAGTCACATTCCAACCTCATGTGTGAAACCTGGCAACAGATGAGAGCTTGCATGACTAGTCCTCCAAGAAAAAAAAAAAAAAAAAAAAAACTTCTGATCTTCTTAGAGTGAAAACAGGTTGACAAATAAGCCATAGTTTTCTGAATATGTGAAGTAGAAAGGTATAATTTTCAGAAATTACTTTGCATTTTATAATTCTAAATCCTGTTGACTTTTAGTGAGAATTATCATTACATTTTCATAAGCATTTAGGAATTTAATGTACCATTTTCAGAAGTCAACTATTATGAGCTTAAATTTATGTACATTGATGTAAGTCTGTAAAACCAAGTTCCTTTCCCACTGCTGAGAACAGACCTAAAGGATCCTAAGCCATCTCAATAGCTGTGGAAAAAATTACACAAGAACCTATCATGTTAATGAATTCAATCACTTGAAATATTTTGTTCTCCTAATTGTCCTTTATAAATCTGACCACACTGGCCAGATCTCCACAAAGAAATTAACTTAGAAATCAGAATGTAGGAAGACAGACATTCTTAAAAACCTAACCCTCTCTTTTCCATCTCATCGTGCTGATCTATTAGCTCCATAGACCATCCAGGCACTTGTCTCCTAATAATGGCTTAGAAAGCATTTGGGAGCAGTAGAAAGAGCCCCTGGGGAAGCTATTTTCTTCTGATATAATTACTATTCAATCTTATAGATGAAGCATTTAATTAAAACAGAAGAACACAGCTTGGAGAACCATGAGAGAAGAACATGCATTAAATCTTGGTCCATACTCTCAGAGGCTCAAAGAACTGAGATGCTTCAAGCTGATGATGAAAAATTAAGACAACAAAGAAGTAGTTCACACTATTAAATGGTTTCCCAGATTTCACCATGAACAAATTCTAATATATGCCATGTATTTGCAATTCTCATTTAAGCTACCTGTCGACACAGCAGTAGTCAAAGGCACATCTGAGGTGAACAACTAAACAGACTGTACAGTTGGACACCTGAAAGCACCATGTGAAGCACCACCTCCCTCAGCCACAGTCATGTCCAAACAAAGCTTTTCTGACACTCCAGAGTACATCAGTGATCAGGCTGATTTTCTGGTAATCAGTTAATAAAGTTAAAAATATCTTAAGCCATAGTTTCAGATTAAACTGTGCTCTTGCCTTGCACTAGCTCTTTAGCTGTTCTGATAAAACAGCAAGTTAGGTCAAAGTATAAATATGCAATAATAAAACATAAGTTGTTGATAATAAGAATATTTCAGTTTTCAGCCCCACAAAACTGTGTTTCTAGTCCATATGCTGGAAAAAATAATCTTCTGAGGCAAGTGTGGCCATAACACATATGTTGTTTAAATCTGGGAATTACAAGCTTTTTGGTTATCAGTACAGTAAGCAGCAGTGCCTCCCAAGCCCTTAATCTTACTGCAGATCTGATTTCTATTGCTGCATTTCCCTAAATCATGATTTTTCCCAACCTGATTAATCAATGAAACTGATCTTATCAAGACATCAAAACAACACTGAAAAAAGTGCCCATGCTGAAACCTTCCAATATTTCAGAGCACACTTGGGAGAAAACAGACATATACTTTAACAGATAGCTTTCCAGGGAAGAGAAATATGCTCTGAACCAATTCATCACATAAATGATAAAAATAAAATAAGCTTTCAATGGACTCATCATTTCAGCCCTAGCTGGGATTAAATCTATTTAATCAAGAGCACACACATTTTATCACCAAAGAAACCTTAAAACGTGCAAGTTAAAAACTGCAATCATTGTTTTTCATTATAGTTCAGTTTTAAGTATATTTAAAATCTAGAGCCTTCTTAAAAGCATGGAGTCACTCTTGGATTACTTGGCAGTTTCTGTTCCTTTTTTACCTATTGTTTTGAGCCTTCTTTAGCATCAAGCTTGAATCCTTTTCTTTTAAAATTAACCTTTCTTAGTTTTCTTAAATTTTGACTGTTTATTTTCATAAATGTGGGCACAACCAGAGACCCTCAGATTCCTAAATAGATGCCTACACAAGGACAGGATTTTAAAGAGCAAGCCCCTTGGCAGTACAATTGCTAGAAGAACCCACTTGCTGTCAATGCCACGTTTTAAATCCTAAACTGTGGCTAGATTTCACAGAAGAGCTCATAACATACCACTAAGGATGTGATATAATTCAGCTGTAACTGGCCATCTCCTTGTCACCTCTTAAAGTAATTTGTCTATAATTCATGTAAATCCATTTAATTACAAAATCAGTCAAATAAATGTAAGCACATATCAACAGTGAGGAATTTCAAACAGCTCTATTTCTATTCATAAATCTATATAAACCTCACCAATCAGCCTGGAAGACACAAGTGCAGGCATGCTGTAAATTCACCCACATTTAGAAGACTACAACATTCTGTCTTAAACAGCAGTAAAAGAAAGAGATTTTGATCACAGCGTCTTTTATTGTTTGATCTGACAGTGACAGAAACTGGGGAGTTAGGAAACCTAACAAGGCACAGATTTGCTACAGTCTCAGCCTTTTTGGGGCATCTTAGTTGCAGCTTCAATTAGTGCCTTCACTAATCTCTCTGAAATAGCAAACTTATGTCCCAAGGATGCCAAAGTATAACCATAGCCCCTTTTTAAATTTCAATTATCTGACCAAGAGCAGGCTACTGTAATTCTCATTAATGTAGGATCAACAGGGTCATCACCATTTCAAACAGTGTCAGAGGCTGAGCCTATTAAAAATACACTCACACATTTTATCAAGGGCTTTTTTTCTTTAAACATTAGAATAGTGAGCAGAGTCCCTCTACATTAGCTAATCCTCCAGGCTCTGATTTAAATAACTTCATTAACTTTATCTAGAAATTAGACTGGGTAATACAAAGTCATAACATTGAATCCAAACAAAAACACTAAAAGACAGGAAAATAAAACACAAAAACATTATCAATTATTCCTAGCCACGTTGGATTGGATCAGGCATGTATCTAGATAATACAATTAGATTTACCCAATGCCTCTCCTTGATAAATCTTCCATGACAACTTCAAGCTAACTAAGCTAGAGACTCAAAGAAACACATAAAGAATTTAATAATCCATAAAGAAAAATGTACTATTTCTAGTCTAATATTAACCTTCTATTTGAAAAAGACAATAATTGAGTGAAAGCACAGATGATTTATGGGTAGAGACAACTAGCTTTGTGATTAGAAATCCTCCTCTTTCTTATACTGCCTGGTATTTCTAATCAAGAAAGTGTTTTGCTGGGCAGAGAATACAATCTTGTTCCTATCTCCTGTAGTTCAAACTACAGCAATCTCTTCCCCATTATCATTAACCTCTGGTGCGGAAAGAGCTTGGTCTTGGCCTTAGGTTGATTACCTAATCCAACATGAGTAGTGACAGCGTGACCAGGCCATCTTAGATAAAGAGTGGAGAGAACTAGATCTCTGCAAACCAGATATGCCTATGTACAGAATTGTTCTGCATTTGTTGGTATTATGTCAGTGTTCTACACACCAATCTCAGTTCTAAGTGTGTAACTCGATATGTGTCTCAAAAATATTTTCTAGTCACAAGATTCAGGAAATAAGTATTTCCATCTGCCTGTGTGTATGGAGGCATTTTCGCCATCCCTGTTTCAGTAAGTGGATGACTTCCAGCACACCAGTTGTGTTTATCCTCCCATCTACTTGTGTTCTACAGAGAATGACAAAAAATATTATCAGCTGAGATTTACAAAAATCATTTACAACCATGAAATGTTTTACAGAGGTCTAGTTAGAGCATGGATCCTTCATCATCCATGCAGTTGTGTGAAGGCAGATTGAGATTATATATGCAGTCAAACCAGAATACTTACACATTAAAATGATTGCATCTGATGGACATTAACATTTGGGATCTTGGATAGGGAAGGGAAACAAATATATCTTATCACTGAAGTTGGACACATGTTTAATACCAACCTCTAAAATTCCTGTGTTCTGGAGTAGGAATGAGCTTTTGTCCCCAGTTAGGCCTATTTGAAGCAATGACATTTAAGTGATTGCAGATTTCAAGTTGCCATTATAGACTATGTTTATATTACCTTAGCGTGAAATAAATTTTTGGTTAAGAATATCCTCAGAGCTTTCCCTTTCAGTTATTCACTTTTTGGTTGTACCGTATCAAAGTAGTTTGCATCGTCCTTCCTTCCCTAACCACCTTCAAAGGTAGAAAACACTAGTTGTAATGCATACTCAATCAGGTTTATGTGATAACTGAGGGAATAGTTTTCAGCTGTAGCGCAGGAATCTGCTGAGAGGAGACAGGGATGGGCAGTGCCATTTACTCTCCAGTCACCACTGTCAATCAGTCCAAGCTTCTTTTTGCCTCTATGGTTTCAGATAACACTAACTTCTTGCTGCTTAGTTGAATGGTACGGGATAAACACAAGTCTCATTCACTGCAAAAATTCTTTTCCATGTCATCTTTCCAGATAGCCCAAAACAATCAGTTAGATGAGTACTTGAATGAATTTCAGACACTAAGATTATTATTTATTCTCTAAGCTACCTTTGCAATGAGAGGAGAGGCCTCAGATGAGAAGAGTCAACACAGTCCTCCACATCAAAATCCTCACACTGGGAGTTAGTCCCTACACCAAGGAGCATAAAGTCAAAAAGAAGGGTAAGATGCATGAGTGAGCTAGGAAGCCATTTGCCATGCAGCCAGTGTGCCACAGAGCCAGGATCCAAACCCAGCTCTCCAGAGCTTCGGTCACAGCTTCTAACCACTACCACACTTAAGTCATTCCTCTTGAAATAGACCTCAAAATATTTTTTTCCACGTCACAATTTAAATTTCAAATCCTTTGCTGCATTTCATTTGATATAGTCCAGTTTAGTTAGTATTTCCAAGCATGCAATTAGCAACTCTTTTATCTCACTGTGATAGCATCAGCTGCATTTTAAATACAAAAACAGACCCATAAAAACATGTAGAAAGATGGTTCTATTTCTCACTCATTCACTTATTTGAGGCACAGTAGTCCCTGCACATAGTATCTGATAAAGACAGTTCTGTATTCCCTGACACAGAGTCATTTGTGTCATATGGGTATACAGAACACCACAGAAAACTCTGGGCACAAACAGGCATATCTGAGAACAAACCAAAAAAAAAAGACAGTTTGGAGGTTCATAAAATGTAGTGAGGTTTTTTTATATCTCCACAAGCTGCCGTTTTCCCCACAGCCTCTATGCCTTTCATATCCTGGCCATAAGTAGCACCGTGATAAAGTCAGTGGTACTACTTACACTGAC
Organism: Serilophus lunatus; assembly: GCA_013399895.1. Taxonomy (NCBI): domain Eukaryota; kingdom Metazoa; phylum Chordata; class Aves; order Passeriformes; family Eurylaimidae; genus Serilophus; species Serilophus lunatus. Next base: position 18,962 of record VXBA01001415.1, on the reverse strand, counting down.
TTAGCCATGCCAGAAGCCAATTTCCTGAAATACTGTAAGAAAATATTCTCTTACAGTATATTTTCCTTGACCACAGAAATACCAACAACCTACAAAACTTGTTCTAGTGGGAACCAAAGGCAGAATCTCTCCATCTCTCTGATTTTCATACACTTCCAGCTTCACTCTGTAATGATACTCATCCTTCAAAACAAAACAGACCTCTGTTTCCATACTCTTTTTTTTCACCATCATCAAAAAAATGTAATTATTTAGACTGATGGACTAATATCAGAGGAAGAGTGATTTGATTACATGTAAAAGGGCTATTTGACAATATTTTTAGCTCCTGGGTAACAGTTTTTTCCAAACTAATATGATAGATTAAAAAAAAAAAGCCCACCTTGAATTTCTTCGCTTTGCACTGCACAACTGTTGTTTTCTCCTAGCAAGCCAGCATGAAATACAAAAGACTAATCCAAGGTGATGGCCTCAGCTAAAGAAACATGATAAGTCATTTCTTTTAAAGTGAAAATCATTCTCCATTTACCAGACCATCTACCTAAGACACCCACTCTCATTTTTCTTCCCCTCGAGACACAGGATATTAAAAAAAAAAGCAAGGCAGAATGGAACAGGAGGAAGAAAACCGGCTTCCATAGTTTCCACGGCATTTTTAATCCAAGATTCTCAGACTACTTCAATTATTAATTAAACTCAACTTCCACTTATGAATTTACCACCTCTACTGTTTGTACCTCATTAAAAAAATATCAATAAAGAAAAATTAGTTTCCAAAGTACACAGAATAACAAGCTATTGGTAGAGTCCAACAATACATAAAGCTGGCACTTTCAACTACCCTCTCAGAGTTGATTAAATTCTCTTAACAGAGTACAACAGATCTTCTGTAAAGAAAGTATAGCCATACTGGAATATGTCATTATAAGCAATTAGGTTATTATGTACATTTATCAGAGCTTTGTAATTGTTAGCATCTTACCTACAAGGATCATAAGGAACTATTTGATTAGAGTCTAATATTGCTTAATGTAATTACAATCAGGGTGATACCTATAGAATACTTTGTATTTTAAAAAATAATACTGTATTTTGGTCTGTTTGGGATTTTCTGAGATTTCAAGCAGAACTTCCTACCTTTCCAGGATTTAGAAATCCAGCCCAGAGGCATGTTTTGAACTGAAGTTTCACATAATGCACACTGGACATTTGCTTTTGACTTGCTTTGTCACATACCACACGCAGGGCCCAGGAGAACTTTATAGTGGGAAAAAAGCTCCAACCAGATTTAAGACCCTCTTTAAAAAAAAAATAAAATAAAAATAATCAATCAATTATGATTACAGAACCAAAGAGACTGGCAGAATCACTTGGCTCTTGCCCAGGACAGGTATAAGCAGGAGAAAATCTCATTCTCTTCTTTGCCTCACCACCCTTTTACTACAGTGAGTTTTGTAGAAGGGTTGAGCGCCTCCTACCAGTTTAGGAACAGCAGGCGCTTTCCTTCTTCTAGTCACTACTGCTTTTTTGACCAAAACAACACCACAATAACTAGGTGTCCTCATGTGCCTATGGGTGCCCAGACAGATGTTGTGGCTCTTTTCTAAGACATCTATAGAATACAAGTTAGAAATAGCTTTAAGGACAGCCTTATGCATTCTCTGTCCCATTCTGATAGCAATAGCATCCATGACATTTTTCTCATAAATTTAGTTACCCTGTTCTTAAAACCTGTATGTCAGTCATTTATGTCGTCCTGCTGCTAGAAAGCTTTACCCACTGTCTAATTCAGTTTTCCTCCAGTGGAGTTTAAGCCCAGCACTTCTTGTGCTATCTGTACCACACACGAAGCATATCTCCTTCTCTGAGGCAGCCATTTTATTCATTTTATTTTATGAACCCTCACAGCTACGCAGCTATTTTATTTCTAGATTAAACAGGTTAATGCTTCCAACCTTTCCTCACTTCCTGTGTTCTCCAGATCTCTGATCTTCACTCACTCCAAGCCTCCACATGGGGCCCAAAACAAGACAAAATGCTCCAGCTGCAGCTGTACCAGTGCCAATCACAGCACAAAGGTTGTTTCTGGTGTTTTGAAGGCTATGGTCTTGTTTATGTTACCTTGCACCACTATGATGTCTTCAACTGCTCTTCAGTTTGGTATCCACCATAACCCCACATCCTTCCTTGAGAGACTGCCAGCTAGCTGTTCATTCATCTTTGAATCTCACGCATAGTTTATAGCTCATCACAGGACTCTGTGCCTGTCCTTGAACTGAAGCCCACTTAATTCAAATAAATTCTTCTAATTGTCAAGATTCTTTTGAACGTTAATCCTTTCATCCAAATGCTTGCAGCCTTTCCAACTTAGCATGGCCTAGAAATGCAGTACATATATTTTCCAGTTCCTCGCACAAATTGCTGCTCTCTGAACTGACAGGCACTAGACCCACCACACCCCACCAAGGAATCCTACACATTACATCATCCTTGTTTGACAGAAACTCATAGGTAGCTGCTTTTCAAGACTCTCCTCACAATACTATTTACCTTTTGTGTGTCTTTATTTAGATTAGGACAATCTCATTCAAAATAGTATCAAGAAGTTGTCTTGCAGTGAAGATACAAGTTGTCACTTCCTTATTGACAAGGCCTGCCATCCTAATGAGAAGGAAATTAGGATTGTTGTCATGGTTTAACAAATTTGGCAATATTAACAGATAAATGTATTCAAGATGGTTTGTTTCAAACTTTTCATTCCACTGCCTTTCTAAAAACTGAAGACCTCTGCTTCTTCCCCCACTCCACTGCTTCCATTTTCAAAGTTAGTTCAAATGCTGACCTTCTCTGGAACTTCATCCATCCTTCACTCACTCTGAGAAGCAATTCCTGATACATTTTTACTGAATCAGCCATTCTCCTTTCAGCACTTTAACTGCTCCAACTTGTTATTTCCCGATTTTAACCTGAGTTGTTATCCATTCTCACCAAGGCTTCCTGTACCTCCTGCCTGATCATTGCTAAGAATTCTTTTTTAATAAAATTCAAGGTACAAAATAAACCTTCTAAAAATATTAAATGGTTCTTCCTGACATTAGCTTCTTGTTCAGAGAGAAGCTTTATTCTGACTTGACAGCTCTAGAGAATACAACATCATCTTTCTTCTTCACCCTGAAACTTCCTGCTGGCCCAGCTCCCATCACACTGTAGCTCTGTATACAACCCCACAAGCTCCCTAACCTGCCTCCTCCTCCCTCACCTCCTCCACCTGCATGCTTCTTCCTTTGATAGCATCACTCAGCCATGTGATTTATCCCACTCAACCTCTGTTATGGCTAATTAAGCCATCTCTTTGATTACATACAAAAAATGCTCAGGTCCACGTGCTAGTGGCAAATATATTTCTTGAGAGAAAAAAAAATGCTTCTAGAACAAAATTACTAAACAAGACATCTACTCCAGGAGTCTAAAGTAGGATTTTTAGGAGACAGAACCTAATTCACCTGTTTTTTTTTAATTCACCTATGCTTGAGGTGAATTAAAAGCCTTCCTGTTAACTCCATTCCTGATTGTACTCAATGAAATCTATAAAACAGTGCATAAGCTGCTTTCTTCCTTGTTGTTTCCTTATCTGTAGTGTTTAAGCCATTTATATTATTTTCTTCACTAATAAGCAGATTTGTCAAAATTACTTTGACAAGCAATTTTAATTAGAAAAACATTTTTTTCTGTTAAACCTTTCTCTTCACTCCATTTTAATTCTGAAAATGTGAGAACCAAAGGCTTTAAAAGCCTCACTGTAATAAGCATCTGATGCAAACAACAATCACGACAATACTGATTAAAAATAAAATTCATGAGACAAACTGGGTAAACAACCATGAAACTTTAAAAGAAAAAAGAGCTAAAGAAGTTATATACCTGGCTGCTTTGTGTAATTACCTTTGCCCTCCTTTCCCACTGTATTTAATCTGATATTAAATAAACTCCTCCTTACATGCATTCACACCTGGCTGTCAGCTTCAGGAGCACTCACTCAGAAAATGCACAAGGACTGCAACAGTTACTAACCCTTGGGTATAAAACATTAGTAGAAGGTTCCTTTTAAAAAGAAAAAGGTGATGCTCATTTGAGGGGGATGGCCTTAGCTCCCATGGTGTCCCCTGAACATGAAAACCAATAAGGTTTGCTGTGACCTCAGAGGAGACACAGCCCACCTCAAAGGAGCACCACACCCTTGACACAGCAGCCCTCCTGTGCTGTACTAAGGACCTCCCACACCTCTTCCTCTCAGTAGTTTTTACCACTAATAACAGTGTTATCAGGAAAGAAAGTGCATACACTGACACAAAAGCACTGATGTACTAAAGCATTGCAAGGCAAACACAGGCACCGAAAATTTCTATGGCCCTGCAGCACCTCCTGGGAGAGCATAGCCTGGCTGCTCTTGCCCTCAAGCAAGGAGCTGCAGTGAGGGTCACATACTGGGCAATAAACCCTTGCATTAGCTACGCTGCAGGACCTCAGTTTAGAAAATGATACTCACTACCTCCTGACCAGCCTGCACAGATTTTTTTTTAGCTCCATCTGGTGGGCAAACAAGCTGCTCCTGGGCCACAAACACCCATTCCCTTTTAATAGTCATTATTTTTATGAGAAAAAGAGATTATTAAGAAAGACAATCTTCATTAGCAGCAATTTTTGCTTTTCCTAGGAAGAACTCCATTTATAAAGAGTAAAATACATCACAGCTGGCTGGAGTTATTTCCTGCATGTCTTTTTTTATTTCCACATATAGACCTGTGTTTACCTTCACAGGTCCCAGACAATTGAAACTACGGTCCCAAAAAATCATCATATCCCCTGGGATCCAAAAGTACCCTGGTCATTGCAATCATCAGGCAGTTCATGAACAACTTGTAGGCAGAAATGGAGCAAACACAATACCTGAAAGTGGACTGTCTGCTGTTATTACTGCGCATAACCACAGCAGAGCCACTGTGCTCAGTTCCTTCAGTCATTACCCAGGGATTTGATTCTGCTTGGAAGAGTGGAAGGAGTTGCACATTGCACCCCCACTGTGTACGTTTCCTCAATAAAGACCTTACCTAGCTCTTCCCCAGAAAGATGGATGAGAAGTAAATGAACTACAGTAGGACCTCATGACAAGAATTCAGCAGTTCCTTGAATTTGTCCTTGACCACACATTTCAAAAAGATGTAAACATTACACAGGAAAAAGATCTGGTGAAAGGCAGGACATTATAATACATGGCTACATTTAATTCATGATGGATTTCATTTGTTCATCCTATTGACAGGCTCTGGAATAATTTTTCATCCTCTGTTGTCACATTTTTTTATACTTTAGAAACAATGTAAGTCTAATAATTGAACTAAGGAACAAAACAGTCCCAGCCATTTTGTCTATGCACCTCAGCTAATGACTGAAGCAAAAAGAAAATACATAGTTAAGTATCTTTGTCTGCAAGCTGGATGCAAACCAACAGCATTAATAACCCTCTTTAAGACAGACATATGGACCAAAGCCCAAGATCATATCTCTGTAATTGTGATTGCAATAGGTTTCTAGTCACTGAAATATGTGTCCCAATTTAACAAGGTCCCTGCTGTCACTGTTTTTTTTGCTGAAGCTATAGCAATAAATAGTTCTGCACTCTCATTTTCTGGTTTAAAAAAGAAACAATCCTAATGGTATTGCTGTAGCCTTTTCAACATCAGAGTTCCCTTCTGTCTTTGTCCTTTCTATTACATTTGAGTTAATTTATTACAAGACAAAAATATTTCTCCAGCTCACAACCTTCCACTTGCAATAGCAGCTGTATTTAATTGCATTTAATAAGCATCAACTTATTTAATTTAGAGCTGAGTAAGAATGGTTTCTTCTCAAGCAAATCTACTCCCCCTTAAGCCACATTTAGTAATTATCATGACCAAAATGCATTTTTTTTAATTCAGAAGATGCAGACTTGGCTCATCTTAGACTTCCCATAGCAAAGTATCTCATAAAGGAAGATATTGTCCTTATTGTACAGGTGATGAGATAGCTGAGGCACAAAGGGATGAAGTATTTCATCTCTGGGGGTGAAAATAGGAATGGAGCACAGCTCTGTGAACTTCTGATGCAGTAGCATACCCCATGAATTGATATACATCTTTCTCGTAATCTATTAATAAAGCTGTTTGCTATGTAAAAGCTCCTCAGTTTGCAAAGATTTCTACTGGCAGCTCTGAAAAAAGAACAGATTCTGTTTCAATTCAGCTACAATTTCTGCTTCAGCTCACACAGTGGACACCCTCCCGGAAAAGCAGGGCTGTGCCTCTCACTTGCTCATTAAATGACATGCAGCTGTTTATTATCCATGGTATCTATTCTTCTCAGAGGAGATGGACTGCCTAAATTTGCAGATATGTACTCATATGTGAACAGCGCTGATGAGTCACATCATGAAATTTTACTTGTGTAGTCTAATTGAATCTATCCCAGACAGTAATAACACTAAAAAAAAAAAAAAGGCGATTTTCACAGCCTCTGTTCCCTTTTTCATAAAAAGCTCAGCTCTAACTGTAATACACCAGGGCAATATTTGAATGCTACAGTGCACAGACGCAGTCACACAGAAAATTAGAACTGCTCCAAATTAAAAAAAAAAAAAAAAGTCAGCTATAGTACATAGCTGCGTCAGTACGAGCTCAACAGTGGAAAAGTACTTCATCTGCTTAGCCCCCTTTCTACTCTGTTGGTGACGTCAGTCAGGCACTAATGAAAGCCCAATTAGCATATCACCTTGTGTGTTTGAATGTACGAGAGAAGCAGCTGACGATTCTCTTCTGAGATTTTAAATAAGCACCAAAGCTGAGCCAGAGCTGCTGCTTGGTAGGAAAGATTTAGCTTCATAATGTACCCAGCTCCCTATGCAACACAAACAAATGTGCCAACAGTGGGAAAAAACCCAACCCAGAACAGATGCATTTCTCTGAGGAAAGCAACACAAACCAGCTCCAATTTTGAATAGAATTCACTTGGCCCCTACTCTAGAATAAATTGAGTTTAAAAACTGCTTTGACTATTTGCTCACAAAAACCAGGGCACATACCTGGATGAGCTTTAGGAAAGCCAGCAGACTTACCAGTGCCCTGCCAATTTTCCAGCTGACAGTGATTGAAGAGCAATCAGAAGGAGTGAAGGACAGAAAGTGCATCCATCTACTGTAAAATAACACCCTGCTATCAGCCAACATAGAAAAGAAATTTGCAGACCATTCAAGTTCAGACCTTGACTGGAATGTCTGGGAGGGAGGGTTCCATGTTCTCTGATTCCAGGGCTCTCTGACTCCCCACAGTCCCCATTTTGCCACCAGTGTCCAAAGGAGGACAGCAATGCATGACTCTCATTCATCCTTCTTCCCTGAATGTCTGCACCCAGCTATTTGTGCCATAAGCTCAGATGTGAGTGCTGCCATCAAGGGAGCCACAGGTCATTTTCAGCATAGCCTTGCATCAATAATTGACACTAGATTTCAAATTATCAAAACGAATAGTGGAGATGGAGGTGAGATGGGAGGTCAAAGAGGAACTTGCTGAAGCAATGTAATATTGACAGACAAGAGTGAAAAAATTAAAGGCCTAAATCTGTACCAAGAAGTCGCCTATTAAACACCCTGTAAACAGACTGAAAGCAGGGTTAGCAGACCTCAAAGAAATCCTAAAGGGCACCACTGTTCTGCAGCATTTGAGAGCTAAAAACTGGAAAATGTGTCTACGTCAATCCAACAGCAATGACAGACAAGTGCAGTGCTCTGAGCAAGAACTTCAACCCTGACCCAGATAAAGACTAAAAGAAATAGGAATTCAAGCCCAGTAGGACTTTCTTGAAATCTCTGTTGAAGTGACAAGACTACTTATGAGGTTCAACAGGATTTTTAAAGTGCTAGTGTTGATCGTTCTGCCTAAATGGATGGAAATCAAACCCCAAACACAACAAACACACCAAGAGCAACCCTTCAATTCTCATATACCCCAAAGAGCTTCTGTCCACTCCCTAACCCCTTTAAATACTGAGTCTTCCCATCTGACCATGGCAGTCTTAGGACACAAAACAACCTGTGACCATCAGCGAATGTTACACAAGCAGATAGAACCACAACAGATTTTAAAAAGATATTTTGAACAAGATCATGCCCTTGAGTGATTTTCAGTCTCAATCTATGCTCTTAGTCAAGGTTGATTCCCATCAACATGTGGCAGGTTTTGCAGACAAAAGGCAAAATGCTAACAAGTCAAATAGGAAGATGACGCTGCATTTAAATCTTTATTGAACATGGCTATAATGTACACAAATGTAATTAAAGCTTGGGCTTTAATTTGGCAAGAATCGTCTATAAATAACCTTCCTGTTTCATTCTTCTTTTTCCCCAGTGCTTCACCAAAATCAAGAGATGCCCTTCAGCTCCTCCCCCATCCTTGGGGTAATCAAATGTTTTATAGCTCTGCAAACCTTAAAACAGCCAAACCCTACAGCTGTAGATGAAAGGGAACTATCTTCAAGGTGCTTTCTCTCAGCTGTATCTCCATTTTCTTGCCTGGGGTGGAGAGACTTACCAGACACCTGGGACAAAATAGCACGGCCCTATTCCAGAGTGTAGAATAACAACACAGACTTGATATCATGGCTCCTTCTAAGTGGTGATCTATCTTCTAAACGATCTATGGGAAAAGGAGAGAATTTTGAAAAACTTTAACACTGGAGGGAACTACTTCTTGCCAGATTATATATTTCATCTTATCGCTTCTCATAAAAGATATTATTTTGCTAATTATGTCTAATGATTTTTTATGGTAGAAATTTTCCAAAAGATTTTACATTCATTCTCACAGCCCTAAAGAGAAACTGGCATGTTGATCTAAGCCCATACTTAAGATTTGTAGCAAATAAAAAGGCACAAACAGGTTGTGATAAAAAAAAATCCATACATCACCAGAAATATGTTTTGTTTTCAGTTCTGCAAAAAACCAAATGTTTGTTTTCTTTTGAAACTTTCCTTTCTTTCCATCATAAATTAAAATAGTCCTGAAATACAAGCTGAGCTGATCCTTTTTAGCATTCAATAAACTCAGTAAATAACAGAAATCAGGAAAAGGAATACCAGTGGCATAAACAACAAAAAGTAAAATTTATATCTAATGGTATTTATTTCAATATTTTGAATATCATCCAAGACCAGCATTTGTAAACAATCATTCTGTAAATTAGAATATAGGAGTGTCTCCTTACAGTATTCTAACACTGGAGAAGATTAAAAAATATAACTAATCTTTAAGATTAGATCAGTTGGCACATCAGTTCTGGCAAAAGGGCATTTGAACAGAGCAGCAATCCCAATTGGATTTGATCTTCAGAAAAGTTTTCTTCACAATCTTACACACCCAAAATCCCCCAGAAATACTTAGACAGGAGCAAAAACAACAGAAATAACACAACTCAGACAAACATAATGAGATCTTCCCCCCAGAGTGATTTAGAGACATGGGGTATGAGAGATTTAAAAGTGATCTTGTCCAATTTCAGGTCATTAACACCGGCGCAGAATGGGAGTGAATTGCTACAGCATCCAAAGCAATGGTTTGTGTTGACTTTCCTTATGCATCAGTAGCTCCAACCAAACTTTCAAAATGTTCCTAATGTGCCCTACAACAACACACACCCTCTCTTATTCTGGAGGAAACAAAATTTAAGTCCCGTATAGTCAACAATTTTGTCCAAGTAAAATGAAAGAAGAACTGAGCTTTCTCTTTCAAAATTGACAGTGATTTGCAAGGTGTGATGGAGAGTTCCTGCTTCCCCTTCCTGGGGGCTGGATAATGCATCTGCACATGGAGTATCTGGGAAGCTAGAAGCACTCACTTCTCAAAGACTGATACTTAAAACGACTAATCTGAATCAATTATAAGTACACAATTGAGAATTTGTTTGCTTCCAGTGGTTGCAGTTATCGACTTACAGTGTACTACATTTCTAAAAATCATAAGGTTCTTTGTTTGCTTCCAGAAAAAAAAAACACTTATTCCAGATAATCTTGCCTCCATAAAGTTATTTTTCAATTTTCTTCAGTCTCTGCTGTGCCTTCAGGAATGTCTGATTACCCATAAAATGCCTTCTGACAGCTCAGATTCATTACTAAATTACCACATTTAAATTTTTCATGTGCACAGGGCAATTACTTTCATGAATGACTGCCAGCCACATTTCACTAAACCTGAATGAATTTTTAAAGGATTCTAATTGCCACTTCGATGCCCCTATAATTCTTTTTTTAAAGGTTTTCATTTCTGGTAGTCATACTTACCTGTGTTCAATGCAAACATGTTCCCTCTCACATTTTATGTCACAGAAAATTATTTACATCAGAAACAAGGAAATATGAAACTAGTGGTGCTATGCTACATAAGTTAGACTGCACAGCAGAAATGATTCATAGCCAAAGTCCTGAGAATGAATAATTATTTGTAACCCTCATTTGGAGCTTTTGAGTCAAGTTACATTATTCATTTGGGTTTTGGCAGGAGAAATTAATGAATACCAACTTGACAGACACCCTAAAAAAATTATAAATGTTTCATGTAGTTGGGCCAAACTAAACCCTTAATATGTCCAGTGAAAGGAAAAAAAGAGGTGCACAAGGAAAGCTTTTCTACCAATGAAATTTTAAAAAGCACAGATAAAAAAACACTCTCAGGAAGGACAGATGAGTTTTAAATTGCACCACTAAGAAGGGCTGAAGTTCTAACTTGTCTCCCAGTGGAGTATCATCAGGAAATTTCATTAAGAGTCTATTTTTTAAGCCAAAGTTGCTAATGAATGTGATAAACAAGATCAGAAATAAACTAATCATTGATGAACTCCTCCTATAAACTCTAGCTAGACTTATGTTTCCCTCTGAAGTGACCCACTTTGTGACACATTCTTCATCCAAGTGCGTGCCCATTTCAGAGGTTTTTCTATTCCTCTTTCCATTATCCCTGATCCCTGACAGTTTGGAGAGAGGCATCAAATCAGATGTTCCCTTGAAAACCAGATAGATTAATGCTCCTTTAACTCTTTTGTCTAGAAAGTCAAAGATCAGGTTAACAGGAAAGAAACAAAAATGGATGCTTACGATGTCTTCTGAAAGCTGTCACGAGTTTGGTCTTGAAAGAAACCCACCTGCACAAAAAAGAATGTGAACACAGAGCACCAAGCAGAGCCACTTGGAGTTGGCAGGTCAGGGCACCACTGAAAGTGCTTGTTCAAGTCACCTGCACCATGCAAGGCTACCATTTGGGCAGAAAACTGGGGGTATCACATGCAAATCATAAGGCAGATCTGTATTGATAACAGCATTACAGCATGGAAATTCAAGCACAGATGTAACTGAGATGTTGCAGATCCTCAGAGATAAGCAGTAATTAAAAAAGACAAGAGGTCTAAGAGGGACATTTGAAAAGCTCTCATCAAAAGGGAGATGTTGAAAAATAACCTATTAAAAGGGATGCCTTTTCTTAAGTTGTATGTGAAGCAAATGACCTATTAAACCCCAGACTCTGATTGTTTTGCTGGGTTTGCTGCTGGCTGACTGCAGAAATGTGAGCAATCCAGTGAACTCTGCCTCTCTGCTTCCATTTTTAGAGGAGAGAGAATGGGGGAAAACATGTGGCATACCCACTCTGTAAAGATTTTGAAATCTTCTGATGGATGTGCTGCAAGTCATTTTTAAGCAATATCAATCTTCTGCAACAGCAACCTATTTCACCATGACCTTCAACAAAGGCCAAACCCTGAGGGAGGGTTGCCAGCAGTGAGTTACACTTTGGTATTCAACCATGTACAGGATCCAAGAAAGATTTTCATCTGCATCTAAACTCTAATTAGCAGCTCCCATATCTGGTGTTTGATAACTTTATTCCAACATTAAATATCATCCCTTAATACTGTTTTGGGTTTAACCTGAAAGTTTTCCATTTTCTGGTAGGAGGGGGGTGTTTGTTAGTTCCTAGGTTTAAAACCATTTTTTTTTCCTGGTTCCCGGGAGGATAGAAGCAGGGTGAGAGTGGCTGGACTCCTGTCTCAGCATTTGCAAAGTGGCAGAGCCTCACCTGCCCATTTTCCACGGCCGTGCAGGGACCAGGGGATGTGGCGGGATGGCGTGGAGCCCCCACATTGCTGACGACGACAGGAAAAGGAATGCGATGGGCATGAGGCTGCTCCCTGCACTCCTGCTGCTAGCCGGGGTGCAGGGAGGCTGCAGGGCTGGAGTGAGGTGGCTGGTCTCAGCTCCAGGCAGGGGAGCTGGCATGCATTCGCCATCAGCGGGCGTGGCGTGGAGTCAGCCCACCCCAGTGCCTACAGATGCTCGCCCCTCACTGCGTGCTGCCACTGTGGCGGCTCGGAGCACGTGCGGCGGTTTTCCCTGGCTGCCACGGCGTGCAGGGACAGTGGCAGCAGCCCCTCTCCCAGTGGCAGCTGTGGCAGCTGGTTTGGCCACCCCACTTGGCACAGCAGACACCGGCACTGCCCCCACCTGCTTTTCCTGCAGCCCGTTGTGGGCTGCGCGCAGGAGGCAGTGGCAGGAGTGGCGTGGCCCCGGCTGGGCGCAAGGCGGCCGCCGTTGGGTGTGCACAGAGCCTCCGGCCACCATGGCGTGCGGGCGGGGGGCGGCCAGCACCGCCAAACCCCTGCACTAGCACACCCTGGCAATTTCCCCAAGAGGGCAGCAGGTCCCCCCCACGGGTGGCACTGCTGCCAGCCCTAAGCCCTCGAGTGGCCCGCGGGCAATGCCGCTGGTGGATCCTGAGTGCCTGTGCTGCCAGAAGCACGGAAGTCCTGCCTCTTTCATCTTCCTTTGGTACTGAGAGAAGCACAGCTGTTCTTTCCCTGGTCCTTGACCACGTGGCATCATCGGGCCAACTTTCTCTCATCTCCCTCGACAACAGGCAGCAGGGCGGCATCACCGGAGCTCAGGCAGTGCCGGCGAAGGAACCACATGACAACAGGAGTTGTGGTATCTTCCTCCCTTTGGGTTCCCCCCAGGGTTCCTTTCATTACCCTTCTTTTTTAGAGGCCCCTAGACCAGGAACAGGACATCCACGGGGCGGCCTTCTCTCCTCCCCTTGCTCCTTTTAGCTCACCAGATAGCTTGGAGTAACAGTTCGGGGTTTTTTATTGCATAATATTTTTGGGTTGTTGTCTTTGTAATCAGTTTGTGTCTTAGAGTGGTTCCATAGTTTATAGAGCCTCTAGATAAATAGTTTGCTGTTGTTTCCTATTAAGTCTCTCATCACTTTTACTGCCCCCTAGCATCCAAACCAGGACAAATGCTTTCCTGTATTACTGTCCAAAATGCACAGCTATTGATGAGGAATTGCTTTGAGAAGGTGATTCTGAGCAAAACCAGCCACCTGTGAGAAACATTCCTTTGTATCACAGAGGCAAGGACAGGTCAAATCTGGCTGAAGGTAAGCCAGAAGACTAAGTAAACTGACAGTGTTATTCCCTGGTTCTACCAGGTGCCACTGGTCTTAATTACAACTAGTCTTCCATTACAACTCAGCTGCGCCCTGGCTTCAGCCTTACTGGCACACTTAGATACAGATAAATGGTACGTAAATGTATTTCCAGTTAGCAGACACAGTGGATTGCGCTTTACAATTTCTGTTGAGTTATTTGAAAGAATTCCAGGTTGCTATGAAAACTGCATACGTGCAGGAAGAGTGGGGTTTTTTCCTCTCCCACACACTAGGGTACAGCCTAGCATTTCCAAATATCCTCAATATTTGGCAAATCAGAGCCACCCCATAAAAACTGAAAGAGTTTGAAGAAGCTACTTCAACACATGCTCGTTTTCCCTCTTCTCCCATTTTAATTCCTCTCAGATGAGCAATACTGAATGGCTCTGCAAAAACGCTGAGTTGCCTTATCTTGTTCTGCGAAGAAAAGTTTGCATTTCAAGAAAGACTGTGCCAATTAACATCTTGTTAACAGTCCTAACAGAAAGTAAACTCCAAAAACTTTGCCAGGCTTCACAGAGATGCAATTACAAAGGTAACTATTTGGAAAAAAGAGGGTGTTCCCCTTTAGACTGTCAATCATGTTGCCCAGACATTAAAAATTACTGTACCAATTTATTTCTTTAAAATGTCATGATGACAAGAATAGATGGTTATGGCTGGGATTGTTTTGGTTATGGCTAGGATTGTTCAAGTTATGGTTGTCTTGGTTATGGCTGGGATAGTTTTGGTTAAGACTCAGATTGTTTTGGTTATGCCAAGCTTGGATGGTGCCTGTCCTTCTCATACCACAAGAGAGGACCCCTCTATCTCCACTATACATGTACTGCAACAGACTGTCCCTGGCAAAACAGAGTAAACAAGCACAAGTAGTGGAACTGGATACTGCAATTTATTTAAGAACTAAAGTTGTGAGAGAGTTTATCCAGCCTGATTATCTCACATGCATTCACTTGCTCTCCTCCAAGCTTTACACATTCATTAAATCTTAACTGCCCCTCCTCAGAGGAAGACCATAGCTAGCCTGAGACAGGCATCAAGTTCTTTAAGTTCTTGCTGTGCCATTGTTTGCAGCTACCAGCCTCAGGCATGACTGCCCAGGGTCCCTGCACATTCCCAAGCATTTTTCTCCATGCAGTTCACTGATCTCCAGGATCTATCACCATTTCCAGAGTAAGTACTCCAGCCAGAATCTTCACCACCCTTCTTTTCAAGATCAGTTCTTTTTGGGAAGCCACTATTTTGGCTTCCTCTTCTGTCCAGTACCCAACCTTCTATTTCTCCCAGTCTAAAGCAGGACACAGTCTGATGCAGAAGCATGACATACAGTCAGCCTTTGCTGGCCCTTTCTTAGGCCTGTTTATTAATTTTACGGTTTGGATCATTAACTGGAGGACTTGGGATGTGCTACTGCTTCTTAGCCCACGTGCTAACAAAGTTTACAACCAACTCATCCATACAGAGAGCAGCTAGCAAGCAGGAGGCTTCTGCTTCAGAGTTCAAAAGTTCAGCTTCAGACATTCACATATGCACACACCCAATTATCTGCCAGCTGTGTGTGCTCACAGTTCAAGATATTTCTTCACCTAAGACACAGACAAATACGTTATAGCCATGCTGAGACAAACTGAAATCTGTAGATCATTTCTACATAAGAGCCATCACTCCCAAGAGACAAACATGGTAACCGGATTAGGTAATGTGTCATCCTCTGGTCTCAGTTAACTCCCCACACGTGCTTTGGAGTCAGTTCAAAAGAAAGCAAATTGCCTTCCTCCAAAATGCACCACAGTTCATGGATGGATGTCTCTACTGAGAACTGGATCAGGCCCCAGTCTTGGGCTATGATAGTGCTTGGGCATTTGTCTGCTCAACGTGCAGCCACAGCAAAGTATTGGCAAGGCTGCACAAAACCGCAGGGCTCAATTCATTATGATTTTTCATATCTCAGTAGGAAAGAAGCAATTAAAAGTATCATAAGAATATTCTCAAGTGGTTTTTAAAAGGTTTTGAGGCTGGTTAAATCCTTTATTCAAAGCTGACAATGGTTATAGCTCAGAGTAGGGAGACTTATGTTAGACCAAATGACAGTCAGGAGAAAACAGAAAAGCTTTAGGTCTTCTACAGGATCTATTTTGTTCTAGCTGGATCAGTGGGCCTAATAAAACTTTATCTGCCTCATATCCTCAGGCTATCAAAGCTACAAGAACACTATATTCTTAATAACTTAGCGTCTTACCAACACTGAGAATCTGATTTCATGAACGTGTTTCCTGTTAGAAAGAAGACAAAAACAGACAGAACCACACTCTGGAAGACTGTCCATGCTATTTGTACTTCAGTTGCCTTGTATTTTCTTTCCATGGGAACTCAGAGCTATACATCAGTATTAAGTTCATGAGTTAAGTGTATTTTTAAAATTTTCAAATAAGACAACAGATAGTGTATCTGTTTTAACTGCTGTTTCCCCAACAGATAAAGAGAGTCAATCTGTTGAGTTTATCAGTGACAGAAACTTTCATTAACATACAGATAACTGCATATTATACATACACTCAGAGTAGAGGCCACTTTACCCAAGCAGCTCAGAAATCTCACAATATAACTCTTCTCCTTGAGACGGGGGATATACATCATTCCAAGCTTGCAGGTGTAAGGCATTTAGGCAGCAAGAGATGACTGATCAACCTAAAGACACCTCAGGTCTACAAAACTTCTACAATTTGAACTTCATTCACCTGTGCCCCAAGCTGATGGTCCTCAGTAAAGACCAGTCCCTTCTTGGGGGATGGTTGTTACCCTCCACAGTTCACTCTAGGTGACTCTGTTCCTACACTGCTGACAGAATTATTATCCATCACATTAGTAGTCCTCTGGTCACTAAAAATAAAGGAAGTAGTGTTGGGAGCTAAAAATTCCCAAAACATAGCTATATTCATCATGGGGAGTCCTGGCTAATGGCCTTGACATTCGGACAAAGAAGAAACAATATTAACAACACTGAAAAATAAATTATCCTCAGTCCAGCCATACACTGCCATCTCCTTTTTTTTTTAAGTGGCACATCTCTGTCTCTTTAATTACAGCAGGCAGGATGTGAACAGATGCTTACTGCACCCAGCAGCCCAATGAATCAGGCAAACTTTTAGCTATTAGCAAATCCTTTAGGTAGCTGACTTAGGCAAACAAGATGTGCAGATTCCCCCTAACTGATTAAACACTGGGTTTGCACAAGCTTGGCTCATTGACCACAGCTGTTGGACATAGAAATATCCTCAGCTGACAGCCCGTTCTCAGTTTCATCATCATTTTGGGTTGAAAACAAAAATGTCATCATTCGGTGACATATTGTCTGGAGTTGGGACAAAATACTCCAAATCAGTAGGAGGTGAGGAATTCCTGCATGAAATGAATCATAGGTTGAAGTTATTCAAATAATGAAAAAGAAAAGCAAGGAACAAGATACAGGCGACAGGGATACTCAACCTGCAGTCTCTAGATAAAACCCATGGATTTATGAACTGCTTACAGATGTCTCAGTTACGAGGCCTGGCTCTGTAACTACCTCCCAAGGAAACAAAATCCACACAGATCTTCAATGATATACAAGCAGCATGTGAATTCAATTCCTTTAGTAATCAAATCTAAATCCCTACCAGTTGCTGCCCTTTTGTAGCTTCTGCAGGCACTTTGTCAGCCTTTATTTCCAGAGTTGATGCCACATAACACATCCATCAATTTCTGCTGTGAAAAGGTATACAGTTTCACACTGTCCAGAAAGATCTTCCCAAATTCTGTGCTACAACATGCAGGTGCCTCTTGAGTTGTGTTGAGTAGGCAGAATTCTAGAAAAAAATGAATGGATCTTGCAATTCTTCATCTCTCATCACATCTGTGTCTGTTCCTGCCACATCCTTTATTCCGCCCTCTCCCTCTCTAGCCTTTCTCTTATCCATAGAAAAAAACCCTCTCTTTGGTAAAGACAAGGCTTTCATAATCCACTTGCTGATGAGAAAAACAGCAATGGAAGTAAGCACACATGCCTTTTTCCTTATTTATTTTTAGGATGCCACAAAATTTTTCTTCAGCTTTGACTGGATGGATCTGAACACTGGAAAGACATAGACATGCATTAGGTTGCCTGCTGTAACCAAACAAGCATTGATGTTTAATGTGGAGATGCTGGAAGAATGTTATATATAAGAAGCCATATTAACTGACAAAGCTCAAATTCCCCAGAGTTTTACAGGTCTTTTAAGTATCACAGCTAATTATAGCCAACATGCAGACTTCCTGAGACAACCATAAAAATGCAACGGATGTCACAGTTTAACTATATTGGTTCTTAAAGTTTCTTCCACTTCATGAGTTCAAATTTTAAGTGTCGATTCCCCATAAACAAGAAGATATTGTTCATTAGGAGTCCAATCCTGCAAGGTGCTGAGCATCTCTGCAAATTTCAATCATCTGGGAACAGTCAATAAAAGAGATGGGGAACTCAGCTTGTAGGATCAGGCCCTGAGAATAGTACTGCAGTGCAGACTGCTGGACTGAAAGCCTGTCCAAGACAGTATCTTTCTATAAGCATAGTACATAGGCTTTAGAAAAGTCTGAAAAGCCAAGGAACAGACAAACCCCTTCCTTCAGAACATGTACTTACCATTCAATGTTCTGTTCATTTGCTGTTGCCATCTAACATTTTGCTCAATACGTCATCCAACATTCTGCTCCTATTGGCCTTAAAGGCATTTTTGAGTCACTCAGGTTAAGAAGTCCATGTAGTCCTGTTGCTTGGAGGACAAACATTCACTGGTTAAAAAAAAGGAAAGGGAAGGAAGTGAAATAGGAGAAACCTTCTTTCTTATGGGACAATTATTCTGGATAAGTGATTGAAGTAAAAAAGAAAACTGCATTGCTAGCCATCCTCCCTCTGGAAAAAAAACAAAAATCTGTATTCTCATCTTGCATACAAAAATGCAGAGCCTGTAGTGGCTTTTTGGATTAGCAGATTGTAGCATTACTATACACGCTTATCAATTAGCCTCCAAATGATTTCCTAGGTCCGAAGGAACAAGAGCAGTCATCATCAGTGCCCAGCACTAATACAGCATTTCAGCACTCTAAATATCCAAGAGGAGAAATGAAAAATAATTATAAGAACTCTACTGATTTTTAGCCTTGCTAAACTAAACAGTACTATATGCTATCCTACAAATACTTTGCATTTCCCGTTTCATTCTGGTGCCATTTTCCCTTCTTCTGAATGACTATAAAGTCAGCTTGGAAGGAGGGAAAAGAATCTTGTAAAATGCTGACTCTACAGGAATTAACATTGTTTTGCACTCCACAGGGTACAGACAAATGACAATAAAACAAATGTCCCGGCTGGTGAGTGAGCCT
>VXBA01001414.1:640167-667664 GCA_013399895.1 Serilophus lunatus | reverse complement strand
ATGGGGAAGACCATGGTGAAGCAGGTGTGCCCCTGCAGCCCATGGAGGACCACAGGAGTGCAGAGATCCACCTGTAGCCTGTGGAAGAGCCCATACTGGAGCAAGTGGATGTCAGGAGAAGGCTGTAGCCCATAGGAGGCCCATGTTGGAGCAGGGTCCTGGCACGGGACTGTAGCCCATGGGGAGAGGAGCCCATGCTGGAGCAGAATTTTCCTGTTAGGACTTGTGGCCTTTAGGAGACTCACGCTGGAGCAGCTGCACCTGAAGGACTGCACTCTGTGGAATGTGACCCATGTGGCAGCAGTGTCTGAAGGGCTGCTGCCCATGGGATGGACTCTCACTGGAGCAGTTTGTGAGAGGAACTGTATCCTGTGAGAGAGACCCACGCTGGAGCAGTTTGTGAAGAGCTGTCTCCCATAGGATGGGACCCCATGGAATGTGGTTGGAAGGACTCTTCTCCCCAAGCAGCAGCTGAAAACAGCACCTGACCGTAACAACCCTCTCCTCCACCTCGCCTTTTCCCTGGACCTCTGTGTGAGAGAAAGTTGGATGTAAGAAGGAGAGGTGACGGGTAAAAGGTGTCTCTTATTGTCTCTCACTCTTAAGCTCTGATCTTGTTGGTAATAAATTTAACTATTTTTCCCACATGGAGTCTTGTTTTGCCTGTCACAATGATTAGCAAAGAATCTTTTATAGTCTTTATCTCAACTAATGAAACCTCTGGTTATATTCTCCCTCCTCTAATGCTGGGCGAGGGGGGGTTGAGAGGGTGGCTGTGGTGGGCCCTTGGCATCCAGCCCAGGTTAAACCACTACAGTATATGATTCTAAGTTTGTGGAGGCATTGCAGATGCAAGAGAAAATAACACATTTCTAGAAATAAGTAATAAGTTACAGTACTTTCTGACAAATGTGATGAGGGGAGATGCTGTCAAATACCCAGACAGTTTCTATTTAAAATATTTTTTCTACTGATATTCTTTTAACTATGGACACTCACATTAACTACTATAAACTACCTGCCTAACTATTAGTAGTCATATTGATACAGCCAGTAATTATATTGCTTGAACAATTGTCAGCTAACTTTTCTGATTTTGAAAATATTAGAAAACAAAAAACCCTGAGACATCCATCTGACTTGCACCATCCTCAACTGGAAAAGATTCCTAGCAGAGGTAGTTTTTAAAATATCATTAATGCTGAAAGACTCATATAAAAGTTCTCAGCAACTTATAAATATGTGACTTCTCTCATAATGGGCCTATAGGAAACTTCAAGCTTATTTTGTCAAAGGTCCTTTTATCATTGGTTGTGTATGTTGCCAGGGTTCCTGCATGCCACTAGGTTTTTAGATAATATTCAGTATTTTCATTGCAATTCTCTGGTCGTAGTCATTCATTTACAAAGCTTATTTGGTCTGGGCTAATAATCTTACAGATCATATCCTGCAGGCTGTCTGCTAGAATTTTTGCCAGAAGTTGAAAATTCCAATTAATTATCAACAAGGACAAAGCTTCCTGAAGGCTTGGAGAACTTTACCCAAAATCTTATCTCACCATTCCCACTTTCTTGATTGCTGTGAATTATGCATATTACTCAACTGACCATGTAAATTATAAATACATCCTTCATAACTTCTATTCATGCTAAAATCTGCTAGTTCAGCTTGTAACAGTCAGAACTGTATATCATGGGTCATTATTTTTATTTTTTTTTCCCAAAAAAGCTTGCTTAGATCTCTTCTGTATCTAAGTATAAATGTACTGCAGCAAAAATTACCCATGCACTTTGTAAATACCATAATATATTGCTTGCCATCACCCGCATGGCAACATTTTACTAAGTGTCTAATAAGTTCTGAGTCTGGCAACATACACTTAACAGCCACCACTCTAAGAAATGGCCTTTGCAGGTAACCAGACTGGATTCTGTAACTGATTAGACAATTCAGTTCCTTTTAGATATACTAGTCCAATGAGTAGAGATCCATAACGGTGCCACTGCAAATCCAGTCCCTCTCCATCTAGCGCCATTAAGCATCAGAGCAAAGTGCACTGTCTCAGTGTGTTTCTGAAGACTGTAGGTCCTTTTCTTTAAGTGAAAACTACACCTGAAAGCAACCAGTCAGTTTGGAGAGACCACTGCTTCTTTTGCTATTTGTTATTTCTGAAATATTGGTCATAGTTTCCACAGAAACTCTACACCAGATTTAAGCGAGAAAAACCAGTCCAATTACAATTGGAAGCTATATCTTAAGACTTCTAACTTCCTTCCAAGAAAATGTTTAAAATTTGTGGATAGGGAAGGAAAAAAATAGTCTATGAACATTAAAAGGTGCCCCAATCTAAACGTTAGAAAGAAGGAAAATGGAACATGCTGTAATCCAGTTGACTAGATCCAAATTAGTCCGAATCAGTCTTCATTAAGCAATTCTCTGATCCCGTACTGACCAAATGTCGGGGATTTTCACCTTTAGTTTCAGTGAGATCCACTAAGGTAACCAGGACTCAGCGTTAACGAACATATCAGTAAGAACCTCAGTGCTGCAATACTTAGCAAACACACAAACAAAATACATTTAGCAAGATCCCTTTTGTGAAAGCATACGCAATTTTTCTATTTACATATGCAATGGACAGAAAGATCAATCCCAGCAGCACTCACTGTGTATAATATGAAGGAATATAATTGTGTATATTTGAGGAGCAATCTAATGTAAATCTCATGTACATCCATCACTGTAATAACACCACCTTTGTGTTTTCCAGTGTGAAGTCTCATAATTCTCACAGAATTGGATATTCTGATCAAGTTCCTTCTTTTGTGTTCTGTTCCTTTTGTAATCTTCACTTTTCACTCCTGTATAGTCATTTCTGGCTTCACTCTATTTTTTTTCTATGGATTTTATTAAACTTTCCTTCTTAGACAATCTTTCTTCAGCAGCATACTAACTCATTGAGTTTCAGGTTAGACTTAGAAGGCTACAGTGTAAAAGCACATTTGAAATAAAACAAAATTTGTTTATCATTTTTAAACTACAGTAACAACTAATGGATGCTGTATGAATTATGTAATGGTCTTGTTATCAATATATTAATACAAATAGAACAATTTTTAAAGGCAGATATACCCTGAAAGCCCAGATTTCCAAGTTGAATGGCTAAAGAAGTTTAAAAAACAATGCTAGTTTAGAAGATTGCAGACCAGGCTAATTTCAGAACATTAAATTGAGTCACTAACTTCTTGTAGTCCTCAGAGTCAAAAGAGGAATGAGAAATTTAGACTACTTCATGTCCAAAGCTCCTTTAGTTCATCTCTGCACATAGTCAGTGGAAAAAACTGCTGAAATTAAGCACCTACAGCATGTGATATGCCTCACTTAGCACTATAGGTGCTCTCTCCAATGCCTCAGCAGGAGAGACACCCCTGGCTTGTGGTGAACTTTATTGCTTTGACTCTCTGACACTTTGGCAACATTCTAAGCACTTGACATCACTTTGGAGGGTATGAAAGCATGATGATTTCAGGAAGGTATTTTACATTTGGCTAGGAGTTTCAAGTCAGAGACATTTATTAAGGTTTCTTCATCGTTTCTATCACATTGAATTGTGGCAAGAAATAGGAAAACTGTTCTCACAAACTGGAGCGATAATTGCATTGTTAAAGGTCGCCCAGATGGGACACAGATCTTCAGAACTGCTCTAAAGTTTAGTGAGAGTTACAATTATCTTGCTTCTTCTCGAGTGAGTCTGAAGTTGCATAAAAGACATTGTACCCTCTGGAATAAAATTATAGGTTTCATTCAATTAAATGTGAGATCATTTATCTTGTGAAGGGTTGGTGTTTTTTTCCCCCAAGAATCAGAAATAATCCAGAAGCACCAAAACTCTCATTGCAGAACAGGCCACCACTTTTCCGGATTTTCAGGTTAAGAAGATCTGTACAGAAGGACATTTTCACTACAACCCTTGTTGAGCTCTTTTTAGGGACCACACAACTATGCTTTGTCAGACTTCACTGTTTGTGCTTTAACCCAGTTCACCTAAGCATCATTGTAGTTCTCTCTGTCACACTGCTGGAGAAGCAGTGAAAACAATTTGTACCAATTAAAAGACTTTTTAAATAGTGTAGCACTTCCTGATGATGTTTGCTGGGGAGTCATTAATCGCTGTGGTAACTCCAGAGAAGTGGAATTTCTGCTTTATTTCCTTTTTTCTGTGTTTCTTTTGATGAAATCTCATCACCTGCTAATGGTGTCGCAGATGCAGCCAAATGGACTCACATGCTTTTCTGCTTCTAAATTCTTGCAGTTTGGGCTCCTGCTTAAGCAGCCGAATCACAGTGCTAGCCTCCAACATTTATCCTTGTTGACATTACACTTATTGTCACTATCTGATCACATTTAGGGAGCCATATGTAGTAAGAATTCCTGCTTTTACTTCCTCATTATATGTAGCATGGCGAAATCCCTCCCCCCCAGGAACCTGCATCCTCAGCTGCAGAGGATTTTGAAATACTAATTTAAAGCTATTAGAAATCTTTGTTTTATTAACAAGATACTTTTTTTTCTCTGCTTATTTTTCCCCCTAAAGTGAACAATTATGAATTGTAATAACTGTATTCCAAGAATGTTTTATTCTGTCAAAATGGAGAGCTCTCCCCCAGGGCCACATTAGTATCTTTTTCTGTCTAGGAATGCAGCTGTTCCAGGGCAGGCTCTGAGTAATGTCTCTAATCGGCAGATATGCAGAGTGTTTAAGCTAATTATGTAATAAGGGAATCACTCCTAAAATTTTATAAACGTTAATATAGACATTTAACTTCAATTTCTTTGAAAGTTGAACAGGAAATGAGAATTCTTGTGGTACTAGTACCAAATGCTCATTTTTATACTGAGGTTTTAAAATGTCGGGTATTGCAGATCTAATGCTGTATTCGAGCTGCAAATTACTCTCTTTGGCATTGAAATATTGCTGCAATTAAATCTGCAGTAAAGTATTAAAAGAAAAAAAATATCTTGCATCTGATTGCCTTCATACAAAACTATGTGGATCTTCACTGATCTTGAGAGACGGGCCTTGAGATCTGAGTTTTAATTTTTCATACATAGACATACTCTCTTCCATAGGTCTTAAGGAACAAATATAAGATTTCTGATTTAAGCAGTTCCACATGAAATTTAACATAGTGAGACCTATCTGAGGCAACTTCATTAACACAGTTTGCAATCTCCACATCAGCCACTGTTCATTCATCTCGGTGTATGTCTTTGTTTCTATATTTGTATAACCCAGCAAACATTAATTTCAATTACAGTCTTTTATCAGGTATTTGGTAAACAAGACAAACGTATTTTTAGATACAGTATTTCAGTATGGGGAGCAGGGAAAGGAGGCAAGAACAGTTGTTTTAAACAACACACATTCCTCTTATTACATGCTTAACATTTTCTGCCATTCAAACTCCCCTGAAAAGTGCCAACCAAGAACTAGACAACTAAGAGCTTTCATGTCCAAGGTGAAAAATTCTTTTGCCAGTACTGTAGGCCTGACCACTTCCCAAAATGCAGGGGCACAGTCCTCCAAGCAACTGGGAGCTGAGCCCTCTGTGTCCAATGAGTGATTATTAAAGCACACCAAAAAGAAAAAACAAAACAACAAAACAAAGAAAAAGAGAAAGAAGAAAAATAAAGAAAGAAACACCCAAAAGAAGACTCTTCTCGTACGGAAGAGCAAAGAAGTAACAAACTGCCTACAATAGGTACGGATTTTGTTTTTATTGCACTACCCTTGGGCATTAACAGAAAATCTAAATTTCATTTTGAGAACTAGCCCGGCATTCAAATACATGTTCCTTTGCATCCACATTCAATAAACATAATCCCAAACCCAAGTCCAGACATAAAGTAGTATGCAACAACAACTAAAACTTCCTTTTTGTTGCCAGCGAAAACAGGCCAAAAGATGCATTTATCTGTAATATGGATGAGCTTGAATGCGTCACTTGGATGCATCTCATATGTCCCTGCCATGAGATGCCATTGTTTGGTCCTTTCTAGAAGAGTTTCAACACCATATACCAAAACGATGAAAGAGAGTGATTGGCAACCTGACTCCAGTTGGAAGACCAGACTCATGAGTGCTAGGTGTCCCATAGCTTTCCAAGACAAGGATTCTGCTACGACCACTTGCTAGATTCTTCAATAATGGTCCGCTACATACAAAGTGTCAAATATTAAGCAGATGAATGTTCATTAAATATTAAACATATGGTGTTAAAAAAACGCAGAGAGAGGGCGACTGCCACTACGAATAAAATCCCAGGCTCAGCACTTCCAGTTTTAAACCCTTTCAAACTTCTTTTCTTGGAGAGTTATGGAGAACTATATGTAAACAGTTCATCTGCATAGGTCCATGTTGTGTATTTTCTCAATTCAGAATATCTTCATAATATTTGTAGTTTTCAGAATAAGCAGAATATTTTCACAAAGCAAAATATTTTTTTTTGGATTTCAGGGACTAACTTTAGGTTCGTAAGCTTGAATACAATTTCACAAAAAGGACTAAAATGCACAGATCCCTTATGAAAATTCATAAATCCCCCTTTAAGAATAAAGCTCTAAGTCCACAGTCACCATTCTAGCTTTCAAAGATTATAGCTTACAGAAAAAGCATGACTATAGCATTCATTGCAACTACTTGTCAGTGTCCCAAAAAGGCTTGTTCACTTGAGGCTGGACATCTGCACTACTTCAGTCTTGCTGCCGTCAGTATCTGAGGCAACTAACTAAAACATAGAAGACTATGATATATCTATTCTGCATCTAATAAAGAAGTCTCCTTCCTAGGTGTGGAAAAACAACTCTCTCCTCACACATGCCTAACCAGAGAAATAGAGCAAAAAAAACCAGGTTCTGGCTTAGGAGGTTTAGAAGGCACAATTTTCTACAAGCTGGGAAAATAATTTGGGGAGTCAGTGTCAAATGTTTACCATAGTCCTAAAGTCTTGTCTAGTAATTCATTCCTTTAGATAAAGGATACTGATCTAGATGGACCTTTCCTATGGGACAATACAGCAGTGTACTCACTTTCAGCTTTGAAAGCAACATAAAGACAAAAACTCTGAACTAACCCTTATATCTTAAAGCACAGTAAATATTTACAAGCTAGGAAGGTGCATGGTACATTCTGAATGTGATTCAACAAGTAGATTTTCAGTTGAGCTCTCAGGACTTGATCTACTCTCCTACTAGTAGAATTTCTTCTTGTGCTAACCATCTTGGATTTAATAATCAAATATTTGATTGAATTTCTGTTAATAGACACACAAATTTTCAGTGGAAAAATTAAATGAAAGCTCTGGGAGGCAGCCAGAAGAGCACATGATGAATGCTGGCTTGCTGCATCGTTTTGTTTCCCCTGTTATTCCTTGAGATGCTGCAGCTTGCGTTTCAGCTCTAAAAATTACAAACACAGCTGGATGTTCATCCTAAACACAGTAGGATATTACTGTGGTATTACCATTGACCTAGGTTCAGTCAAAAGTTCTGGGAACTACCAGATGCAGAGAGTAGAAGCAAATATACACATATTCATTCTAGTTATGAACAGAACAGAGGGAATGAGATGTTTGGGGGTTCAAGTCTCTCATACACAAGGTTTTTACTAGAGGACCAAGGTTTCCATTTTCTAAATCTTAGTGTGGAAAACTTGGTCATAATATTTGAGGTCTGAACATGCTTTCCATTGACATGTTCTGGATCCAGGACAATGGTGTGGGCCAGACAGAGCCAGAGCGCTGTTCTCAGCCTGATGGCTCTGCACGGGTGGATCTGTGTTGCTACAACTTGCCAGCACTTGCTCC
This sequence comes from Serilophus lunatus, assembly GCA_013399895.1. Taxonomy (NCBI): domain Eukaryota; kingdom Metazoa; phylum Chordata; class Aves; order Passeriformes; family Eurylaimidae; genus Serilophus; species Serilophus lunatus. The sequence goes on along the minus strand of VXBA01001414.1, from coordinate 659,799 downwards.
ATTTTTGTGTACTAGAAGGTATTGCTGCTTTTTTTATTCTCCATTGAGGGATTCTGGGAGCCCCAGTCTCTAGCAAATCTGGACTCCAAACTGACACTTCCCAATCTGTAGCTTCCCATTGACATTTTTGTGAGTAATTTTTGAAGTGTAGACTCATAAAATAAATGCAGCTGCTCAGTTTCTTGCTTAGAGTCCTGCACTGTTGCATTTAGCAAATCTTTGATCACTAAAGAATACAGCTTTTGGAATAGTGTCATACATACACACACTTCTCACCTGTCTGAAATGCCTGATACTTGCTTTTTCTGAGAGACTGTTCTGCCCTTCACATCAACATATGGGGTCCGCATCATTACTTCTCATTATGTAAGTGACAAGACTGATCATTATTTTCCTTGACTGACCCAAAGTTATCACCATCTGTATGAAGACTAGGGGTCCATCAGCAGAATGGATAGAAGCTGACCAAATTTATCCCTCTTAGATGCTTAAAATGTCTCAGCTTGTTGCATTACCTCAGCATGTTGACTTTTCTCCCAACTTACTGAATGGGTATACACACAGTAACCATGCTTATAACCAGAGAAACAGATTTCATGATAGAAAGCTCAGCATCCTTGTGTGGTGGTTTAGACAACTATTTCACTACAAAGGGCTCAGCAAATGACAGAAGACTGAACAGAATTAACAGCAGGTAACAGTTTATTTGTCTAGGGCTCAACCAGGGAAAAAAACCAATTTATGGGAACCCCAGACTTTACACAAAAATACACCCGACAAAGTCACTCAGAAAACAAAAAAAAAAAGGAAAAGAAAAAAACCTGCTTCTCAAGCCAGAGGACTGGCCGAGAAGCAGAGGAAGGAATAGGGAAGCCGTCTCTCTCCCTCTCTCTCTGATGGTATCACTCCCGGCCCTCGAAATCTCTGCAAAACACAAAAGAAGTGAAAAGCACCCCCCACCCCAGGGAGACTCTCGGGGAAGCTTTCACTTGCAATTATGCTGGTTGGCTCTGGTGCCGATGAAGGTGGGCAGAGTCAAGCCGCGGGGTCTGGAAGCCGGGAGGAGAGTGGCCGTACTGCTCCTCAGCTCCACAGGAAGCTGAAGGGAGGGAGGACTTCCGTGTTCAGCTTTTTAAGCCCTCCAAGTCTCGGGCGATTATTGGTGTCGTCTTCTTGGCCAAACCATCTTCTGATTGGCCAGCAGAGCTGGGCTCCGCCGCTCTTCTAGGGTCTTCACTCCAGGCAAAATGGCGGTTCCTGTCAAAAACCGCACACTCGGGGCTTGGAGGCGCCATCTTTACCGGCCCACCCGCGGAGTGGCTGCCGCCCCTGTGCGCACACTGCTAGCATGGCGCCAGCATGGGGCCTCGCTGCTGTCCCAGGGACCCTCGCAGGAGGGACTCCAGGGCAGCGGGGCCACCCACACCACCGCGCGGGGCAGCTGGGGCGCTCCGGGGCCTGAGGGCTAGCAGCTGCCACTGGCCACCAGCCACGGGGACACCCCGAGGGCCACCAGGCTCACCTGCGAGGCACCCTCCGCCTGCGGGGACTGCCCGCGAGCTGGGTCCAGCCACCGCCGCTCAGAGCTGGGTCCAGCTGCCTCTTAGGGGGCTGGGGAGTGGTGCTGCTGTGCACCAGCTGGGAGATGCTGCTGGGAGACGCTGCCGCTGCTTGCACTGCCGAGCCGGATCCGTGCGCTCCATACCGCGCTGGCGAGGGACCCGGGCCTGCCGTGGCAGCCCGCGCTCACCCAGGCACCACTGGCGTGCCCTGCCCACGCCGCTGCCGATCACTGGTCCTGTCTCTCCCCTGGCGCCAATTTGCAGTGAGTGAGGATGGGGGGCTCCGCACCAGTCGACCACAGCTGCTCTCCCAGCCTGGGGAAACCGTGAGGAGATGGCTCGGGTGACCCCCGCCTCCCCCAAGAGAGAAATCGAACAGGAACAGGGGCTGCCTTGGTCCCCCCGCCCCAGCCCCGGAGGGCAGGAAAGGGAGTGACCCGTCCCAGCACACAGAGAGCGAGGCAGGGAAGAAAGCTCCACAGATTTCCCAGACCTCGGCTTTCTTTCTTAAGGGAAAAAACATGGTTCTACACAGACAGGGAACAAGTAAACACCCTTTAAAACACCCTTCAGACCCCCTCCCCTCCCCCCTTTTTCCCAAGAACCCTCCCCCAAGACCCAGCGCCCCCCCAAACCCCAACACCTTGATATATGAACACTATGTTTTTCATTCAGAAATCTGCTCATACCTTTTGCAAACCATAAGACACCTCTGTAACTCTTTCCATTGTGTTCAGTAAAGTCCCACAGTATTTCTGTAGCCAATATGGATTTTAATCCTCATTTGACAGCTGGTGACATAACGTGAACTACAGAAAGGTTAAGTGACTCTGCTGAAGTCAAGTCAAAAGTTCGTTGCAGTCTGTCAGAGTCAAGAAAGGGATTCAGGTATCTTAAATGCTCTTCCTTTACTCAGTATTGAAACATTTTGGACCAGAATATTCTAAGAAATATTATACATGGATCAACACAGTTTTAGGCAAACAGTAGGCATATTTATCTTCAGTGGTATTTCTAAATATAGTCTTTTATTATTCGAACAATAAAGCAAATGCAGCAGTCTTCTTAAATCATTGCCTAAATATGGCAGTGACAGAAGACTCCAATAATGGAGTTGCATTTACCAAAATTTCAACTCATCAGAATCTAATCAAAATCATATTAAATTTCTTGTATAGGAGACAAAACCAATAAGAGAGAGTATGTACAAAATATGTTAAGGGTTACAACCTTGGACAATTTCTTTACACAAATCCAGGCCTCTGTTCCATTTCTACATTACTAAATTAACATGAAATGCCACGAACTTCAAACAATAATGTCAATTGTCTTTAGCCATTTCTTTTATCAAAAAATAAGCCTTTATGGATTTCATATGTTGACTAAGCCAAAGGCTTGGTCAGCACAGAAATGTTTACAGATGGCAGAACTCTTGGTTTTTTAAAAAGGATCAAAGGGAGGTTGAGAGTATACAAACCCTGGTGGTTAATACACACTCATAAACAAATAAATAAACTAACATGATGTCTGTGTATGGCCAAACTATCTGTGCAACTGACTGAGGCTCTACTATCAGGCTGCCTTTGTTTTGAATCTCTCAGTTTGGGCCCCCCCCTTGCCACCAAGAGAGGACTCTTTAGATAAGGTTCTGTCAATACTCTCACTACCAGCTCCATTTTTTAGGGATTTATAACTTGGCTGTAAAACTTCATCTGAGGGTTACGCTTGGCAGACAAGGTCTCAGCCTGACAGCAGTGTTTTTATTACATTATTTTAAAATGAAGTGGCTCTTTTTAACCTTAAGGAAGATGCAAGATGCATGTAAGTTAAACAGTTTTGGGAGATATTTGGCTGCTGCAATAACTCAAAACTCTGTGTTGTTTTCTTTTATGTACTCTTTTTTTTCCCCCTTGAAAAGAGTGTGTATATCTGTAGTAGTTTCATAAAAGACACCACATTGACAATTATGTGCAGAGAACTATGTGCATACCAACAGACAGCCAAATGCAGACTAAAATTATTTATAAAACTCAAAGCAATTAAATTTCATTTATATAGTTTAGGCAAATAAAATCAAATTGAATTCATAATGAAAGGATTTATAGTTGATCATCTAAGAAGCACCTATAAAAAAGCTGTTTGAAATGCCTGTCGAGCATGAATAGCAGTGGATAGATGGAAGGGATATAGAGTCTAAGATCTACTTGGCAGAAAGGTGTCCACTACCACACAAGTTGACAATAACATAGAACATAGGAAATGGACAAAGTGTGAGTCCAGCCATCCGGGATGTTCCACAAAGGAATAGCAATAATAGCAATAACTATCAATTTTTAAAAATCAGAAGCATTATTGAATATTCAAGCTGCCTCTGTGGAAGTAATCCTTCAAGCTTTATAATATCTCCTGTGAAAGCACCAGATGGGTGCTATTTAATAAGAGTTTCCTGTAGTTTAGTGTTGGGGTTTTTTTTTCTTTTTAATTAGTCTACAATATTACAGCTTTTTGGTGTCTGGCCTGAGACTGTCAATTAACTTCATTTTTCTCCAGAGACTGGAAGACACTGACTGATAAATCAGGTACTTCTGTAATGTATTAAGTTGAATGACTGCAAATTGAGATACATTCCTCAATCTCTTCTGGAAACATAGCTGTGAAAGATCAGTCACAACAGAGCACTCTGTGGCCGGTAAGGCACAGTCTTAAGAACCTGGAGCCAACCTGTGAAAGAAGGACCTCTTTGTCAAAAAAGAAATGTAATATATTTAAACTATACAATTAAGGAAGAAAGAGTGCTTTACACCACATATCCTAGCCCTATGCAAAAGACCAAGGGTATCATATATAAGCCTCTTTTTGCGCTAAGTTAATACTCAAAGTTCATATGAATGCAATGGTGGAAGCTGCTGCAGGGTTATATCAAATTAGAGCATCCACTTGGCCTGGGCTATGGGAGGGAGGGAAGCAGACAGGTTGCCAAGAATTTAGTTTCACAAAATCAGTAAAGATTAGACTGAGCAAGTGGATGTTCACTGCATGTTAGAGCCTTTTCTTTTGTAAGAATAAAACTTAATCAGGCAAACCCAGCAATGTTAGGTGGTAACACAAGGATGGTGAATAGCCATTGACTATTAATTGCCTTTTCCAGTACCTGCGCTTTAAACACAGACTTTAACACAGACATCAAGTAAAGCTAGTGGGACCCAGGTTCAGAGAGGAGAACATTCTTCATGCTGCAGGAACACATCTGGGAAATGCTTTGCCAAAAGACATTTGAGACTCCAAAACTCCTTCACAGTTTTAATGGGGAAATTGAACAAGTGCATGCAAGAAAAAGGCCTTGAAAATTGCTAAACGGGCAAATAATAGGACCAAGAAACCTACGGATCTAAAATTACAGCCCTTCTCTTCCTCCTCTCAGCATCCTCTTACGATCACTGCTAAGCAGCATACTGGGATAGATAGATCCTTCATCTGAGCCAATATAGCCAGCTCTATGTGCATGTGAACATGCAACTTCTCCATAGGACTTTGAAAAAATTTAGGATCTGCTCTTACAGCACAGTAAAGCCATGTTGAAAAACTTAATACAGCTAGATCATTTAGAGCTGCGTCTGAAACATGAGGAGCGTTGAAGTAGAAAGATTTTCATATCTGTTGACTACATGTTCAAAGTGTTAGTCTCAAAGTTATAGCATGTGTCAACCTGTTTGCACAGTATACAGAAGTCTTTAAGACCAGTCTGGATGGGGACCTGAGTAGGCTGGTCTAGTAGAAGGTGTCTCTGGCCATGGCAAGAAGTTGGAACTAGATAATCTTTAAGGTCCCTTTCAACCCTAATCATCCTACAGTTCTATGATTCTATAATTGTATGAAATGTTTGCTCTCAGTCTGCCCAGAAATGACAGTGTGTGTGATGCTTTAGTAGTACATCTGTGTTAAAAGGAATCTAAAAAGAAAAGTCATTACAACTTCTGCATTTTTGGAGCCCTATTATCTACTGGGGATGCAGATGACCTCTTCAAGAGGGACAAGGATGATGGATTGTGATATTTTGTGACACATGACAGCCCTCAATGTCAGCTGACTGCTTGTAAGAGCAGCTCTAAATTATGGCATCTCTGTTAGAAGGACTATTGTACTGTCTTTGAATCAGCTCGTGTAAATCTCAGCTATAGTGGCTTTATTACATGGACCCACCCATTGCCTCCTCTGTCATGCGCTCTGGGCTTGCCCTTGCTCTCTTGCAAAACTGACAGTGATTTCAGAAAACATAAGAACAGGTTCTCTGATCTCTCTGTTGCAGCAATATAGACACAAAAGGAACACAAGTACAAAACGACTGCCCAAGCCAGGCCATCTACAAGTGATTTATCCAACCAGACTGCCCAGCTTCTCATGAATAGAAGTATGGTTTTAAGTCTACCATATGCACCAAACGATCACCTGACTCACTTTCAGTGCTCTTTATCTCTTCTTTTCCTCTTTTGATATAGTGAGCAGGAGAAGCGTATACAAACAGGAAATATTTTAAATAATGGAAAACCTCAAATAAAGAAATTCCAGTTTTCATACTAAACCAAATAAAGATGTTGCAAAACAGTCTGTGATGTGTGCATAATTTAGCAGCTGTACTGTAAGGAGTGAAACTAATTCTTAGTTGTCTCTATTCCAAAAGAAAGCGTGGTATGTAGAAAAAAATTAGAAATGCATCTCTATCAACATTTTCTGAACTGCTAAAGCAGATGCTTCTACCACATATTCTCTCTGTTAAAATGCTGAAGACAGCGCAGTTTGGAGGAGTGATAGATTCAAATATAGTGCAATGGAGCAAACTACTGGACAAACCTATTGCAGTGAGTTTGCTGCTTCCTCCCTTCCTGCTCACTCTAAGGGAATAGCTCAAATTTGTCTGAAAAGATAGTGGTTTCAAGAATGCCATTGTCAAAAATAAGCAGATGTAGTTCAACCTACAAAGCATATCTTCTCAGTCTCACCTAGAAACACACACAATTTCTGAGCAAGTTGCACTCCCTGAATGGGAGTAGCACCATGAATGTCCCAATGCTCAAGTTCATTTCTCAAGTCCACCTCTAACCAATTTTTCAATGACCAACACCTTCTCCTTTTTCTCATTGTGAACCATGAATCTCAAAACCTCATTCCATTAACTCTTCTCTCCCTCCAGCAGTCACGTACTCATGGGCTGTAGAACTATACTGAATAATAAACAGTGGCCTGGATGTCTAAATCGTGCCTGCTTAGCTCTGCCAAAACAGTCTCTGAAAATAGAAACTCCATCAGCATTTTTATGAATACTTTAATAAGATTTTAATTACAATTATGACAAGAAATATTAAATATGATTTACATCTGTGATTAAAAAATAAAAGAAGGAAATATGATAGGGTATAAGAGGAAAAGAAACTCAGCTTGGGAGGGGGGGAAATCATGAAAAAGGACTAATGAAGCTACAGAATGGAACAAATACCTTAGACAGAACAGGTTAGGAGGCTGCTATGAAAATGATGATGATCAAGACTATGCTTATCCAGGGTATATTATAGTGCTTAAATACTAATGTGTATGTGTTGGCTATGACCTCCTTAAAATAAAACTCAGACAGGCGTCACATCTTCTCCTCAACTATCCTGGTTTAAAGGGAAATCAAACTAAGCATCCAGGCAGCACAGGAAAGAGAGAATACTCCAAAATCTTGTTCACGTGGATCTTGAGGAGGCTAAGACCTCAGGGTTTACCACTGTTTATACAGAGGTGAGCTTAGGCACAGTGCCAGTAATTGTGCTTTTCCTCATTCATTTGCAGACTGAACTTGAAGTACACTGGTAGTACTAGCTGCTTTTGATGAACAAGAGCCCCTATGATCCTTTAGTCTCTTGCACAAAGTCACATGCAGATGTTATTTGCAAGCATAGATTTTAATATAAGAAAAATAGCAGTAAGGCTGCCAGACCATTGCCTGCTAAGGTTTAACTATACAGTGTCATCTGCAGTTCAATCCAATTGACAACACAAAATCCTTTGAAGATAAGAAAAAAATTAGTTGGGGCTGTCTGTTAAGAGAATATTTGTGGAACTATTGTACTGTGCTAAGGTGAAAGGATTCTAACACAGGAATAACCATTACATGAACACTGATTTACTTGCAGAGGGTTAAGGCCAATAAGCTTGATTCTCCATTCCAGTACAACTTAAGAGTAACACCAAAGTCAATGAACGTCCATCAGGAAAACAGAAGTTTGACTAAGAAGGGAATTACATTTAATGAGAAACCCCACAGTCTTATTTAAATGTTATTATCTCCACTGTTCCTATTTATCAATAGTATCAGCAATAGATAAAAAAGCATGGAGCTTGCATAGTTACAAGAGCTATTCTCTGCTGAACACATAATAAAGGTTTTCAGCAACCAAAAAAAAAAAAAGGCACTGAAAAGTAATTCTCACTCCATCAGTAACGAAAAAAAGCAATATGTCTTTGAAAAACTGCACAGAAGCCACATTGTATAGGTTAATATGTTAAGACACTTTGATTCACTGCCCACCTGTGTTCACTGGAGCTTGTTAACTGCTTTATTTTTATCATATGTTGGCTGTCAATCTAGCATCCATCTCTCCTTCATTTCACAGGGCAATTTTTCAAGATGAGAACTAGTCAAAATATGTATCTGCAACTCAAAATTTTGCTTTCTGGGAAATGCATAAAACCAAAATGATGCAGACTTTGCAGAAGAAAGAAAAGGGAACAATGCATTTTCTAGCTCCACTGAAATTTTTCTCTACTCTCCATCCTCTTCAGTACTTTTGTCTATTATCTTCTCTTTTTGTGTGTATAACTCCCTCTGACATTAATGGGAGGCCTACTCATGTAAAGAAAGAGGACAATCAAACCTTAAACATGTTCTTCCTTTGACAGCTAAATCCCTGGCTGCAGGAAATTCTACATTTTATGTCAACATGTTCCAACATTCTTTTTAAAAAAAACCAGTATCTGTCTTCTTCGTGTAATGTACAAAAAGATCTCCTATATATATCTTATAGTAGGTTATATACTGCAGAAATATATAAAAACTGATGTCAAGTAGAAGATTTATTGCAAAAGAGTTAGTTTCTTAATCCCAATCTTCTTCCTGACATTAATGACTTTATTTTAGTGAAGAAAAGGAAAAACTAGTGAGGATATTTGTAGGAGTAAAGGTTACAGAGTTAGGCTTTCATTGAAGAATAATTTTTTAGACCAAAACAGTCCAAAACCAAGTAGTGTTGCACTCAGCAACACTGACAGTTACACCGACCACAGCAACAGATAGTTGACATGTAAATTGCATGGTGCTGGGAGACTTCTAGCAGGAAGCACCCTTCACCTAGGGTGCTCAGGAATTGTGTTTCTAATTGAGATTGTTACATGAACTAAACTTGGGAACTTTTAGGTCTCCTTTTTACTAATCCGGCACCAGTAGTTTTGGTTCCTCTAACAAAAGCTGTGCTGTGTACTCCCTTATGGGGGCTTTGGGGACAGCAGGATGTTCTTACTTGGTTTTGCTAAAGGAAAATGGTGGCACTCTGTACCCAGGTAATCTTTCACATGGTTTTGCATGGTTAATGCCTATGTAGGTTATTACAAAAATAACTAAAACTGCAGAAAGCGAAGTTAATTCTTTTCTTTCAGATTCACATTTGTGCAAGCAAATCCTGACAAATCTAGAATTCCCCATCTTCTCACGGCACCATGAACTCACCTATAAGAATCAAATTTTCCTTTGCTAGACCTCAAATGGAGATAATCAAACAATATTTATATTTGATTTGTTCCTTGTAGTTACAGATTTCACTTTTCAGTCTTCGTAATTTTATATGTATATGTATATGTTGAATATGATGGGCTGACTTCTGAAATGTCTGAGACATCTGACAGAGAGAAATCCAGTTTATCAGCCATTCTTCTTGTTGTTAGTCTTCAGCAATATAACTCTGCAATATAACCAGGCTACAATCAAATTTCTGAGGCTAAACATTAAAAACACAGGAATGATCCTCACTAAACACTAAGTTCTGACACCTGTGAAATACACCTCTCCAGAACTTGCTAGAGATGCATGTCCACATCATTACCCCAAGATCAATATAGATTATTGTAATACCCTCTCTTTGGATAACCTGCAATAATCAGAGTAAAACAATTTGAGTGCCAGTGCGATCCATACTGATGCTCCATTGCAAGACTTCCTGCATGATATCCACATGAAAATCAGCTAGTAACAGAGCATATGTATTCAAAGAGACCATAATGAATTAATAAAGAGTGTAAAGCAGAATGGAAGTTCAGAGACTGAATTCTGCTCACCAAAATAAATGACTTGGAGATCCAAACTGAGACCAGTTTGAACCGGTCCATATGAGTGTTTTAATTTGGCTCAGGAGTATACTTTGGAAGAAATTGCCCATGTTTTGTGAGCTTTGGTTTGCATTGTGGCTTCTTTTCTGAGGACAATAAATGGAAACATGTGATCTGGGAGTGTACTTAATGCACACCAGCAGCAATTGGATATTCAGCCTGTGCAAGATACTCTGAGGTAAAACCAAAATTTATATACAATGGGCATCAGGTCCTCAGCATCAACTGTTTTGCTGTACACATTTGTTCCTATCTGCATGCACTATCGCCTATCCCAAGTCCACACTAATAAACATACTTTTTGTGATGCAAAATGATGTACATCCTGAAACTCTCTGAGTATGATTCTCAGTCAGAGAAATCTAGGTATCCTTCATGGCTTTGCCTTTCCTCGCCTCATTCAGTATTTCATGTAATAAGGTGATTCTTTTACAAAATTAAGTATATGTGTATATGCATTTTGCCAGGCTAAATTTTTCCAGCTTCTTTCTGATATTTGTTACGCAGTCACTCTCCCAAAGCATGAATCCTATAGTGTCCTTTTCCTGAATCTGACACTATTTATCTAAGTCACTCTGCATCTTTAACAGATTTCAACTCTGTCAAGAAGAAAAATATTACCTTCACCTGACACAATGGAAATTAAAACACCGTTGTGTTTATATGATTCACTTGAGATTATATAAGAATTTTCTGAAGCAGACATTGCGTATCAGTTTCCCCAACATCCATCTGATGTCCTGCCTTCTAAATCAGCCTTAAGATTCATGGTTCTTTTCCCTTTTGCGAGAGCTTTATATTCTCAATAATTCAGATTTTTCTCTTCCAAAGGTTGGAATCAATTAGAGTGGACCTTCCATACACTGGTAATAATAGGAGTCAATATCAGTGCAGATATACATGCTGAAGGGTCATCATGCTGGATTGAGACCAGAAAAGACAGGAATCTGTTTGTTTTGGTGTGAGAGATTTTGGATTGGCAGAGGGTGCAGTAAATTTGTAAGTCATGAGAACTAAAATATGACCAATGGGTACCCTTGAACATTGTACTTGTCCTAAAAGGAGCACTTTGCTTTACAGTGGCAGTGATGCCAGCCTGTGTTGCACTATATGAGTGTTGTACAGAAAACACCAATTCTAAGTCTAAGAGGATGCCTTCTGCTGCTGTTCCTTCAGTTCTGTAAGGCCAGTAACAACCAGATGAGATTCTGCTTTTTTTTTTGGTAAAGAACATACACCTACATCCAAGTGAACAGAGACCACCACATTCATTCGCTGCTGTACTTGTTGGTTTTTAGCCTATATGTTCGATTTTTACTTGCATAAAGCCCTGCTGGTGTGACAGTGAACATATGCTGTTAGTGTGCAATAATTGTCCTTTAGCTCCTTGTTGGCTGAATTTATTACCTAAAGTAATCAAGCTGCAACAGAGGAAAAAGTAAATAAAAAGTTTATGATCATGGCAAATCTGATTTCTCCTTTAAATATTGAAAGGGCTGAATGATCTCAATGGCCAAAAATTACTTCAAAATGTATGTGCGTGTGTTTACTTTGGCTTGGCCAACTTGATACGATTTTCACCATAAGCTTTCTCTGCAGCCAAAAATTACATCACATGAGCCAAAGCAGATAACAGACACATATACTTCTGAGGTCACCATTGCCTGAATTACTGAGCAGGTTTCTGCATCTCTTCTGGGCATGCATCAGAACTAGATAATCCCAATAGCATCTGTTTTTCCAGCATTTGCTATACAAAAGTGCAAATACATATATTGCAGCACTGCGAAGGCAGTGAAATAGGGGGTGCTACTTCCCAAAAATTCATTCTTCTTTCTCACCAATAAAGTATAAACAACGAATGCACCATTTTTCTTTTTTTTCTTTTTAAAGAGATTTGGGGGGCTTTGTTTAATATCCATCAGTATGAACATGAAGGTCTCAAGTGTGTTTTGAAAAGAAAGAACTAAGGTGCTCTAAAGATGAACATGATGTTTAAAACCACTAAAACTATATTTCCAATACAAAGGATATAGGAAACAATAGAAAAATAAATGGGCTATAGAATTATGATGCTCTGTTTAGTTTCTAAGCAGCAAGTAGAACGTGGTCCAGCATGATGCCTAATTAAGCCCCTAACTATAGGCATAAGGAGACCAGTGACATTTTTTTCTTTTTTAATTTGCTGACTGAACCAAAAGTTTTGTGGAGAGGAACTTGTAACAACTCAAAAAAAATTCAGACTTTTAACAGTTTTTATCACTTGTCCTCATATTTTTGCAGTTCCGTTTGACTTGAAAAGAGAAATTTTGTTTCAGCATGATAAATTTCACCTTTCAGCTTTTTTAGTAATTTTTTGAAAAATTTTTTACAATTTTTTTCCATGAAACCTTAATGTGAAAATGGAAAATCAAACCATTGGACTTCGAAAATATTGCACTAAAACAGATTAGCTTTTTCTGACCCTTTCATTTGTATGAAACATTGTTCTGAGTTTAGGAGTAGTTTAGTCAGTCCCTGAGCATTTGCTGCATCTTAAAGTAAATCAAACACTGTTAAAAATGTTCTCCCCGGCCCAGTTTTAAGAGCAAATAGCTCTACCGACAACAATAGCACTAATCACATGCTAAAATAGGGTCCAGTTGAGTCTGTTCTACCAAACATATGTGAACTATATCTGTTTTATTCATCCAACAGTAGGGGATGATCAAAACTTCCGGGGTTAGGTGCTGTGCATTGATTAAATGTACATTTACTCCTAGCCTTGGTTACATTTCAAGACTACTCCTCAGGTCCTTTTTGGAGGAATAGACCTACCAGTGTGTCTCTAACCCAGGACTTTCTGCTGACATCTTACTGCACTTTTCTCTCATTTCATTGCTTGAGAAAAGGACGCTCCCCACTCCTCTGGGAAATAGGCTGGGAAAAACACATTTTAACCTCTGTGGTTGCCCTGTGAAGCCTGCAACTGACCCTTCTCTCGTGAAAAACTATAAAAGACTTAGACAACAGGATTAAAATAAAAGACTAATGAATATACAGAATGTCACACCTGCCGCACTTGTGAATTATTGGTCTCTTAAACTTCTATAACCCAGCACCATCACTGACACTCTTTATTTACCCTTAAGGCGCTTGGCAGCTGCTTAAATGGCTGTCTATGGCAGTTTGGTGGAAACAATAATAATACATTATAAATCAATGAAAATGAAGTTTTTGCAGTGATAATCTGATATAGATTTGCTAACATTTATATGAAATTCAATTCTGTTTGATTGCATCAGCATATGTTTCACTTCTTCCAGCACTATTGATTTTGAAAGTTCTTTACCTATGTCTAAATTATTTCTTTTACAACTTTGCGTTACTGTTTTGAAATAATCTAAATCAAATGAAACCATTTATTTAATTTTTAGCTTTTTAAAAAGCTAGTTACTCAAATAATGTGACCTCACTCTTAGTTTTCAATAGACAATGCTATTAAAATTCCCAAATCTTCTATATCATTTACCTGCTAAAACTCCTCTGTAATCAAATCTGTTATAATTCTTGGCAAAACCACTGAAACAAGGGGAAAAAATAAAATACAGGCATAATGTTTAAGTGCTTTGGGTATTCAAACCAATGAATAAATCCAAGGTTTTTGTGCTGACTTGGATGTTGTTAATACAGATAGACCGGTGATTTCTTAATATACATAGGCAAGTAGCAGTGTCTGTGTAGGTATTCAAGTATTGTGTGTATTAAGGTGATAATAATCATGTCAGATTATCCTCTCAAATAAAAGAGGTATTGCTCCTATTCCATTGATTTACTATAAAAATTCTAGAATTAGGTACTTTAAATGGCTATAAGAGTGTAAATAAATAAGTAATCTGATTTTGAGACCTACAGGATGCTGCATTCTATCTTCAGCTCTTGACTTGTATTGTAAGTTTGAGCAGACAGGGTGTACCACACGCATATTGTCTGTGCATGGACTTGCTAGCTTACACTTTTATCTGTGTGTGTGTGTTTGTGTGTTTGTGATCACGTTTACTCAAATTTCACCATGGCTTTTGCATGATTGTAACACAAGTGTCCCTTGGATATAAATTAGGATGATAATGAAATAATATTTTCCCCTGACTTAAAAAAATTGCCAATTTAGCAGAAACTTTGCTTTAGAAAACACAAATCCTGGCATGAACAAAATATTTTGCTTCAGCTATGTCAGAATGAATCGTGGGGAGAGGATGATATTTTTTAATTACTTGATTTCCTTTTTTTTGTACTCTTAAATATGTCAAAATAAAACTTTACATATGAAAACTTAAAATCTAATTCACATAATAATAATAATATTATTAATAATAATAATAATTTTAAAAGTCAATCACTTCAAAGTACTGATGTTTCATTCCTAATGAGAAACCCTGATAAAATAGCAGAATCTTAAAATCCTTCACAAGAAAGAATTTCTGCCTACCATACAAGCCAAAAAAGAGCTCCAGCTCTCTTTGTGACTCATTGATAAAGCAGAAGTAGTTGCTGTATGTAAACTTTTGGCTCTCTGAATGTATTTGAGCATTTCTAACACTTGGGATATTTTCCCTGCTTGGATATCTCTACCATCACTGTAGCAATATACAGACAACTAGCAAGTTCAGTGTCTCTTTCCTGTGGAAGGCACTGCCGTAGGAACTGGCCTTTCTGAACAAAAAAAAAAAAAACCCACACACACCCCTGGTTTAAAGCACTGAAATTAAGTTCTTCTGCTGTAATTCTGTGGTCATGGTTGCAGGCACACAATCCCCGAGCGAGAGGAATGGCTGGCTCACTGAATCAGCCCTATGCAGTTTCCATCAGCTTAACCTACCCATGCCCCTGGCTGCTTCTGCTCTGTACACATAAACGTGTTAGATGCTCAGAACAGAAAGGAGCTTGCCTAGTGAAATCCTGGACAGTTGAAGTTAAGGATAATTACTTGACACTTTCACATGATAGGGGATTTAAAAGCATGCAGGGGATTCCCAACCTCTGTCAAGTTCTCCTCTTTCATATCCATATAAAACCAGTGGATTTTCTGAAATTCAGTTTATGTGGTTTCTGTCACTAGCAGAAGTTTTTTTAACTCTTCTTTCTTTGGACCAAGATATTTTTTAGTGACTGCACAAATAAATCATGTTAACGAACTTCAAATTCATCAAAAAGAAGAGAAAGTCAAAATGACAGTCAAATACCAGTAATATAAAAAACTACTCTTCCCTTCACTCCTAATTCCAGTATTGTCAAGAGAAAAAAAAAGTCCTAAATTAAAATTGACTGTTTAATGTGGAGTTTCAGGGTTGTTCAAGCTACACCCTTTTTATCACGAGAATGAGAGGAGATTAAATTAGTAATTGTGTCTACAGTACCCCACTGATTCAGTCAAGGGGGTTTTTTTATTAGCCACTTATTTGAAAATAAAACCTATTTCATGAATATTCTTTGCAAATTTGAATAAGAAAATCCCCTTCAGTGAGGAAGAGATTTTACTGTTTGCCATTGTGAGATCAGTCACAAATGTCATACAATATTTTTTATGACACTCTGATTGACTGAAGTTTGCATATGAAACAATAGCAAGCAAATGGAGCTAACAAGCAGTGGTCTGGGAAATCTCTCTTGTAAGCAATTTCTTAGTCACAAGCAAATACTATATTAATGTGAGAGAATATATCCTGCAAGGAGCTTGGCTTGCCTACTGCATACTGAAGGTCCTCTGCACCCCACTAGATGCTCAGATCACCGAATATTCAAGTTCTTCCAGCACAGAGAATCATCAGAATAGCCATTCCCACACCTTTGCATAACCAGCACCCCTCAAGTCATCAAAAGTCACAAAAGTTTAATATGATAAACATGCTGAACCAAGCAGACATTCAGAATTTGAATGGAAATTCATTACTCTATTGTGTTTCAATGTTAGATGAAAAAGAAGCTAAAAGAACAGTTTTACATTTAAAATGTTAAGTCACAAGCAATTTATTACTGGAAAAAAACATTATTAAGTTTTATAACTACAGTTAATGCTGCTGCACTTTCTGACTTCTGAGATGTTCTCAGCTTGGAAAATGAAAGTCAGAAAAGAAAATTTACCATTGTCAGTCACTTTGATTTCCTGCATCTTACTGTTATGATATTTACAATGTTAAATTGTAAATGATCTTTCACTACTTTACAAATTGTTCCAGTAGGAAAGAACAGATTTTGTGGCTTTTTTACTAAGTCTAAATTCAGTCTATATTTGAGCTATCACAGTCCCTTACGGGTTTAATTTTTAGCTTGGAAATCATCAGCAACTTGATACAAGGCAGCAGTGGTACATCCTTACACTTTTTGGTACCATTGGTCAAATGATATTTATTGCAATAGTGAGTTTCTGGGGCATAATCTGCCCACAAAAAGATGCTATTCTGTTCCTCACCACTATTCACTTTGCACTGATGTTTCTGCCAGATTCCCTGGAGATGCTCTGAAGTTAAAGCTAAACAAAGAACATAGCTTCTGTATTTACAACTAGGATGTAACTAAAGCAAATGACTCTGATTGAAGTAACAACATAAATTTACTACTGAGGAGAAAAGATCATGAAAAGACTGTTAATAGTCTGTTTCTCCTCAAATATCCTTATCTGGCATTTCATATCCAGGTTCTTCTCACGAACGGACAAAAAATGCTCCAGAGTCCTCCTTGGGTCAGCACGACATGGCCCAGCCTGGGCTGGGCTGCGTAGGAATAAAGTTTTCTCCTTACGAAAAAATGGGCAGAGAGAGGTCATGGAGACCCTCCATCCCCAGAATGACTTGACATGTCCTCCCCATTCCCTAAAGGGAATATAGAAAATGCATCAGATCAGGCTTCCCACCTTTTCCCTGCTTTGTACTTCCTCTGGAAAAGGGAACTTTTCCACTAACATCTCTGAATGATTTTAAGGTGAATTGGACCCACGTAAATGGATAAATGGTGTAAGGTAGATTATCAGACACCAAGATTTTAATCCATAACAGCCATAACATACAAAAAAAGCAAAAGCTTTTTAAGTGACTTCACAGAGTCTGTTTCTGTGAGTCAGGATTACTCAAGTACACAAGCCTCAAGAGTGTTACTCACTATATTTCTGTTAAGGCCATTTTCCCTATGAGCCACCAGAGATAAGTAACTGCCCTGCTTTAGCAAGCAGGATACTACAGAAACTACCTGTGCAGCAACTGTGCCTACAAGCTCCACGATGAAAGCTGAGAGAAAACAATTTTGTGGGACAGAATCTTGCCTCCCTTCAGAAGTCACTATCCATCTAAAGTCAAGGGAAAGAATAATTAGCATTTGCTCTAAGATTTTGCTTCTAGGCACAAAAATGCACCCTTCCAACAGTGAAAGATGAAATCTGCCTCTCAGATCAGTATTTCTAGATCACAAAACCTATCCAGGCCAAATCCCAGCTTTGTACTGCCCCCACAGTGAAAGCCTGAAGCCCATGAGAGTGTGTGCCCAGCTACGCTTCCACGGCAAACAGGGCTGCCTGGGTCGGCAAAGGCAATGCTTTCTGAAGCAGCTTTTATCAACAAGCCCAAATCATCTCCCTCTACCTGCTGTGCTAGAGGTTACAGTGCCACAGTGAGAGTATTTAACAGAATAAGCAGAAGACTTCAGTCCTCTCTTGGAAAAACAATAGTTCGTGGTAGGAGAAAGGTCAAGGTGAGATTCAAACTCTGGGCGATATCACTTCTTCTTAGGACCACAACAGATTTATCTTTTCATGGTAACACAGAAGTCATTCAGGAAAGGAAAATGTAATTCATATCTGTCTTCAACATTTCTCTATTTTTCTGGGGTTTTTTGTAGCAAAAAAAGTAATACCCAGCAGCCACTGCTTCCAGTCCTTCACAATTCTATAGGTTTTATGTGTAGCTGTTGGTCGAAAAACTGTCATGACTGGTTACAGTTTCTTTAAAGGAATGCACTTATCAAGGTCTCTACACCTAGGACACTTTTTCTCAACCTCTGCTTTTTTCCCCCCTTTTTCCTATTTCTCACATTCACTTTCTTACTTTCTTTGCTGCCTCTTTCTCCTTTTTCAATCTTTCTCATCTAGCCTTTCCATTGTTATTCACCCTGTTTATTGCTTCAAGCAACCCTGACATACTGGACATCATCTGAAACTACAAACGACAGGATGCAATAAGCTAGAGAATAGCAGTAATCTGAGGAAAGTTCTTCATTCACTCTTGCTCCTAACTCTCTGTCTTCTTATCCTACATAGAAAATAAAAAAATCAATACCACCTCACAGGGCTTGATAAAAGTGCTGGACGAGTACAGCAGGCATGCTGGATATAGTAAATTAAAGTGATCAAAATTTTCCAGTCGACTCTGCCTATAGCCTACATAAACTAACAACCCTGTCTGCAGAATGTCTGTCACTCTAGAAGCTTTATTTTATCTGTGTCTGATTACCTAGAGAATGAGTACATATACGGTATATGTGTGTGCATTTATCTCTATGCATATGTGTGAGAAATAGATAGGAGTAGCAATCAGCCTGTGTTTATAGCAAATATTTCCTTTTAGGTGGGTAGATTTTGAATCTGCTAACATATTTGTATGCACAAAATGTCGTGGAAATAAACATTATATCATCGTGAGATTTATACAACCCAGATCAAAATTACTGCATTGTATTTAATTTTCAATATGTCATTCCCTGTCAGGCTAGATTTTAGCCAGTGTAAATCAGCACTTAAAATACCATTTGAAGATCAGGCTTGTTGCCTTTTCATGTTGTTTTTTTAGGTCTAGACATGGCTTAACAATTTCCAATCAATGTCTAAAAATGTATTAGAGAACTGAGAGACAAAGCAGGCAGCAGGGAGATCTGGCAGTAGCAGGATTCATAGATCAAATACATGAGAAGATAAATTCTTACCTCAAAGGAAAACCTGTGTGGATGCCTTGACTTCAGGGGGATATGTGTAAAGGGTGAAGTGAGGCCTCACATTATTTCTTAATCAAAATGTCATTATGTAAAACTTGAGAGAATGTCTGTATAAGAAGGCTGATCTCATACTAATTCAGGAGGAATTCTATCTTCAAGAAAGAGCGGAGTAGTAAATGCTTTCACTTGGATTTTTTTTTTCCTCTAAATCCACCTTTTTGAGCACTTGTTTTTGGTGGATTATGGCAGTTTCTGTTTTGAGATTATAATAACCTGCATCTGATGAGCTACATAATGCTAGAGAAGGGGAAGAGAAAAGGGAAAAGGGGAAGGGGAAGGGTACTCTCTGAGGCAGTTCCCATTTCACTAACTACATCCTTACTGGTTCACATGGAAGAACAATGTGGAGAGGCCAAGAATGTGTCCAGAATTTTTTTTTTTTCATCCATCAAGCTTGCCTTTCTCTATAATGAAGTTCTTTCTTTTTCCTCATCTTTCTTCCTTCTCTGTCCACATTCACTTTTTCAATGCTTGTACAGAATTCCAGAGTCTCTGATCAAACATGCTTTGTCCCACGCCTACCCTAGGCTAATGGGGCTAATGAGCACACTTACAACGCATCAGAGAAGGACCACAGAGCAGTTTCAAGGTCTCATTTCCACCACTTTTTACTTCTTTCTCCCTCCTGGTGTTGCCCTGC